>CM073467.1:50015000-50615000 GCA_037074535.1 Gleditsia sinensis | reverse complement strand
ATCTTCTTAATGTTGTAGCCTCACCCTCTTGAAGAGTTTGTGGTTCAACTTGTTCAGAAATTGCTTGTAAATTCTAAACATTTTGATCTAATTGATAAGCTTGTGGAAGCTCAATAACTGGTTGTTCAGTACCCGTTTGTACTTAAGGGATGCTATAAACAATAACTAACCTGTCACTTGAAGTGGAAGGTTGAGACTGTATATAATCGTGTGCAGAAACTAAGTTCCTGAACTGATCACTTCCACTGATCAAGTTATTCTCAAGAAACTTAGCATTTCTTGATTCCATTATACTAGTTATTTGAGATGCACAATAAAACCTATAACCTTTATGTCACGCCCCTAATTTTAGGACACGTGAAACACGTATACCATAAACATATATTTTCCATAAATACGAATATTCCAATCATTTATCATGGAAACAGATACATATAGGTTCTCCCATATATATACCATATACAGACAAAGTTCATAAACATCGGAGTAACAACAAAAGCAAGGATCTTGCATGTGGCATATAGAGTATACTCTAGAGTACAAGTACAATATAAATCAAAATCTAAAAGCCTTGGAAACAAAGTAGGCTTGCTCAAAGATCATGTCGTCTAGCTGATCAACTATTTGAAGGAGAAGGACCAAACTCTATATCTTTATCTGAAAAACATATAAATAACGTGTAGTGAGTTTAACAACTCAGTGAGCAGATAATCCCTCCTATGACCTCTTAGGTCAACATATTGATGTACTCATATTTTAAAATTTGTCACATAGGAAATACAATTCGAAAACACATTCATATGGAACCCGCATTTCAAATATTCTCAAAACAGAGGATATTCATATATCCAAAATCATATACTCTACTGTATGATCATTAAACAAATATTGTTATGTATCAAAATATCTCACATAAAAACATTAGGAGGATCCCATATCAAAACCACCATGTTAGAGTTCAGGCCCTTCCGTACTTTGTTAGTGTAGGATTTGCCTAAACTCAGCATCTCGCTGAGGTTTGCCTTACCACCATTCAAGAGGACACGCGAAGGGACTTTAATATAGGTATTTTCCAAACACAAGCAAGGGAAGGCAAATCACATCTCATATAACTAGCATCTTTCCCAGATAGGAGGCATCCCGCTCTCCATAACATATTATATCACGTGTGTTGGCCTTCACACGAGGCTAGCACCACCCCTGCTAATTAAGGTATCAAGGTAAACCAGGTCTAACATCACATGCTGTTAACAGACAGTGTTTCTAATAAGATTCATCTACAAAATTATCATATGCACATATTTCATATCATTCAAAATAGAGCTTTCAGTATAATACATAATTTCAGTCTCAATACAGATCATCTGTCATAAATTACCTATTCAGAGTTTATCACATATACATTCCCTTTCTCGAGGCAATCATATAGTTTTATAAATCAATGCCACGTTCATAAATATTCACTTTATCATTTAATGAGAAATATATGAAAAATCAGATATACTATGAATTCAGAAATCCATTTTCAAAACTATACTGTTCTTGAACTATATTCCAAATTGTAAGCAATTCAGATAATTTAATGCATTTCAAAAATATATAAAAGTGTAAATATCTTATAAACATAATCAAATACACGTTTAAAGATCAAGAAGAGTATATGGCAAGTCATAGAAAAAATTATCTACTCACAGGGTAAGGGCTCCAGATTAGACAGTCCCAAAATGTACTTTTTCAATCCACATTTGACTAAATAGACCTCAAAAACGTATCCAGAGAGTCCAAAAACTTAGGAAATGACTCCGGGAGTTTGGTCACTGTTCAAGGTCGAAAAATATTCACCACCAAAAAATACTATTTACAATGAACAAAAAGTTGTCAGATGGCTAAAAAAAATTTCATATCTTAAGGTTTATCTAGTTCCTGAATCCATCTACGGTGTTAGATTTTAAATTTGAGGTCTCTAAGTAGAAGTTTCAGAACTTATCTTTTTCTAGAATTTTTTACTTCCGATCTGCGGCGATTTTGCGGCAATTTAAAAATTGTTCAGTCAAAATCATAGTATTCTTCATACGGAATCTAGTGGTACCCTCAGTTTTGAGATCAAGAGCCAATAGACACTCTAGATTTAAAGAAAAAAAAAATAGAAGTTATTATTCATACTATTCATCTAAGTTTTGCAGATGCTTCCTTTCTCTCGGTTCGTCTCCCCCTCCCACTTTTCTCTTTTTAATTATTAATTATTTTTATTTAATAATTAAATATTTAAGATTATTTTTATTTTATTTTATTATATATATATTCATATAAATATCGTTTTCCATCCTAAAGCATCCCAAAAATTTCTAAAAATTTATATTATTGTAAAACTTTAGTTGCACCCTTAAATCATGACTTTTCTTGATAAAATTTTTAATAAAACAAATCACAAAATAAATATCTTTATGCATAATAAAAGAAAGAATATTTCTAAAAATCAAAAAAATTATTAGAGGCCAATATAATTATTTTAAGCAAAATAATAATTATTTTAATTAAAGGTATACTTGCTTTTACCAAAACATGCATAATCATTTTTTTAAAAAATAATAATACTTGTTTATAGTAAAATATTATTTAAAAATAAAAATTACGGGATATTACACTTTAGACCTTTCGGTATATCCAATGAAATACCCACTAATGGTCTTTGGATCTAGTTTCTTATCTTGTAGATTATATATCCTCACCTCATACAGACATCTCCAAATGCACATATGTTGCAAACTTGGTTTCCAACCTTTCCATAATTCAAAATGTGTCTCTTGGACAGTCTTAGTTGGAACTCAGTTTAATATATACATACCCGTCTTTAGTACTTCAGTCCACAAAGATCTAGGAATATTAGAGTTGCTAAGCATGCTCCACACCATGTCTAATAAAGTTTGGTTTCTTCTTTCTATAATATTATTCTAGTTTGGAGAACCAGTCATAGTATATTGGGTAACAATCTCATGCTCTTGAAGAAACTTAGCAAAGGGACCAGGTGCTTATCCATTCTCTGTATATCTACCATAATATTCTCCACCTCTATATAATCTCACTATCTTTATTTGCTTTTCACATTGGTTCTCAACTTTAGCCTTAAAGACTTTAAAGGCATCCAATGCTTCATTTTTATTATGAAGCAAATAGGTATACATATATTGTGAGTAATCATTTATAAAGGTGATTAAATATTTTTGACCATGCGTATCCATGTCTTGACAGTATATATCAGTATGAATGATCTCTAATATGTTTGAACTCCTAATAGCACCTTTATTAGACATGTTGGTCTATTTTTCCTTAATAAAATCCACGCAAGTCTCAAAGTCAGTAAAATTTAGAGTACTAAGTACCCCATCTTTTACTAATCTCTTAATTCTCTCTATGGAGATGTGTCCTAATCTCTGGTGCCATAATATAGAGAAATCACCGTTAATATTACACTATTTAGAATCAGTCTAAACTTGCATTGAACAATAAGTAGTATCGCTCTGTAAATTAAGACAATAAAAACCATCAAACAAAATACTATTCCCGACATAATTTGAATTATATAATAAACTAAATGATGTGTCTTTAAAATTAAAGGAATATCCAAAAGGTAAAAGTCTAGAAACAAAAATCAAGTTTCGTGAAAAATTTGGTACATAAAAAAGGTCATTTCTAACTTTAAAATATAGCCACTACTTAAAGTTAAAATGCAAGTTCTTATTGCTTCCACACGTGAGTCCATCTTGTTGCCTGATAAGATGCTCTACTCACTTCCCATTAGTTTTCTTAGATTTTGCATATCGTGCAAGGAGATTGCAATATGGATTGTTGATCCAAAGTCAATCCACTAGGTGTTAATATTAACATTAGCCATATTAGATTTATGACAAACAAATGAGATTGATTTACTTTTCTTCTCAAGCTATTTTTGGAATTTGGTGCATCCCTTCTTCATGTGTCCCTTCTTTTTACAGAAAAAACTTCGCTTCTTTCTTAATATCAGCTTGAGGTGGTATTCTATCTTTCCCCTTCTGATTAACTTGAGACTTATCAGGTTTGTTCTTCCCACAAACTGTTGCTAGCAATGCACTCTTATCCACCTCCATTGATAGCATTCCTTCTTCATGTGTCTCTTCTTTTTACAGAAGAAGCACTTCGCTTCTTTCTTAATATCAGCTTGATGTGGTATTTTATCTTTCCCTTTCTAATTAACTTGTGACTTATCAGGTTTGTTGCTCTCACAAACTGTTGCTAGCAATGCACTCTCACCCACTTCCATCAATAGCATTTCTTCTTCTTGAACACACATGGTCATTATGTAATAGCCTTAAAATAAAGAAAACCCCTAAATAAATGAAAACCCTGAATTAAAGAAAAATTATAAATGTACGTGAGGATTATGATAAATAAAGATAAGTACCATTGAAAATAATTTTATTTATTAAATTGTGTTGAGGAATTATGAAGGTAATATGGGGACATAAGTTTTGGGGTCAAAATATAATTTCTTAAAAGTTTAGGGGTTAAAATATAATTTTCTAAAAGTTTAGGAGTCAGAATGTAAAAAATAAAATTTACAAGGACTTCCTTAAACAATTAGCAAATTGCTAATTGGTCCATCCATTATTATTTAAAAAAAAAAAGAAGGAAAAATTTGTCATAACCTTCATATGTCAATAGTATTTTTTTCTCTTCATTTTTCTCTCTAGATCTGGTGTACCTTTGAGCCTTCGATCCCAAAACTATAGGTACCACTAGATTCAAGATGAAGAATACTACGATTTTGACTGAACAATTTTTCAAATCGGCCACAGAATCATCGCATATGGAAGTAGAAAATCTTAGAAAAAGATAAACTCTGAAACTCCTATTTAGAGACCTCAAATTGAAAATCTGACACCGTAGATGGATTTAGGAGATAGATAAACCTTAAGATATGAAACCTTTCGACAATTTGACAACTTTTTGTTTGTCGTGAATAGTAAATCCGGCTGGCATAAATAGTGATTTCGGTGGTGAATAGTTTTTTCTAACCGTAAATAGTACCCATTAGTTGACTACTGTTGACCAAACTCCTATAGGTCAAATTTGGCGATTGAAAAGTATATTTTAGGACTGCCCAATCTGAAGCCTTACCCTGTGAGTAGATAATTCTTTCTATGACTTACCATATGCTCTTCTTGAACTTTAAATGTATAATTGATTATGTTTACAAGTTATTTATACTTTTATATGTCTCTGAAATGGATTAAATTCTCTAAATTTTTTACAATCTGGTATATAAATCAAGAAGAGTATGGTTTTAAAAATAGATTTTTGAACTCATTAAATATGTGATTTTAAATGCATTCCGCATTATATGGTTAAGAAAATATATTGTGCATGTGGCATTGATATGTAAAGCTATAAAATTATCTTGGAAACGGGTATGCATATGTGATTACCCTGATTGGAAAATTTTTTACAGAAGAATTGTATTGAGACATAAAATTATGAATTTATAGTGAAACCTCTATTTTGAATGATATGGCATATGTGAAAATATGATTTATGTGTAGAAATTCTATTGAAACACTGTTTGCTAACATCGGGTGATGTTAGCCTCGGTGCACCTTGATACCTCAGTTAGCAGGGGTGGTGCTCGCCTTGTGTGGTGGCCAACACACGAGATATGATATGTGAAGGAGAGTGGGATGCCTCCTATCTAAGCAAGATGCCGACTATATGATATGTGATTTACTTTCTCTTATAGTATGCTTGGGAAATTACCTATATTAAAGTCTATTCATGTGTCATCTTAAATGGTGGTAAGGAAAACCTTAGTTGGGATGCTAAGTATAGGCAAATCCTACACCACCAAAGTATGAAAGGGCTTGAACTCTAATATGATAGTTCTAATATAGATCCTCCTAATGTTTTCATGTGAAATATTTTGATGCATAAAAACATTTGTTTAATGATCATACAGTACAATATATGGTTTTGGATATATGAATATCCTTTGTTTTGAGAATATTTAAAATACGGGTCCCATATGGATATATTTCCGAATTGTATTTTCTATGTGACAAAATTTTGAAGTATGAGTACATCTATATGTTGACCTAAAATGTCATAGGAGGTATTATCTGCTCATTGAGTTATCAAACTCACTACACGATACTTATATTTTTTTTTAGATAATGATACATAGTTTGGTCCTGCGGCTATGTGATTAACTAGGTATTATACTCTCTGAGTGAGCCTACGTTGCTTCCAAGGCTCACAATATTTAATTAATTTTATACTTGTATTCTAGAGTATGCTTTGAACGCCATAAGCAGGATCCCTACTTATGTTATAATATATGTATAAAGACTTGGCCTATATATTTCGTTATATTGGAGAACTTGTAAACGTATGTTATTAATCTTGATATGTGATATACTTGAAGCAAGTATACAATAGAATAAGGTTAAAGTTATCTGCTACTTGTGACAATTGTGTTCCCTTGGGGGCGTGACAAGTTGGTATCAGAGCATTAGGTTTCCCTGTGGCTATCAAAGCAAAGGATTCTTTAGTATGGGTATGAGCCGAACATATTTATACTTTAGGTACTATTAAGGGATTCTATAGGGTTTCAATTTCTTTTCCATTCCAGGTTTATGAAATTTCCTAGTATAAGGCCAACTGAATATTATGGTATTTTTAAAAAAAGTATTTTCTTTTCTCTAACCTATGATGCTGCCAAGAACAAGAGCAGTTGCTAGAGAAGCTGTAGATCGTGAACCCTCTACAGAAGAGTTTGCACAATCTATAATATTAGTACAAAAAGGCCGTGGTAGAGGCCGATCTAGAGGAAGAGGGAGAGGGCGTGCACAGGGTACGAGAACCCTAATACATGATGAACATGTCCATGTATCTAATAGAGTCGCTGAGAAAAGAGTAAAATCCCCTTAGAAGCCACATGATAGAATAGCTTATATGATTACTGGCATAAATAGGAGTTTAGAGACATTGACTAGATTTATAGTAGAACAAGGCAAAAGGGATGGCTAGCCACCAGAAAATACTCCTGAAGCACAAGAACTGGAAAGATCAGCTGAATAAGAGAATAAGTTTACAAGGATTCAGTTGACATTACAGTAATTTCTAAAGCTGAAGCCCTCGACTTTCTCTGGGTCAGATATTCAAGAAGACCCACATATATTCATTATTATTGTGGAACGAGTTCTCAGAGCTTTAGGGTGTTCCACTAGAAGATCTGTTGAACTATTGTCCTTTTAACTATCAAATGTGACCCAAGTTTGGTTTGAGACTCTAGTACAAGAAAGAGCATTTACCTTACCACCAATGGAGTGTGATGAATTTAAAGAAGTATTTATGAATCATTTCCTACCAATGAGTGAAAGAGATAAGAGGCTCAGAGAATTTGAAGAATTAAGTCAGACACTGAACATGATAGTTTCTGAATATGACATTCGTTTTACCTTATTGTCTAGATATGCACCATATCTTATTCTTAATGAAAAAGATAGAATTATGATATTTGTTTCAGGGTTAATTCGTCTATTGTTTAAATCGATAGGTCCTCAGATGAACCATTTTTCAACTTACTCAACAGCTGTGGATTGTGCTAGAATGATGGAAACACGAAAGCTAGCAGACATAAAAGGTCTAAAGAGAAGAAACAAAGATTGAGATAGTAATATCTAGACTAGTTATAATCTTAATGTCAGAAGACCAAGATTTCAAAATTCACAACGATGAACTCAAGCAAGATCTGGTAGCTCTAGTCAGACATCAGTCAATATCAATAAGCAAAGAATGATTCAGAGAGATATAAGACCCACTCCACTAGTAAACAGGATTCAAGATTGATTTCATTATGTCCTATTTGTAGCAAGCCTCATACTGGACAGTGTCTCAAAAAAACTAGTGCATGTTTTAAGTGTGGACAAATAGGTCAATTAATGAGAACTTGTCCACAATTATGAAATTTGAGTCAAGCATCAGTACACCCAACTTCACCCCCTATATCTGTACTCGCACGACCAAATAGAGCAGCTTAAGTTTAAGCAAGTAGTGGTGGTACTAGTAGAGGATCAGGAAGTCGAGGCCGAGAACAAGCTCGAGTCTTTGCCTTGACACGACAAGATGCTCTGGCTTCAAATGTAGTGATGACAGGTACATTATCAGTATGTTCTCATAGATTATATGTACTGTTTGATCTTGATTCTACTCATTCTTATATATCTCCATACTTTGCGAAATTGGGTAGAGATCCTACTAGTTTAAATTGTTCTTTTATGATTGCTACTTCATTGGGAGAATTCTTATTGGTAAATTATGTGTATAAATCGTGTGAGATTTCGATAGAAGATAAGGAGACTCTTGTAGATTTAATAGTTCTAGATATGGTAGACTTTGATGTAATACTAGGAATGGATTGGTTGTCATCATGCTATGCAATTTTAGACTGTCACCTTAAGGTGATTAAGTTTAATATTCTCGGAGAATCTTCTTTCTTGATACAAGGAGATCATAGTAAGGTATCTAGTAATTTAATCTCTGCTCTAACAACTCATAAACTACTACAAAAAGGATGCCAGGCGTATTTAGTAGTGTTCAAAGATGTTGATATAAAGTACACCAATGTAGAGCAAGTTCCAGTGGTTAGGGAATTTTCTGATGTGTTTCTTGAGGTATTACCAAGGTTACCCCCAAAACAAGAAATAGAATTCAATATTGATTTACTTCTGGGAACCCAACCAGTGTCTATACCTCCATATAGAATGGCATTGACCGAACTTAAAGAATTGAAAAATCATTTACAAGACTTGTTAGACAAGGGATTTATTCGCCATAGTACTTCTCTTTGGGGTGCTCTATTCCTATTTGTGAAAAAGAAAGAAAAATCGCTACGGTTGTGTATTGATTGCAGACAGTCAAATAAGGTGACAGTACGCAATAAGTATCAATTACCTCGTATAGATGGTTTATTTGACCAGCAACAAGGTGCTCAATGTTTTTGAAAAATTGATTTGAGATCTGGATATCATCAATTGAGGATAAGAAATGAAGACATTCCAAAAACTGCTTTCAGGACTCGGTATGGGCACTATGAGTTCTTAGTAATGGCATTTGCTTTAACAAATGCCCAACTGCATTTATGGATTTGATGAATAGAGTATTTAAACCTTTCTTATATCAATTTGTTATTGCATTCATAGATGATATCCTGGTATATTCAAGGAGTTTAGAGGAGCATGAATGACATTTAAGGATAACTTTGTAAACCCTAAGAGAAAACTAGTTGTATGCTAAATTTTTAAAATGTGAATTTTATCTTAATAGTGTTACTTTCTTATGGCATGTAGTTACCAAAGATAGTATTTAAGTTGATCCTAAAAAAGTAGAAGCGGTGCAATAATGGCCACGCCCTACCACAATTACAGAGATTCATAGCTTTCTTGGTTTAGCAGGCTATTACCGCGTATTCGTTAAAAAAATTTCAAAAATAGCTACTCCTTTGACAAGGTTGACAAGAAAGAGAATAAAGTTTGACTGGTCAGACGAATGTGAAAAATGTTTCTAAAAACTTAAGGAATGTTTGACTACGGCACTAGTACTGTCTATTCCTTCAAGTACTAGAGGATACACAGTATACTGTGATGCATTGAGAATTGGATTAGGGTGTGTGTTGATGCAATATAGTTAAGTCATTGCATATGCATCCAAATAGTTTAAGTCATATAAGCAAAATTATCTAACTCATAATTTGTAGGCATTATCTATATGGCAAGACATGCGAAATCTATACAGATCATAAAGTCTCAAATATATTTTTCAATAAAAAGATCTTAATTTGAGACAAAGACGATGGATGGAATTATTTAAAGATTATGATTGCACAATACTATATCATCTAGGTAAGGCCAATATAGTGGCTGATGCATTAAGTAGGAAGTCTATGAATAGTTTGGCTTATATCACAGTGGTAAGGAGGCTACTAGTTAAAGAAATGCATAAATTAGAAAGTCATAAGGTAGTATTAGAAGTAAAGGAGCTTGAGATACTATTAGCCCATATACAGTTTCAATCATCTTTGATTAAGCAAGTGAAAAAGGCACAAGAAGATGATGCCTATTTATACAAGAAAATTAAAGAGATAAAAAATAGTAGTGATGTTGAATTTACTGTAGACTCTGAAGGAATTCTGAGATTGAGCAAACGATTGTGTATACCTAATAAAGAAGAACTTAAGAAAGAGATTTTAGAGGAAGCCTAATCCACATATACCATTCATCTTGGGGTAACAAAAATGTATAAAGATCTAAAAGAAATTTATTGGTGGAATGGTATGAAAAAAGATATAGTTGATTATGTCTCTCAATGCTTAACTTACTAGCAGGTAAAAGCAGAACATCAATGGTTTACAGGATTACATCAACAAATAGAGATACCTAAATGAAAATGGGAAAAAATAACTTTGGATTTTGTTACAAGGCTACCACGAACACCAAAAGGGTTTGATTCAATATAAGTGATTATTGATAGGTTGACTAAATTAGCACATTTTCTACCAGTGAAAACCACATATAATATCGCTCAAAATGCAAATATGTATTTAAATGAGATAGTAAGACTTCATGGAGTACCGATATTGATTATATCTGATTGAAGACCACAATTCACAATTCATTTTTGGAGAGTCTTCCAAGAAGTTTTGGGCACAAAGTTAAATCTTAGTACTGTTTTCCATCCTCAAACAAATGGACAATTTAAGCAAACTATCCAAATATTGGAAGACATGCTTCGAGCATGTGTGCTAGATTTTTAAGGTAACTGGGAAATATTATTGCCCCTACCTAAATTTGCTTATAATAATAGCTATCAAGCCAGTATACAAATGGCCCCTTTTGAGGCATTATATGGTAGATGTTGTCGTTCTTTGATCAGATGGTTTGAGATAGGTGAAACTAATATTTTAGGTCCTGATTTAATACAAGATGCACTTGACAAGGTAAAGTTAATTAAGGAAATGTTATTAATAGCCTAGAGTAGACAGAAAGTTTATGTTGATAATAAATGTCGACCATAGGAATTTGCCATAAATGAACATGTCTTCTTGAAGATATCTCCTATGAAAAGAGTAGTAAGATTTGGGAAGAAAGGAAAGTTAAGTCCACGGTACATAGGACCATTTAAAATTCTTGATAGGATCGAGCTAGTAGCTTATCGCTTGACTTTGCCACCTGAATTGGGTAATGTCCATCTAGTCTTTCATGTGTCTATGCTATGAAAGCACTTACCAAATCCTACACATGGTATACAGTGCCCACAAATTCAGTTATGGGAAGTCTTAACTTATGAGACACAACCAGTAGCGATAATGGACAGACAAGTAAAAAAATTGCATTCAAAAAAAATACCTATAGTGAAAGTGATATGACAAAATCACTCTTCTAAGGAGGCTATTAGAGAAAGAGAGAATGACATGCAAACCAGATACCCACATCTTTTTTAACCATGAGGTTAGTTTTTATTGTAAATATGGAGATGAAATTCGATGACCGAATTTCTTTAAAGGAGAAGAATGTAATAGTATTAAAATAAAGAAAAACCCTAAATATATAAAAATCATGAATTAAAGAAAAATCATGAATGTAAGCGAAGATTATGATAAATAGAGATAAGTACCATTGAAAATATGTTTATTTATTATATTGTTTGAGGAATTATGAAGATAATATTAGGACTTAAGTTTTGGGGTCAAAATATAATTTCTTAAAAGTTTAGGGGTTAAAATATAGTTTTCTAAAAGTTTAGGTGTCAAATGTAAATAATGAAATTTGCAAAGACTTCCTCTAACAATTAGCAAATTGTTAATTGGTCCATCCATTATTAATAAAAAGAAGAAGAAAAATCTGCCATAACCTTCGTATGTGAATAGTATTTTCCTTTTTTCTTCATTTTTCTCTCTAGATTTAGTGTACCTTTAAGCCTCCGATCTCAAAAATAAAGGTACGACTAGATTTAGGACAAAGAGTACTACAATTTTGATTGAACAAATTTTCAAATCAGCTGCAAAATCTTCGCAGATCGGAAGTAAAAACTCTAAAAAAAATGTAAACTCTGAAACCCCTATTTAAAGACCTCAAATTAGAAATCTGACATTATATATGGATTCAGGAGATATATAAACTTTAAGATATGAAATTTTTCAGCTAACTGACAAATTTTTGTTCATCGCGGCTAGTATGAATAGTGATTAAAGTGGTGAATAGTATTTTCTGACCGTGAATAATATCCATCAGTTGACAAGTATTGACCAAACTCTTGGAGATCAAATTTTGCGATTTTGGAGTCATTTTTCAAATTTTTAGACAGCCTGGACTCGTTTTAGAAGTCTATTTAGTTAAATTTAGATTGAAAAGTACATTTTAGGACTGCTCAATCTGAAGCCTTACCGTGTTTGTTGATAATTCTTTCTATGACTTACCCTATGCTCTTCTTGAATTTTAAATGTATAATTCATTACGTTTACAAGTTATTTATACTTTTATATGTCACTTAAATGGATTAAATTATGTGAATTTTTTACAATCTGGTATATAGTTCAAGAAGAGTATGGTTTTGAAAATAGATTTTTGAACTCATTGAATATGTGATTTCAAATGTATTTCACATTATATGGTAAAGAAAATATGTTGTGCATGTGGCATTGATATGCAAAGTTATAAGATTGCCTTGGAAATGGGCATGTATATGTGATTACCCTGATTGGGAAGTTTTTGACAGAAGAATTGTATTGAGACTAAAAATTCTTAATGTATACTGAAACCTCTATTTTGAATGATATGACATATGTGCAAATATGATTTATGTGGAGGAATCCTATTGGAAACAATATTTGATAACAACAGGTGATGTTAGCCCTAGTGCATCTTGATACCTCAGCTAGCAGGGGTGATGCTATCCTCGTGTGACGGCCAATACACGACATATGATATGTAAAGGAGAGTGAGATGCCTCCTATTTAGGCAAGATGCTGACTATATGATATGTAATTTGTTCTCCTTTGTTGTGTGCTTGAAAAATTGCCCATATTAGAGTCCTTTTGTGTGTCCTCTTAAATGGTGGTAGGGAAAACCTAGTTGGATGCTAAGTATAGGCAAATCTTACACCACCAAAGTACGGAAGGATTTAAAGTCTGATATTGTAGTTTTGGTATAAGATCCTCCTAGTGTTTTCATGTGAAATATTTTGATGCATAACTACATTTGTTTAATGATCTTACAGTATAGTATATGGTTTTGGATATTTGAATATATTTTGTTTTGAGAATATTTGAAATGCGGGTCCCATATGGATGTACTTCTGAACTGTATTTTCTAGGTGATAAAATTTAAAGTATGAGTACATCTATATGTTGACCTAAGAGGTCATAAGAGGTATTATCTGTTCACTGAGTTGTCAAACTCACTACAAGATACTTACATTTTTTTAGATAAGGATACAGAGTTTGGTCTTGCAGCTACGTGATCAACTAGGTGTCATACTCTCTAGGTGAGCCTACGTTGCTTCCATGGCTCACAATGTTTAAATTATCTTGTACATGTATTTTAGAGTATGCTCTAAACGCCATAAGCAGGATCCTTACTTCTGTTGTACTATTTGTATAAAGACTTGGCCTATATATTTGGTTATATTGGAGAACTTGTAAACGTATGTTATTTATCCTGATATGTGATATACTTGAAGCAAGTGTGCAATAGAATAAGGTTAAAGTTATTTGCTACTCATGATAATTGTGTTCCCTTAAATTAGGGGCGTGACAAGTTAGTATCAGAGCATTAAATTTTTCTATGGCTATTGGAGCAAAGGATTCTTTAGTAGGACCTTTAGTGTGGTTATGAGCCAGACTTATACTTTAGGTGCTACTGAGGGATTCTATAGGGTTTCAATTTCTTTTCCATTTCAAGTTTGTTAAAGTTCCTAGTATAAGGCCAACTTAATATTATGGTACTTTTAAAAAAAGTATTTTGTTTTCAATAATCTATGATGCCGCTAAGAACAAGAGCAATTGCTAGAAAAGCTGTAGATCGTGCACCCTCTACAAAAGAGTCTGCACAATCTATAATTTCAGTACAAAGAGGTCATGGTAAAGGTCGACTTAGAGAAAGAGACAGAGGTAAAGGGCATGCACGGGGTACGAGAACCCTAAGACATGATGAACAGGTCCATGTATATGATATAGTCCCTGAGGAGATAGTAGAACCCCCTCAGGAGTCACATGATAGAACAACTGATATGATTTCTGGCATATATAGGAGTTTAGAGACATTGGCTAGATTTATAGTAAAACAGGGCAAGAGGGATGGCCAACCACCAGAAAATGCTCCTGAAGCGCAAGAACTGGAAAGACTAGCTGAACAAGAGAACAAGTTTACAGGGATTGAGTTGACATTACCGCAATTCCTAAAGTTGAAGACCCTGACTTTCTTTGGGTCAGATATTTAGGAAGATCACAGATAGTCATTGATTCTGTGGAACGAGTTTTTAGAGCTTTGGAGTGTTCCACTAGAAGATCTGTTTAACTAGTGTCCTTTCAACTATCAGATGTGACAGGTTTGAGACTTTAGTACAAGAAAGAGCAATTACCTTACCACCAATGGAGTGGGATGAATTTAAGAAAGCATTTGTGAATCGTTTCCTACCAATGAGTGAAAGGGACAAGAGGGTCAAGGAATTTGAAGAATTAAGTCAGACACTGAACATGACAGTTCCTCAGATGAATTATTTTTTAACTTATTCAACAACTGTGGATTGTGTTAGAATGATGGAAATACGAGAGCTAGAAGACATAAAAGGTCTAAAGAGAAGATAAAGAGATCGAGATAGTAATATCTAGACTAGTTATAATCCAAATATCAGATGACCAAGATTTCAAAATCCACAGCGTTTAACTTAAGCAGGATCTGGTAGCTCTAACCAGACATCAGTCAATATCAATAAGGAAAGAATGATTCAAAGAGATATAAGACCCGCTAGTCAATAGGATTAAAGATCTATTCCATTATTTTCCATTTGTATTAAGCATCATACTGGACAGTGTCGCAAAGAAACTGATGCATGTTTTAAGCGTGGACAAGTAGGTCATTTGATGAGAAATTATCCATAATTACAAAATTTGAGTTAAGCATCAGTACAGCCAGCTTCACCCTCTGCATCTGTACCAGAATGACCAAATAAAGCAGCTTCAGTTCAAACAAATGGTGGTGGTACTAGTAGAGGATCATAAAGTTGAGGCAAAGAACAAGTCTGAGTCTTTACCTTGACACAATAAGATGCTCAGGCCTCAAATGCAGTATTGACAGGTACATTATCAGTATTTTCTCATAGAGCATATGTACTGTTTGATTCAGGTTCTACTCATTCGTATATATCACCATGCTTTGCTAAGAATTTGGGTAGTGATACTACTAATTTACATTATTCTTTTATGGTTGCTACTCCATTGAGAGAATTCTTATTGGTAAATGATGTGTATAAGTCGTGTGAGATTTCGATAGAAGATAAGGAGACTCTTGTAGATTTGATAGTTCTAGATATGGTAGACTTTGATGTGATACTGGGAATGGATTGGTTGTCATCATGCTATGACATTTTAGACTGTCACCTTAAGGTGATTAAGTTTAATACTCCCGGAGAATCTTATTTCTTGATATAAAGAGATCATAGTAGGGTACCTAGTAATTTAATCTCTACTCTAATAGCTCATAAGCTACTACAAAAAAAGATGCCAGGAGTATTTAGCAGTAGTCAAAGATGTTGATATGATGTACACTAATGTAGAACAAGTTTCAATGGTTAGGAAATTTTCAAATGTGTTTTCTGAGGAATTGTCAGGGTTACCCCCAGAACTAGAAATTGAATTCGATATTAATTTATTTCTGGAAATCCAACCAGTGTCTATACCTCCATATAGAATGGCATCGACCGAACTTAAAGAATTGAAAAATCAGTTACAAAACTTGTTAGACAAAAGATTGATTCGCTCTAGTACTTCTGCTTGGAAAAGAGATGATGACATGCGCACCAGATACCCACATTTTTTTGAATCATGAGGTTATTTTTTATTGCAAATATAGAGATGAAATTTGGGGACTGAATTTCTTTAAGTAGGGAAGAATGTAATAGCCTTAAAATAAAGAAAAACTTTAAATAAATGAAAACCCTAAATTAAAGAAAAATTATGAATGTAAGCGAAGATTATGATAAATAGAGATAAGTACCATTGAAAATATGTTTATTTATTATATTGTTTGAGGAATTATATAGGTAATATGAGGACTTAAATTTTGGGGTCAAAATATAATTTTCTAAAAGTTTAAGGGTCAAAATGTAAATAATGAAATTTGCAAGGAATTCCTCTAACAATTAGCAAATTGCTAATTAGTCCATCCATTATTATTTAAAAAAAGAAGGAAAAATCTTTTGTTACCTTTGTATGTGAATAGTATTTTCTTTTTTTATTCATTTTTCTCTCTAGATCTAGTGTACCTTTGAGCCTTCAATCTCAAAATTAAGAGTACCATTGGATTCAAGACAAATAGTACTACAATTTTGACCGAATAATTTTTCAAATCGGCTGCAGAATCGTCGCAGATCGGAAATAGAAAATCTTAAAAAAAGGTAAACTCTAAAACTTCTATTTAGAGACCTCAAATTAGAATTTTGACACCATAGATGGATTTATGAGAAAAATAAACTTTAGGATATAATTTTTTTTAGTTATTTGATAACTTTTTGTTCATCATGAAAAGTAAATTCGGCTAGTATGAATAGTGATTTCCAACGGTGAATAGTATTTTCTAACTATGAATAGTATCCATCAGTTGACCAAGCTCTTAAAGGCCAAATTTTGTGATTTCGGAGTCATTTTCTAGGTTGTTGGATTCTTCAGTCTCTTTTTGAGGTCTATTTAATCAAATTTGAATTGAAAAGTGCATTTTGGAACTGTCCAATATGAAGCATTACCCTGTGAGTAGATAATTCTTTCTATGATTTACCCTATACTCTTCTTAAACTTTAAATGTATAATTGATTATGTTTACAAGTTATTTATACTTTTATATGTCTCTTAAATGGATTAAATTATCTGAATTGTTTACTATCTGGTATATAGTTCAAGAAGAGTATGGTTTTAAAAATGGATTTTTGAACTCATTGAATATGTGATTTTAAATGTATTTCTCATTATATGGTAAAGAAAATATATTGTGCATATGGCATTGATATGTAAAGCTATAAGATTTCCTTGGAAACGGGCATGTACATGTGATTATTTTGATTGGGAAGTTTTTGACAGAGGAATTGTATTGAGACTGAAAATTTTGAATTTATACTGAAACCTCTGTTTTGAATGATATGGTATATATGCAAATATGATTTCTGTAGAAGAATCCTATTGGAAACATTGTTTGCTAACAATAGGTGATATTAACCCTGGTACACCTTGATACCTCAACTAACAGGGGTGGTGCTAGCCTCGTGTGACGGCCAACACACGGGATATAATATGTGAAGGAGAGTGGGATGCCTCCTATCTAGGTGAAATGTCGACTATATTATATGTGATTTTTCCTCCCTTGTTGTGTGCTTATAAAATTGCCCATATTAAGGTCTCTTCGCATGTCCTCTTGAATGTTGGTAGGACAAATCTTAACTGGGATGCTAAGTATAGGCAAATCCTACACCACCAAAGTATGGAAGGACTTAAACACTAATATGGTGATTCTGATATGGGATCATCCTAATATTTTCATGTAAAATATTTTGATGCATAACAACATTTGTTTAATGATCATACAGTACAGTATATAGTTTTGGATATATGAATATCCTTTGTTTTGAGAATATTTGAAATGCGGGTCCCATATAGATATACTTCCGAGTTACATTTTTTATGTGACAAAATTTAAAGTATAAGTACATCCATATGTTGACCTAAGAGGTCATAGGAGGTATTATCTGCTTACTGAGTTGTCAAACTCACTACACGATACTTATAATTTTTTTAGATAAGGATACAAAGTTTGGTCCTACAGCTACGTGATCAACTAGGTGTCATACTCTTTGGGTGAGCCTATGTTGCTTCCAAGGCTCACAATATTTAAATTATTTTGTACTTGTATTTTAGAGTATGCTTTGAACAACACAGACAGGATCCTTATTTCTATTGTAATATGTGTATAAAGACTTGGCCTATATATTTGGTTATATTGGAGAACTTATAAACGTATGTTATTAATCCTGATATGTGATATACTTAAAGCAAGTATGCAATAGAATAATGTTAAAGTTATCTGCTACTCATGACAATCGCGTTCCCTTAAATTAGAGGCGTGACACGATAATTCATTAATTGACTATTTGTCTTTATGCATGTTATAAGAAATCTTGAAAGATTCGTATTTTTGTGCAAGGGTGTTCAGAATGTAGTGTACTAGGAAGGACTCTGACATATCAACCTTGAGTTTCCTAAGTTGAGCTAAAATGTCATGCATTTGCATTATGTACTCGCGCACACCTCTTACACTAGTGAGTCGAAAAGAAGAAAACTTCATAATCAGGGTGCTTGCTAAGGCCTTTTCAGAAGTGACGAATTGTTCGTCAATGGATTTCAGCAAATCTCGAACCTTCTCATGCTAATCAATTAAACAACGTATACCAGCAGTGATTTTTGTCGTAATGAACATTACGCTGAGCTGATTGAATTGCTCCCATTTCTCATATAGTGCAATTTCAACTAGCATGCTCTCGTCAGTAATTGCAAGTGGTTCATCTTTTCTAATAGCATAGTCTATATCCATCCATCCTAGATGGAGGAGTATTCTCTCCTTTCATATCTTATAGTTATCGTCTCTAAATTCAAGAATATCACAACGAATATTAAAGAAACTAACAGATTGAGAAACTATATAAAATCCAAAAGTTTATGTCAAAATTTTGAGGCTCATTAATATAAATTTTATATATTATCAATGTAAACATGTATATATATGAATCTAGTGACATAAAAATTGCATGTGGGCTAATTTTTAATTAAAGTAGATTCATATGTACTTTATGATAATTTTATCAAATTATGTACTTAATTTCATATCTTATGCATACATTATGAAAATAATTTAATTTTCTATCCAAAAATATTTATGATAAAACTATCATATTATATACCAATTCATAACTCATGTGGGTAAATTATGAAAATAATAAGATATTTTATCCTAATTAATTATATAAATATAATAAAAATTCCTATGAG
This sequence comes from Gleditsia sinensis, assembly GCA_037074535.1. Classification (NCBI taxonomy): domain Eukaryota; kingdom Viridiplantae; phylum Streptophyta; class Magnoliopsida; order Fabales; family Fabaceae; genus Gleditsia; species Gleditsia sinensis. Next base: position 50,595,667 of record CM073467.1, on the reverse strand, counting down.
ATAAAATTTATTATATTAAATATAATTAATCTCAATACTATGTCTAAATTCTTATGTGATCTTAAATAAAACTTAATATATAATTTTAATTAATTAAATATATTGTGGCTAATCCCTAATTAATTAATATTATAAGGATCACTAGACATAAAATTTTATGTACAAAATTAAGTTTTATGAGAATAATCCTATATTATATACATTCTAATAATATCAAAACTTAATGATATATTAGAGCATATAAATAAACATCTCATAAATAAACAAAAAATTACATAATTAAACCATAATATTATGCACAAAATATACTCATTCTTAAAAGCATGAAAAATAAAAACATAACATTTATTCATGCATTATATAAGTATTTAATCTAAATTGCACATATAAAGCAACAGAATAATATATGTACATAAAACTAAAAATAATTCAAGAATTATTAATCATGTTAACTAAATATTGAGAAAAAATTATTCTATACATTAAAATCCCTTAACAATATTTTTTTTATCAATCTTAAACCAACAAGCACATGCATTACCAAAGAAACAACACTGGCCCAGTAGCAAACTGCATCATCTACGGCCAAGGTAGTGTGGGTTCAATTCTAATGGATGCAATTTTTCATATGCATTTTCACATAAGTCTTTAAATAATAAAATAAATGCATATATAACCAAAGAACACTGGTAGTTTAGCCGTCAAAGCAAGCTCTCTTACATCCTGAAGGACGTGGGTTCCACATTGGCATATGCAACCTGTGAGGAATTTTCTTAAAAATATATAAAACAATATTCATCTTCAACCTCTAGACAGGTCATTTGTGACCCGATTTCGACCTGCGATAAAATCTAACTTTTTCTCTCAATTTTGACCACAAAAAAAGATGCATAATATACCGAAATGATTAGAAAACAATATCATAATTATTCATGATCTCATTTTGCATTAAAAACACCAATAAATTTTCAAAAAATTAATAAAGAGTTACACCATATATGGAAAAGTAAGGCAGAGATCATTTGTGCTCTGATACCAAATGTAAAATATTCAAAATTATCTATACATGTTTCTAAACTCAAAACAATATGTTAGAATTAATCAAATGCGAAATTAAAGAGATAACACCAACCTCCCGTCATTACTTTTCTTCTCAAGATTTTAATAGTTTTAGCTCTTCCAAGTCTAGTTTCCCTCTCTTAAGATGATGTAGAATTTGTAGAAATGTCAAGGAAACAGACTCAGGAACCAAAATTCTCTCATTTAAATGTTCTACCATCAAGAATATGGAGGGTCACCACTTAATTCAGATAATGACCATTGAAAGCCATTAAGCATGGAAATTATGGGACTCTTGAATGGAAAACGTTTGGACCATCTTAATGTGAGTTAAATGAGTTAATGAAAATTTAAATGTATTTAAAAAAACTATTACACCAAATGCTCTCCCATTCACCATGCTTGTCATCTAATGAATGATTTGCTCTCAAGGGTTGGGTCCAAAAGTAAGCGAGATACGTTATCAAAATGAGGACTTAAATTTAGGGCTTATTTGATTTTGATTTTTTTTTATTTTAAAAAATTATTTTTTAAAATTATATTTAAAAAATTTTTTATAGAATAAAAATAAATAAAAAAGACGTTTGATAAACTGTTTTAAAAACGTATTATTTTTTTACTTTTTGTATTTTAAAAAAAAAATTTTTTTTTGCTTTAAAAATAACTAATTTCTAGAATTTATTTTTGAAATAATAATAGAAAACTATTTTTAAAATAAAAAAACAAACGGGTGTTTAATCTTCAAAATAGGCACTTGTTGAAAAGATATTTTTTATCGAAATAGAGTAGGAGAGACACTAATACTTACAGTGTTAAAATCAATGGAGATAGCTTGAGAAACAAAAAAATATATTTAATTTTTTTTCAACTTAATGTTATATTATTAACTCTTTTTGAAGATTTCTCCAACTATCATATTTTATTTTAAAAAATTTAATTGTTGAATGACTCTATGCACAATATTAATCAACTTGTCAACTGAACATTATATTGGTATCGACCATAGAATTTTAGATATTAGATAGCAATTTTTTGATATATTTAATATCTAATTTTCTTAAATAAATTTTTAGTATTGAAGATCATACGATATTCACTTGCAAGACATTACTTTTCCATTTGGAATTAATAATTTGTAACAAGAGCAAACATAAAGGTTTTGTGTCAGGTTTAGCATTTTTCTTACGTGAGACCAATTCATCTATAGCATAATGATAATAAAAATAACAAAAAATTAAAATATATAATTACATTATCATAAGTTCATTATTAATTAAAGTAAAAAAATGGCATCAATGTTTCTAAAATTCTCAACGATTTTTTCATATTTAGGAATTCATCTATTACAACTTTAAAAGAAATTGTGTTACAAGTCTCACCTTTCCTGAGACAAGCCAATATTGTGAGGTGGTACTTGTTTGAGAAGTGCTCTCATCTAATAGACCAATCTTTTTTCGCTTGAGCTCATGTCTTGAAAACATTAGTGTTTTTATTGAGTCAAAATAAGGTGGAAGAAGACTAGCTAATATTTGATAAAGTTCAGAGCAAAGTCGTCTATAGAAAAAAAAAATGGCTACCTGAAAAGAGTCTGAAATAAATGTTGTTCAGAGACATTTGACTTTTCAAAGGATGTGAAATATTACAATACGTTATACAGTGAGACAAACCATTAAGTGGTAATTAAATTTGAGTGATTTTCTCACATAATATAATAATATTTTATATTGAACTTTTCTCTTGAGTTTTAAAATAAATAAATAAATAAATAAATAAATAAATATATATATATATATATATATATATCAATCATAAAAGATTCGTCACATATTTCGTTGCGCAAATCGCATAATTCGTCAGGGAGAAACAGCTTTCCATTGTAGTTGCTATAGATATAATATGCTCTCTCTCTTTTTCGCCGCTAACCCTCTTGGCTAGAAAGATCACCAAGTCCGTCAAAGTTTGGAAACCTCTCACCCAACCAAGTTTGCTAGGAACTTTGATATAAAATTAATTTCACTTAAAATATTAAAATTATTATTATTTATTAAAAAAATTATAAATTTAAACTGTTAACATTATGAAAGGTCCTTGACTGCTAAATTAAAAATTATTTATTACGTAAACCACAAATTTATAAATATTTACTAACAAATTAAATAGATTGATTTTCTTTTATTAAGTCGTCACATTTTTTAAAGTATGGGCACTATTAACAACACCAGCACACTAGTCTCTAGCCATTTTCTTTTGTTTCAAAACGAAAGTCATTTGCTAACAATTAAATTAATGTTTCACCCTCATCTTTCGTATACTAAAATTAGGCTTAGTTCTAAACAATTAATTGCTATCACGCATAAATTCTCTAATGTAATATAGTTGACTTTTGGGATATGACATAGGTAAAACACTATCAAGTTTATTAAATTGGTAACCAGGTTTATTATAAAAGAAGAAAACAGGGTGGATTGTGCAGGTATTTAGCTCAATACTAAACTTGGTATTTCTCCAAAAGTAGTGTAATTGAGTTTAAGCCCCCTAACTTCCAAGATAAAAAAATAAAAATAAAAATAAAAATTCTAGTTCTCAACTTTCTCAGGAAAAATAAAACCTAGATGGGGTTATTGACACCCCAACTTGTTTTTTTACACTTCTTTCTAACTAATTATAATAATCATGACTAAAATTACCTTAATTAAGTTATTTTTTTATATAAGATAAAATCCTATAATTAATTTACATTTAAACTGTTATTCACACTCCTAACTAGTCTAGATCATTTATGCTTTTCAAAATTCTTGTTTCTAACAATAAAAATTTTACCTTCTTATTCTTTAATTTAATTTAATTATTTTTTGTATAATATATAAATTTTTTATTTTCACTCTTTATTAATATTAACAATTTTATTTTTTTAATTAATAAATAATTTTAATTTATTATTTTAAAAGAGTAAATATACAATTTAATATCTAAATTTACTAAGTCCTTATACTTTAATCTCTGAATTTAAATCATTGCACAATTTAGTTTCTAAATTTATCAAACGTCAAATAATTTAATCATTCTGTTATCTCTACACTAACTGCTTGTTGACGTGGTTTGTTAAGTGCTTTGTGGCACGATAAATGTCAAACTAACCATGCCACATCAACGCTGACTTAACTTAAAAAAAAAAAGAATAAATACACAATTTAGTCTATAAATTTATTAGGTCCCTACAATTTAGTAATTGAATTTACTATGTCTCTGCAATTTAGTTCCTAAATTCAAGTTATTACACAATTTAGTCTTCTAATTTATCAAATATCAAATAATTTAGTCTTATTATTTTTATCTTAATTATTTGTTGATGTGACCTATTGAGTGCTTATGTGGCACATTAAATACTAACTAATCATGTCATATCAACATTAACTCATCCATAAAATTTTGAAATGAAATTATTTCTTCAATCTCATACAATGTTGTTTGCTTCAAATTGTTGAACTAACTATTGCATTCATTTTATAGTGAAATGAAAATTGTGGAAGCATTCAAATAAATAAATAAACCATTATAAATGTATTTATAATTCAATGCAAAAAAATTTCATTCAATCAACTATTTAGTGACAATATATTCCACAAGTTAAAGTACATTTTTTCTTGTCCCCAAAGGAAAAAAATGATATATCTCAAACACAAAATCTATAAGGAAAAAGTATCTTATTAAAATACACAATAACATTCAAACACGATTACAAGAGTTAACTAATAAATAAGAAAAGATTAAGAACGTTAAAATCATTGCCTCTTCTTATACTTTAAAATGTGTAAAGTGTCAAACTAACTACCTGTAGTTGTTAATATCACAAAATTCATAATAATTTTTTTTATTTTTAGTCATTAGAAAATTATTAGAATAATTTTGTAGTAAAAAAGTGTTTCATGGCATTGTCAGTTGAAGATAGAAAATGAGATTTTTCATATGAGAAGGGGGGAAATAGAGTGGAAAACAAAGCATTTTGAATCTTTTAAAAAAATGAGTAAGTAATAATGTAATATGATTAGTTGCCACGTAGACACTTAATGGACTACATTAAAAGTAATTGGTGTGAAAATAATAGAAGAACTAAATTGTTTAACCTTTGATAATTCAGAAATTAAATTGTACAATGACTTAATTCAAAGACTAAATTATACGGACCTAATAAATTCAAAGATTAAATTGCGTGTTAATTATTTTTTAAAAAAATGAGTCAGTACTAATGTGGTATGATTAGTTAACATTTAACATATTGCGTAGGCACTTAATAAACCACGTCAGCAAACAGTTAGTGTGAAAATAATGGAATGACTAATTTATTTGACGTTTGATAAATTCAGGAACTAAAGTGTACAATGATTAAATTCATAGATTAAATTGTAAGGACATAGAAAATTTAAGGATTAAATTATATATTTACTCTTTTAAAAATTATCCTTTAAATTTTTTAAATAATTATTTTTTATGACTTTTTTAACTCTATATTAATAAGCATAGTAAACATAGACATGAATCCATCAAGTAAAATTTAATTTTTTAACTCCATATTAATAAACGTAAACATAAATCTAAACATAAACATAGTTACGTCTTGGTTTCATAGTTGTCGATCTTTCAGATCCATTTAGTTTTCTTCTTGCACTTCTTCTTTGCTATGATGGATGAGGAGAAAGGCTAAAGAGAATCAAAAGATCTAGACAATGAGAAAGTGATTCTCTTTTTAGACAATTGAGCTTTTGATCAAGATTTTTAAGAGATTTAGCCTACTTTAAAAAGTATATGTGGTGTTTTAAGGGTAAGTTTGAGTGCTCTTTGAATAATACATTTAGTCCAGTATTTAATTAGAATCATATTCAAAACTCTAATGCTCAGTAAGCGTATGATTATTTTGAAACTTGTGGAAAAAAATAATTTTAGAGGAAGCAAGGTGGATGAGTGAGAAAAAAATAAATTTTCCTTTTGTAATTATTTGTTTTTCTGTTTACTTCTCTATTTATATGATTACATTTTTGGTTTTGCCACTAATATCTCTACTCCCTTTGCGTATAAAACTAATTTCACATGAAATATTGAAGTTGCTTCTTTTTATAAGTATTTTTTTCGTGGGTTTGAACTGCTAATGTGATAGAGGCCCTTCAACTATTAAACTCAAGTTTATTTATCACTTGAACTATAAAATTTGTCAGCCTTAAAATGATTATTATGTCACATGAAGTCTAAACCTAAAATCTAGATTATCTTTTATAATATTATGAAATACCATTCTAAATAATATTATCTATTGTCTTTTTACATTTTAAACAAGAAACTAGATATCGTATCATTTCAGTGGAAACGATTGAAATTTTTGGTTTCGAAATGCACCAAAACGAATCAGCACACAACAAGAAATGCGTGGCATGAGGACGGACAATTGACGACAGTTAATAAAAACCGTCGCTAAATCAGGGTTTAACGACGGTTAAAGAAAAACCATCGTTAAATAGAGACGGTTTAGCTCTAACCATCATAATTTGTCACAGATTTAATCGTTTGTTGGAAATGGTGAAGTTTTATGACGGTTTGGACAAGACCGTCGTGAAGTAACGACGATTTGGATTGAAACGTCATTATTTAACGGTGGTTTAGTCTAACCGTCGTTACGTAACGACGGTTTTAAATAGACCGTCGTCAAGTAACGATGGTTTATCTGAAACCGTCGTGGATATGTAGTTCAGAATTTGGACCGTTACTTGTGATATGTGTGCTTTAACGACGATCTTAGGAAAACCGTCGTGAAACCTATTTATAATGACGATTTTAATGAAAACTATCGTTATATGGGTTTGACGACGGTTATTTAACCGTCGTTAATGGGTTTAACGATGGTTAGTTAATCATCGTTAAACCAAGCGGTCATCTATAAATTCGTTTTCCCTCTTCATTTTCATTACGAATATTTTAAATTACATTTTTTTCGTATAAAATACATCAGCTGAGGTACTTGAGTATGCTTTACAAGTTGGGGTATTTAGGTGTGCTTTGCGAGTTGTGATATTTTGGTGTACTTTGCGAGTTGTTTTTATCTTACTCAAGGTATGTCATATAATGATATAATTATATTTGACTATTTTTTAAAAAATATTGTATGTTCAAAATATTTTGTTATATTAATTTTTTTTGCTTTTATGAAAATCTTGTAGCAACACTCCGACTTTTGTGCATTATTTATTTGGAATCACTTTCAAAGTATGCAATCTAATTATTTTTATTTTAAATAAATTTATTTCAAAATATTGTATGTTAAAATGCGATAATAATAGATATTTTATGTACTTCATATTTATTTAAAAAAATATAGTTTACATTGTGATGTACATGTATGAATAAATTTTAAAATTTGTTACTTTTTCTATGTTTATGATGTTTAATATTATAATATATTATGTCCGTTAAAAATATGTAGGAGGTAATTTTTCTTTAGTAATGCTGAAATATTGTATTTAATTATTTTTGAAGTAAAATATGTGTAATTAATATTAGAAAGAATTTATAAAAATTAAAAATAGAGATCTTGAGGAAGGATTGATGGAATAATATGATAAAATTATTAAATACACGTAGTTAAAAATAAAATTTATTAATAAAAAATACAAGTAGGTTTTAAAAAATGAAAATAGATATATATAATAACATAAATTTAGTAGAGGAATTGAATTGTAGTTGATGAGGTAAAATAATAAATTTTAATAAATAGACAGAGTGAGTATTAAAAATAAATTTAAAAAAACGGTGACACTACTTTAAAAATATATGTATATTTTAAAATAATTTTAACAAATGTATATAATAATATAAATTTAGTATAAAATGATAGTGAATTTAGTTTTAAAAATAAGTTATTTAGTGTTAAAAAAATATAATTAAAATTGATGCAGATAAATCAAAAATAGTTATTATATTGATAAACGTGTTTAAATAAGATACATAAATTAGCAATAGTAAATTTTAAGTACAGTTGATTCTAAAATATTAAAATATTTGCGTAAGTGATGAGGTAAAATAATAAGTGTTAGTAAATAGATGGAATTAGTATTATGAATTTTAAAAAAAAAAATTAAAACACTAATTTAAAAATACACATATTTTTTTAAAAAAATGAAAACAAATATATATAATAATATAAATTTAATAGAAAATAATAGTGAAATCAGTTTTAATGCACTATGTTCTTACACTAGATTCTCTATTAACTAGCAATGTCTTAGGTGTAATTGAGTAGAACTATCATTGAATATATGGCCCTTATATGGGCCACTGCTATTACTTTTTCATATAGGGAATTGAAATTTTAATTCCCTATCTGAATTTCTTAACAAATTTATCATATAAATACTATAATTGAAATCATAGCGGCAAATACAAAATCATAATTCAATCTTTTGCTACTAGTGACTGTCCTGGTCAAGACGACGTGATCTATCAGATTCGATCATGAAACTAATCCTTTAAATTAATGACATTAGGAGAATGAAATAAAATTGGCACATGACCAAAAAATTTCTCAATGGCACCATTTCAGAAGTTAGAATTTTCCTTCTTGGATTCGTAGAGATTTTTCAAGTGTTTTATTTCATATTATGCAAGCCAATGGCATCATTTATCCCACTATCATATGGTGCGACAAGTCTTGCCAATGAAATTTATAACTTTTATGCATCTAAGTTTGCATCATAAGCTTCTTAAAATCAAGTAGGTATCTTATTTCTCTATTTTTAACTCTCTCTTCAATATCTCTCTTAAACTCTTTAGGATCAGGATTCTTTATTTATATCGAACCAATGACGATGATTCTTTATTTAGTGCTTCATTGAATGTCAATGATCATAAAATTTGTTAAATATTTTTTACACTTAAAGCATTTTAAACCTCTTCAAAATGTGTTGTGTTTTATGTACAATCGATTGCAAATTCCTTCCCATGCAAAATAGTCATGTTTTTAGTTTAGAATAAGAGTTATTTAGGTTAATTGTTATCTAAATTCATAATTATTTCAGATATGGATAAATTTTGGATCAATAAATCTCGACAATCAATAGAGTACCTGAATGGTTTAGATGAATTTTTAGAATTTGCAAATGCCAACTCTGGTGTCAAAGGTAAAATAATATGCCCATGTCCAAAGTGTAGATTCAAGAAATAGCAACTCATCGAGGTCGTGCACCAACACTTGATCGTCAAACCATTTCCGGAGGGATACAATTTTTGGAGTTTGCACGGAGAAATGATTACAGAAGATTTTGCTGCAAGGCATGTTATAATGCCAATTGAGGTCGCAGAACCCATTGTTCAAAATGACCCTATGTAAGACATAGTCTGTGATGCATTCAGAGTTCACCCCGAAAATGAAAGCATCGATTCTGTAGATATGTCTATTCCACAGTAAACAGAAAGGATGGATGATAGTGTTAAAGATTTTTATGAGTTACTAAAAGATGGTCAACAACCACTCTATGAAGGGTATGAGAAGTATTCTAAATTGTCTTTCTTGGTAAAGTTGTATCGCATCAAGTGTTTGTGTGGGATAAGTGACAAAGCAATGTCGATGATACTTGAGTTGCTTGTCGATGCATTCTCAGATGCCAAGATTCCGCCTTCATTTTATGAGTCTAAAAAAGTCATTAATAAGTTGTGGTTGAATTACAAGAAAATTCATGTATGTCAGAATGATTGTATATTGTATTGGGGTGAGCATGAAAGTAGATAAACTTGTAGTAAGTGCTTCGTACCAAAGTGGAAACCGAAACAAAAAGGGGAGAAGCAGAAAAATGTGTCTAATAAAATTCTTAGATACTTACTAGTTAAGCCAAGATTGCAGAAGTTGTTCATGTCTTCTAAGATTACTGAATTTATGAGATGACATTCTGAAGACAAAATTTATGATGGCATCATGAGGCATTCGAAGGATTCTGAGGCATGAAAGAGATTTGATCTTCTAAATTCTCAATTTGCATCAGATCTAAGAAATTTTCATTTAGGCCTTACACTGGATGGTTGCAATCCATTTGGAAACCTATCTACAAGTTATAGCATATGGCCAGTTGTGCTGATTTCATATAATCTTCCTCCTTAAATTTCTATGAAACAGAGTTCATTCATGTTGTCAATGATAATTCTAGGGAGAAAAGCACCGGAGAATGATATAGATGTATTTTTACAACCAATAATTGAGAAGTTGAAGGTGTTAAGACGTACGATGCCTTTAGCAAAGAAATGTTCAATATGCATGCAGTTTTTTTGTGGACAATCAATGATTTCCCTAGCCTTGAATGTTTATCAGGCTAGAATCCTCATACTGGATTAGCCTGTCTGCACTGTAACTTTAACTCCACTCTAGTGCGTCTCCCTCACAGTCGGAAGTGGTGTTTTATGGGATATTGCCACTTTCTATCTCCGGGTCATAAATTTAGGATGACCCGCAATAGGTTTGATGGAAAAGAGGAAAGAAGAAATCCTCATCTGCAACTGAGTGGCGTAGACATTTTAAGACAAGTCGAGGATATTGAAGTTGACTTCGGGAAAAATGTGAAAACTGATGCTGGGACTCAACAACGGCGTTCCCAAGGTCAGGGTTTGGTTGATGCTGAAACTCAACAATGGCATAAGAAAAGTATATTTTTCAAACTTCCATATTGGGCGAATAATATGTTGCGTCATAATCTTGACATCATGCATATTGAGAAAAATGTCTGCGACAACATCATTTACACTTTACTTAATGATTCTGGCCGTTCAAAGGACCACGTAGATGCGTAAAAAGACTTAAAGGAGTTTGGTGTGAGGTCTGAGCTGTGGCCAGATAATGACGATAAATATCCACCTACTTTGTTCACATTGACAAATGCAGGCAAGGAAGTCTTTTTCAAAACATTTAAGAATGTATCTGTACCAGACGGTTATTTCAGTAATATCTCCAGATGCATTGACGTAAGACAGCGTAAGATCAGAGGACTAAAAAATCACAACTGTCACATTCTTATGGAACAACTATTACCGTTAGCCATAAGAAAGACACTTCCCAAGCCGGTGTCCGCATTTCTGATCGAGTTCTGTTCATTCTTCCAACAGCTTTGCTCTAAAGTTTTGAATGTTAATAAACTTGATCAACTTAAAAATCGTATCATTATGACGTTGTGCCATCTGAAAATGTTAATCCCGCCGTCTTTCTTTATAGTCACGGTGCACTTGACTATACATTTGGTCATAAAAGCGAAGTTAGGAGGATCAGTCCAATATCGTTGGATGTATCACATCGAAAGGTAAAAAATGAAGAACACATAATTCAGATTTCTTTCATTATTGTTAATATAATTTTATTCATTTAATCTATGTTGTTTAGATACTTGGGTAAGTTTAAATCTTTTGTGCAGAATAAAGTAAGGCCAGAAGGCTCAATAGTAGAGTCGTATGTTGCAAGAGAAGTTTTATTATTCTGTTCCAGGCACATAGATGGTGTTGACATTGTCTTCAATCGTCCTCCTCGTGTAGATGATCGACCCGATGTTGGGACGTCTGACAAGAGTTTGTTCCTACCAATAGGAAGACCAGTTGGTGGGTTTGAATATTTCACGCTTTCTCCCCAGCAAAAATTACAAGCCCATCGGCATGTCTTAACAAACTGCAAGGAAGTTGATCCTTACTTACAGTAAGTTAACTCATACTTAGCTACATTTGCATACAATTTTTTGTCTTGTGTAGCATTAAGTGTATATATAATGTTTACTCAACAGGGAATTTAGAGACTATGTACGGCATAGTTTAAGAAGTTGGACGCGAGCATCTACCGAGATAGATATAGAAGTCCACAGGGAATTTGTTTATTGGTTTTTGCATCGTGTAAGTATTTCAGAGCGAGACCAGGGGGTGACATATCAAAATAATGGAGTTTACGGTACTTTTGGGACAAAGAATTATGCAAGTAGTAGTGACAGGAACATGCAATTTGGTGGCGTTCTGTATTACAGAAAACTATTGGACATTATTGAGTTAAACTACCATGGACATTTTACAATCATATTATTTAAGTGTATGTGGGTCAACACAACTACAACGAGAGGAATTGCAATTGATGACTTCGAAGTGACATCGGTTGATTCACACTGGTGAAAATGATGATGATGAGCCATACATCCAGGCATCTGAGGTTCATCAAGTGTACTATGTACAAGATGAGCTGGACAATAACTGGAGTATAGTGATGCAATTGAAACCCCGTAACTTATACGAGATAAGCGAGGAAGAGGAAAATCTTATATATGAGAGCGATCCTATAATATCCCAAAATTTTTATTTTTAAATAATATTTTATTATAAACAAGGATGATTTTTTTTTAAATGACTATGCATGTTTTGCTAGAAGTAAATATATTTTTGTTTAAAATAATTATTGTTTTACTTAAAATAATTATATTGGTCTCTAAATTTTTTTTTGTATTTTTAAAAATATTATTTCTTTTATTATGCATAAAGATATTTATTTTGTGATTTGTTTTATTAAAATATTATTATTATAAAAAAAGGAGAAATCGGAAGGGAGAGACGAAAACCGCAGATATGAGGAAGAGAATGAATAGTGAATAGTAAATAGTAATGAATAGTAACCTTCAATTTTCTCTCTAAATCTGGAGTGCTTATTGGCTTTCGATCTCAAAACTGAGGGTACCACTGGATTCAAGACGGAGAATACTACGGTTTTGATCGATCAATTTTTCAAATCAGCCGTTGAATCGCCGTAGATCTAAAGTAGAAAATCTCAGAAAAAGATAAATTCTGAAACTCTTACTTAGAGACCTCCAATTGAAAATCTGACACCGTAGATGGATTCAGGAGCTAGATAAACTTTAGGATATGAATTTTTTCGGTTATCTAACAACTTTTTGTTCCTCGTAAATAGTAATTTCAAGTGTGTGAATAGTATTTTCTGATGGTGAATAGTGATTCAACCGGCCTGAATAGTATTTTTCGACCGTGAACAGTGATCAAAGTTGACCAAGCTCCCGAGGTCATTTCTTAGATTTTTAGACTCTCTAGACACGTTTTTAAGGTTTATTTTGTCAAATTCAAATTGGAAAATTACATTTTAGAGCTGTCCAACCTAGAGCCCTACCTAGTGAGTAGATAATTCTTTCTATAACTTACCATATACTCTTCTTGAACTTTAATTTTATAATTGATTATGTATACAAGTTATTTATACTTTTATATGTCTCTTAAATGGATTAAATTATCTGGATTTGTTTACTATCAGGTATATAGTTCAAAAAAAGTATGGTTTTGAAATTAGATTTTTGAACTCATTCAATATGTGATTTTAAATGTATTTCTCATCATATGGTAAAGGAAATATATTGTGCACATTGCATTGATTTGTAATGTTATATGATTGCCTTGGAAAAGGGCATGTATATGTGATAAACCCTGATTGAAAAGTTTCTAACAGATGAATTGTACTAAGACTGAAAATTATGGATTTATATTGAAACCTCTATTTTGAACGATATGGCATATGTGCAAATATGGTATTTGTGGAGGAATCCTATTGAAATCACTGTCTACTAATAGCAGATAATGTTAGCCCTGGTGCACCTTGACACCTTAGCTAGCAAGGGTAGTGCTAGCCTCATGTGACGGCCAATACACGAGAGTTATTGTTATCGAGGAGAGTGGGATGCCTCTTATTATTATTATCGGGGAGAGCAGGATGCCTCCTATTATTGATATGTGATTTACCCTCCCTTGTTGTGTGCTTGGGATTATTTATTGGTTCTAATATGGAAACCTCCTAAAGCATGTGAAATATTTTATTGCATAACAATATTTGTTTTATAATCGTATTGTACTGTATTTGGTTTTGAATATTGGGCTATATTGAAAAATGAGAATATTTAAAATACGGGTTCCATATGGATGTACTTTTGAACTGTACTTTTTATATAATAAATTTTAAAGTATGAGTTCATCTATATGCTAACCTAAGAGGTTATAGAAGGTCTTATATGCTCATTGAGTTATCAAACTCACTCCACGATACTTACATTTTTTTCAGATAAGGATATAGAGTCTGGTCTTGCAGATAGGTGATCAGCTATGTTGCCTACACTCTGGGTAAGCCTACATTGCTTCCAATGCTCACGTTATTTGAACTGTACTATATTGGTAATTTAGAGTATGCTCTATATGCCACAGGAAAGATCCCTGCTTCTGTCGTTACTCTGATGTTTATGGATTTAATCTATATATTGTATATGTATGGGAACCTATATGTATTGGTTTACATGATAAAGAATTGAATTATACATATTTATGAAAAATACCTGTTCATAGTATATGGGTTTCACGTGCCTTAAAATTAGGGGCGTGACAGATCCGTTACACACACAAAATTTAGAAAGATTGTTTCCAAAAGGAGAAGTTAATTTATGCTTGTTACGATATTAGTTTTGTTGTTGCCGCCTATTTACATATATTTTGGACTACTTACAATTAATGTACTATTTTTTTATTTTTATAACTTTTATTAGGCAAAGTTCATTTTGTAATTGTTTTATGTGGTGACTAATGTTATTAATTTCATTTTGGCACGAGCGGTGACGATGAAGAAGGCTAGATCACTCTACACGGGCAGGGCAGGTGCGTCTATAGAGGGCGAATAGCCCACTATGGAGTCAGACACCGTTCCATCCACACTTCCTCACCTTGACTCGCAAGGAGCAGAGTCAGAGGTTGTCACGTCATCAATCCCTGCTAACGACTCCCAAACACTAGATTCATAGGGTGTCCCATGCACACTCCCCCCACCCAACGCTTAGGCATTGGACAACGATTTTGCCATCGATATAGACGTGTTTTTGTCGACGTGGAGGAAGAGCGTCAGCCCAGTGAGCAAAAATGCAAACGCAAAAGGAGTTAGACAGTTGATGTCGTCGGTGAGTATTGTAAAAACTATATGCGCTTAATAATTTTGTCATAGTAACATAATATATAATTGTCTATATTATGACAGACAGGACCGAGCAAGTGACGTCTAAGCAGTTGACTATCCACGAAGTATGGGCCCTACCTCAGGGGTCAAAGGTGGTTGTCCAGTTCAACGACAACCATCAACCTATCGGAGACAGTGGTGGTTTGCTCAGTGTCTTTCTTGGCACCATCGGGGATAACTTTCGGTTATTTTCAATCTTCTACAGGGACTGGAGAATCATTCCTCAACAGTCTAAGACAAATGTCTTCGTAAAAAACATTCAGGTATGGAAACATATATCTTTTGTAACTAATTATATTTATTTATTATTTATGTGCAATTTATGTGTAACTAATTTTTTACTTTCGTTTGCAGAAACATTTTAATGTGACAGGCTTACATAAGAAACTGATCATGCAGTCACTAAGAGCGAAGTGGACAGCCACACGGTACAATTTATTCTGGCTAGCGTATGATGGTACAAAGACTAGAGATTAGTTGCAGAGTGAAGTCCCAACAGGCATCCTACCTGATCAGTGGATAACTTTCATAGACTATCGCCTTGATGCAAAGTCTAGGGTAAATTGTGTATATTAATATATTTATAAAATTTAAATTTTAAATATTGTGACTAATTAATTTCTCTATGTGATTAATTAGGATGTGGCTACAAAGAATAAACAGAACAGAAGACGTTTGACAATGCCACACACCACTGGATCCAAGAGCTTTGCTCGTAAAAAGGCAAAGATGGTAAGTTTAAATCTATAAATATCTTTTTTTTAATGTTAAGAAGACTATAATTTATATAATCATAAATTGATTAATTATTTTAAATTTCAGAAAGCTGATCTTGGCGGTCCAATGACTTGCAGTGATATATGGACGGCAGCTCATAAAAGAGCTGACGGATCATACATCAACAACGAAGCTCGGGCTGTTACGGTAAGTAATAAAATTTAATCAACCGTACGTAGATAATTATTTGATTTTTAGATAATGTTTAATATTATTAATTGTCTGTTATTGGATTTTGCAGAAAAAAAAATTGCTTCGATCCAGCAGGAGGATAACTCGTCCCAAGAGCTCTCGACGACTGATTCATTTGCGAAAGCTCTTAGCACTAGGGATGTCACGGCCCCAAATGATGGAACACATGACCGGCACAACATAAGGGTTTCCCCCTAGCCGCAAGCCTAACACATAGCATGCACAAAAATCCAGCACACAATCCAGAATACATAATAAATATAACTGGCCACATATGCCACATCCAATATCAGAAAATACTGTATATATGTATATATATATATCTCATGATATCTCATGAATCCAACATTCTGATTCAACTTGGCCCATGGCCTCATAATATTCATGTGATTCAACTTGGCCCAAGGCCTCATAATACCAACATTTGTTGTAAACATAAAACCATTTTCCAAACAACACATCAAAATACGCAAGAAAGCGAGGATCCTGCCTGTATGTTCATGGAGATACTCTAGACATAACTAAACTAAATAAACAATACAAAAGAGCCTTGCCCAAACTGGGGCTCACCTACACTAACTTCAGCCTCCTACGAAGCTGTAGCTGGATCAAAGTCTCTTTGACTATCTGTGGGGAGGAAACAAAAGAGGGGTGAGATTACCATATCTCAGTGAATGAGTAAATCATACTATAACTGAAACAGGGCAAACCAAGCACGAGTGTTTCGCAATGGGTTTAATAATTGAAATCCAAATGTAAAGATAACAATAGAAACATTAAGCATAATTTATTGAAAGAATGCTAAACAGTTCAAATGTATATTCAAAAGATAAAACAGGATTAAATCAATAACCGTAAGCAAATCAATTATGCATGGTAAGTAATAAATGAAAATATTTATGCAATAACAATGATGAATGAGCTTGTTTAGAAATATTTAATCTTTAAGAAAAATGCATCAGTTTATTGGAGGTCTTTCCTAACAGATCTATCATCTCCCCCAAGCACACAGCAACGGTAGGGTAATCACTGTAGGCGTAGACATAAGTCCACCCTAAATTTCCCCAAGCACATAGCAATGGGTATGGCAATCACTGTAGGCGAAGACATAAGTCAACCCTAAATTTCCCCAAGCACATAGCAATGGGTATGGCAATCACTGTAGGCGAAGACATAAGTCAACCCTAAATCCCTGTGTCTTAGGCAGTCATATGCCCGTCACAGTATCCTAGGCCGAAGCCTTAACATGATCATGGTGCACCAGGGCTAGCACTACCTGCGGCTAGCTAACAGTGATCTAAAAGGGTCCCTCCAATAGAAAACATTTGAAATATGCTATTCAAAGAGTTTAAAGTAAAACATTTCAATAACATTACAATAAAGCTATAATTCTCCATCTAACTCTTTTCATGCATAAAACTTCGTTCAAAAATATATTTCATCCATGTATTCCCATGGAGACCTTTATCATCATAAAATTTCCCTTTAAACATAGATCGTCTGTAGACGTCGTATAGATGCTCATCATGCATCAAATCATTTTAAACATAGATCGTCCGTAGACGTCGCATAAATGCTCATCATGCATCGAATCATTTCATGGCCAACTTAGTTCATTTCTATGACTAAGTTCGCATTTCTATAAATCTAGGTCAAATGGAGAATTATCAGTCTAGATGTTTGCCCTGCATACCTAGGGTTTAACTAGGATTGAAATTTATAATTTCTAACATGGTTGGAACATATTGGTTTTCAAAGCGGTAAAACAACTTAGCATACATTCCAACTAGTTAAAATCATACGAGAGAGTTATAAACTGAATTCATAAAACATGCGCTATAGTATGAAAAATCCACTCACAGGTAAGGGCTCCAGATTGGACAGCCCTAAAATCCTAGTTCCTGGTCTGAATTCGGTAAAACAGACCCCAAAATCGAGTCTGGAAGGTCCAAAAAACTTAAATGAGCTTGGTTACTGTTCACCGCCGGAAAACACTATTCACGCCGGAAACACTATTCACCGCCACTATTCATCGCCGGAAAACACTATTCACTGTAACAAAATTTTTACCGAATCAACAAAACAATTTCATATCCTAATATTTATCTATTTTCTGAATCCATCTACGGAGTCAGATTTCTAATTAGAAGTCCCTAAGTAAAGTTTTTCAGAACTTACCTTTTACCGAGATTTTCTACTTCAGATCTACGGCGATTCAACGGTTGATTTGAAAAACTGATCGGTCAAAACTGAAGTACTCTTCGTCGTGAATCCAATAACACTTTCAGTTTTGGTATTGGAAACCCTTAAGCACTCCAAATCGAAAGATAAATTTTGAGATCACTATTCACTCACTATTCATTACTATGCATCTTTCCGTTTTATTTTCCGAATCTGTTTTCTCCGCCCCCGGTTTCATTTATCATTCTGAAGGTTTGTTTTTTTTTTTTTAAATAATAATAATTATTAAATAATTAATAATAGAATTTTCTTTTATAAAATTCATATAAATTCCGTTTTACATCTAAAAATATCCCAAAAATTTCTAAAAATTTACATTCTCAATTACCTTTAGTTAAACTCTTAAATCATAATTTTTCTTAATAAAAATCGTAATAAAAAAAATTTTAAAACAAATATCTTAATTCATATTAAAAGAAAGAATATTTCTAAAAATACCATAAAAATTCAATAGAGGCCGATATAATTATTTTAAGCAACACAATACTTCTTTTACTTAAAAGTCCACTTACTTTTAACAAATCATAATTATTTCTACATAAATAATCATATTTTTGCTAATAGCGCGCCAAAATATAAATTCTCATATTTCTTTTATAATTCTTTAATCCATGTAATAAATATACATATTTTCACTGGTTCTTATCTCTATTGTCAAAATTCTCTCTTTTATTCTAAATTTCCTTTAATTGGAATTTTCGTTAAATTTTACGGTTATTACAAGGGAGCACTCCGATCGCGTTCGAGGATTTGGGTTGGGTGTTTACCCAACCCAAGTCTTCGATCATGGCTCGGCTGGGTCGAGCTCATAGTCTGGACCGTCATACCACGAGTTACAAACTAAGGTGGAGCGTCTGAAAATAGCTATACATGAGCGGGACGTCGAGCAGTAGCGACGAAACGCTGAGTTCGCAGCACGGCAAGGACAATTGGAAGCTGTTATGACGTTTCTGCTATAAAAAATTTAGGTTCAACTCCCACCTGAGATAGCAGGACTTCATAGTCCCGAGCCCAAGGTAATTTGTTAATACATAAAAATTGTTGGTATAATTTTGTTTGCTTTGAAAACGCTAAAAATTTTAACAAAAAATTTTATTTTTCAAAACCTTAGTGACCGTGACAGTGGGCATCAGCTTGATCAGCATTCGTAGGGTCTGAAAACATCATTTAGTTATTATAGTCTGTATATGTAATTTTGTGATGCTCGTAACTATTAATTTTTGTGTACATATTTTTTTATTTATATATATATTCATTATAATTCAATAATTTACGTATATCTCATATGTAGTTAAATATCAATAAATTTTAAAATAATTTTTTATATTATTAAATAATTCGCACACTTAATTATTATATAATAAATAAAAATGTATCTAAATTAATTTGATGAATATTAAAAATATAAATTAATTTTTGTGCATGGTGGTTTAATAAAAAAAATTAATCCGAATTAGTTTTTATGAATAACAAAAAATATTAAATTTCAAATTAAAAAAAATTAATTTTTACGTATAATTGAAAAATAATAAAGAAATTTAAAAAAATCTCAGTTGAACGATGGTTCTAAAACTGTCATTAAACTCGTTATAACGACAGTTTTACGCACGTCGTTAAACGAGTCGTAATGACAGTTACAAAACCGTCGTTAGGAATATTCTTAACGACGATTTTGAAACTGTCGTTATACTAAGTCTTACGACGGTTTTGTAACCGTCATTAGAACCCGTCATAACGACGTCATTCCTACGGTTGATTAAAACCGTCGCGATGCTCATGAACCCATGACGGTTTCTTGACCGTCGTTAAATGCCTTAGCGACGGTTAGAACCGTTGCTATGTCCACATAAAAACCGCCGCTAAATCCCGCGTTTCTTGTAGTGGCATATTATTTGAGAAATTCCACCATTTCAGTGAAAATTTTGTGTTCGCGGCATGAATCGACTGAAATGATTCAATTTCGGTGGAAATATTCAAAATGAATTTAAAATATGACAAATATGCAAAAAAAACTAAACTGACAAAGTTAAGAATATAAATATCTGAATTTATAGAGATTCTCCAAATTTTACAAAGTAAAAAAAAAGCCAAAATATCTCAAATTATCAAATATTGAAAATCTAGAGGAAAAAAATTAATCTTTTGCAGTTTAAATTTCTTCCCACTCTCAAGTCCTAATCAGTATATCCAAGCATCTATTGTAGAGCTGCAAGTCTGTAGTCTACAAGAATAAATCAAGCAAACGCCATTGGTGCTTGAGCCCAAAAAGCAGACCAGACATGAGGAGAGATATAGAAGATTCCCACAAAGATGACGAAGTTGTTGCCCACTGAACATGTTATTTCTCCTCTCCTCTCCTCTGCCCTTTGTCTTTTAGAGTCGTCTTTCCTTGGTTCTTGTCTTTCTCGTTTTTTCTCTGCGTCTTATAGTTCTTTTTGCCTTTGCGTCTTCTGGAGGCTTCTTAGTTCTCACTTTCTTATATAGAAAGTCAAAAGTTTTGCATCATTTAATGACTTTGGGAAATTAAAATTAATATTTTAATAATAAATATCTTTCACCGTAATGAATCTCAAAGCAATCTGACCTTCATTTACTTTTTTAATATATTATTTATATAATATTTTTGAATTTATTTTTTTTATTATAATTATTTAAAACCCTTATTTAAATTTGGAGTAAATAAATAAAATATTATATTAAAAATAAAAGCTAAATTAAGAAATTATATTTTTAAATATTGATTATTTAAAAATTTTCAATATATTTTAAGGAGAAAAAATTTTAAAATAATAAAATATAAAATTTTAACCAATCTTCCTTAATCTTCTTTTAATCTTTCTTAGCAATTATGATTGTAAATTTTGATAAAATATAAATTTTGATTGAACAAAAACAATTAATGCCTTTATTATCATGAACCTAATATTTTTGTCATGCCCCAATTTAATGAAATATGAATAACACAACTAACAGATAACTTTACCACTTATTTATTTGCATACAATTTCACAATATTACGTATCATGAAAAATATCATACGTTTACAAGTTTTTAGTATAGCCAATTATACATGTCAAATCTACACTTATCAATATTACAACAGAAGTAGGGATCTTGCTTGTGACGTTCAGAGCATACTCTAGATTACAATGACATAATATTTTAAACATTTCGAGCCTTGAAAGCAATATAGGTTCACTCAAAGAATATAACACCTAGCTGATCATGTAACTATAGGACTAAACTCTGTATCTTTATATGAAAAAAAATGTAAGTATCGTGTAATGAGTTTGACAATTCAGTGAACAAATAATACTTTCTATTGTTTCTCAGGTCAACATATGGATGTACTCATATATTAAAATTTATCACATTGAAAATTACAGTTCAGAAGTACATCCATATGAGACCCGCATTTTCAAATATTTTTAATTCAAATCATATTCAGATATCTGTAACAATATATGATACAGTATAATCGTTAATTAAACATTGATATGCATCAAAACATTTCTTATAAAAATATCAGAACCACCATATCAGAGTTCAATCCCTTCCGTACTTTGTTGGTGTAGGATTTGCCTATACTTAGCATCTCAGCCAAAGTTTGCCCTACCATCATTTAAGAGGTCACACAAAAGAACTCTAATATGGGCAATTTCCCAAACAAAAAGCAAGGGAAGACAAATCACATATCATCTAACTGGCATCTCGCCTAGATAGAAGGCATCCCGCTCTCCATCACATATCATATCCCGTGTCTTAGCCCTCACACGAGGTTAGCACCACCCTTGCTAACTGAGATATTAAGGTGCACCAGGACTAACATCACCTGTTGTTAGCAAACAGTGTTTCTAATAGGATTTCTCCACAAAAATTATCATATGCACATATTCTTAACATTCTAGTTTTAATTTATTTAAACTTTGTAATAATCTTAATTGATCTTGTATTGTATAATTTGAGACTTTGAATATAATATTTAATTTGTATTAAGTTTTATATATGTTAAATGTTATTAAATTTTGTGAACATTAATTATATCAATGTTATTTGAATGGTAATGTTATTATTTAATACTATGCCTACGTTTGACAAAAATAGTTGATAAATTAGCTTAAAGTTTACAAATTAGTTAAAAACTTAAAAACTATAGGTTTTGTTTGACAAAAATAGCTTACAAGTTAGTTTAAAACTTATAAGTTAGTTAAAAGTTTAGTGTATAGCATATAAACTTTCAGCTAATTTAAATTATTCAAATAAGTTTATTTACCAAACACTTCTAATTTGGTTAAAAAAAACTTATAAACTAGTCAAATAAGTTATAAGTTGATTTATTTGTCTTACTAAACACACTTATACTGTAATAACTGTAAAATTTAACGAAAACTTCAATTAAAAAAAATATGAGAATTTACGTTTTGGCGCGTAATTTTTATTTTTAAATGATAGTATTTTGTTATAACCAAATATATTTTATTTGTTTAAAAATGATTATGTTTTGCTAAAAGTAAGTTTACTTTTAATTAAAATATTTATTGTTTTGCTTCCAATAATTATATTGGCCTCTAATAAATTTTTTTGTATTTTTTATAAATATTCTTTCTTTTAATATGAATAAAGATATTTATTTTAAAATTTTTTTTATTATGATTTTTATTAAGAAAAATTATGATTTAAGAGTTTAACTAAAGGTTTATGAGAATGTAAATTTTTAGAAATTTTTGAGATATTTTTGGATGAAAAATAGAATTTATATAAAAGAAAATCATATTATTCAATTATTAAATAATTATTATTATTATTTTTTAAAAAAATAATAATAAAAGGAAAGGGGGAAGCAACGGAGGAGACGGCACCGAAGTTCCTGAAAAATCAGAGAGAATGAATAGTGAGTAAATAGTAACTTTCAACTTTTTTTAAATCTGGAGTGCCTATTGGCTTCCGATCTTAAAACTGAAGGTATTACTGGACTCAGGACGAGAAATACTACGGTTTTGACCAATCAATTTTTCAAATCAGTCGTTGAATCGCCGTAGATCTGAAGTAGAAAATTTCCAAAAAAAAGTAAATTCTGAAACTCTTACTTAGAGACCTCTAATTGAAATTCTGACACCGTAGATGGATTCAGGAGCTAGATAAATCTTAGGATATGAATTCTTTTTGGTCATTTAGTAACTTGTTTATGTGGCGGTGAATAGTGATTTTTGGTGATAAATAGTGGCGGTAAATAGTATTTTCTAGCGGTGAACAGTACCCTTAACGTTGACCAGCGTTGACCAAGATTCCGAAGTCATTTTCTAGGTTTTTGGACCCTCCGGACACATCTTTGAAGCTTATTTGGTCAAATTTAGATTAGAAAAGTGCATTTTAGGGCTGTCCAATTCGGAGCCCTTACCCTATGAATATATGATACTTTCTATGGCTTGTTTTTACTCTTCTTGAACTTTACATTGATAAATGAGCATGATTATAAGTTATTTATATTTTTATATGTTCCTGAAATGGTTTAGAATATCTGAAATGTTTGCAATATGATATTTAGTTCAAGAAGAGTATGACTTTTGAAATGAATTTTGAAATACATTGAACATGTATTTTTACATGTATTTTTCATGATATGGCAAAGGAAATATGTTATGCATATGATATTGATTTATACAGTGAAATGTTTGCCTCAGATATAGGCATGTATATGTGATTGCCTGTGTAATAACCCTCTGCTAATAAAACCTTTGAAGGTTAAGCACAAATCATTTGAAACAAGGAAGTTGAGAATAACGTCAAATTTTAGAGCGTTTCTGACATTTCTTCTGACATTTCTTCACTCATATAAGCATAACTCTCTCATATGAACTCTAACTTAAGTGATTCCAATTTTTATTGAAAGATAAGACATATATCTACAACTTTTATGTTGTGAACTTTTGTTAATTCCGTGAATATTACAGTGATAAGAGGCAAAACCCGAAGCGTAGTGTGGTCTGGACCTTTGCTCACTATTTTATTCATAACTCCTTCATATGAACGCCAAATTAGGTGATTCAAGTGGCTAATGAAAGCTACTACAACTTTCATGTTGGACGTTTTGTCAAATTCGGCCAATAAAATGGTGTACTGTAGCCTCGAAGCACGGCCGTGCTCCAGGACACGGCTAGGCCATGCTTCGGGTTGTTTCTGTGTTTTTGTGCAGCCTTCTCCCTCTTTTCCTGCATTTCTCCATAGCTGAACCCTAACTCTCTCTCTCTAGAATTTTTCTCCACCTTCTCTCTAAGATATCTCACCATCTAGCCAACCGATTCGAGCTACCAAGGTACTGTTGGACTCGTGGGAAGGAGAGATACAAACCTCACCGATCAGTTTCGCCGGAAAACCACTGGAAAATCGCGTGAACAGTAACCTCCAAGGTAAAACTCCGTCCAATCGCGTTTTAAGCTGCTTTCTTCCAAAATTCTTTCCATAGATAGTGTTAGAATTAGTTTCTATGGTAGAATATAAGGTTTTTAGGTTTAGGGTTAGTTTTCCGGCCGGCGTGAACAATGTTTCCGGCATGAATAGTGACGTTTAGGGTTTATCGAATTCTCATGTTATGTCTATGTTTTCTAGGTCGTTGAACCACCACGAGGTGAAATTCTCGTTGTTGGACTCCTATTACGGTGAGTGAGTTTTTCATACTATAGCGCATGTTTTACGAATTCGGTTTATAACTCTCTCGTATGATTTTAACTAGTTGGAATGTATACTAAATTGTTTTACCGCTTTGAAAACCAATATGTTCCAACCATGTTAGAAATTATAAATTTCAATCCTAGTTGAACCCTAGGTATGCAGGGCAAGCATCTAGACTGATAATTCTCCATTGAGTTAGATTTATAGAAATACGAACTTAGTCATAGAAATGAACTAAGTTAACCATGAAATGATTTGATGCATGTGAACATCTATGGGACGTCTACGGACGATATGTTTAAAGGGAAAGTTTATGATGATAAAGGTCTCCATGGGAATCCATGGATGAGACATATTTTAGAACGGAGTTTTATGCATGAAAAGAGTTAGATGGAGAATTATAGCTTTATTATAATGTTATTGAAATGTTTTACTTTAAACTCTTTGAGTAGCATATTTTCAAATGTTTTCCATTGGAGTAACCCTTTCAGATCACTATTAGCTAGCGCAGGTAGTGCTAGCCCTGGTGCACCATGGTCATGCGAAGGCTTCGGCCTAGGATATTGTGACGGGCATATGACTGCCTAAGACACAAGAATTTAGGGTGGACTTATGTCTACGCTTACAGTGATTACCATACCCTTGCTATGTGCTTGGGGAAAATGATGGATCTGTCAGGAAAGAACTCCAATAGACTGATGCATTTTTCTTAAAGATTAAATATTTCTAAACGAGCTCATTCATCATTGTTATTGCATAAATAACTTCATTTATTACTTATCATGCATAATTGACTTGCTTTACGGTTACTGATTTAAATCTTGTTTTATCTTTTGAACATACATTTGAACTGTTCAATTTTTCTTTCAATAAATTATGTTTAAATGCTTAATATTTCTATTATTATCTTTACACTTTGATTTAAATTATTAAACTCATTGCGAGACACTCGTGCTTGGTTTGCCCTGTTTCAGTTATAGTATGATTTACCCATTCACTGAGATGTGGTCTCACCCCTCTTCTATTTCCTCCCCATAGATAGTTAAAGAGACTTTGATCCAGCTACAGCTTCGTAGGAGGCTGAATATAGCGTTGGTGAGCCCCAGTTTGGGCAAGGCTCCTTTGTACTATTTTTCTAGTTTAGTTTATGTCTAGTGTACCTCCATGAATTTACAAGCAGGATCCTCGCTTCTTGCGTACTTTGATGTGTTGTTTAGAAAACGGTTTTATGTTTTACAACGATGTTTGTATTATGAGGCCATGGGCCAAATTGAATCACGAATGTTGGATTCATGAGATATATATATATATATATATATATATATATATATATATATATATATATATATATATATATATATATATATATATATACAATATTTTCTTATACTGGATGTGGCATATGTGGCCAGTTATATTTATTATGTACTCTGGATTGTGTGCTGGATGTTTGTATGTACTATGCGTTAGGCTTGCGGCTAGGGGAAAACCCTTATACCATGCCGATCATGTGTTCCATCATTTGGGGCCGTGACAGAGTGGTATCAGAGCTTTAGGTTTTCCTGTGTTCATGGAGTAACGGACCTTTAGGTAGGACTTTGAGTATGGGTGTGAATCCGGACATACTTATACTCATGGTGCTGCTAAAGGGGTTCGATAGGATGTTGTCTTTTTGTTTAAGTAAGTCAGTTTATAGTATGCTATGTTGGCATGGTTAAGTGATGGTTGGGCTATCTCTGTTTTATAACAAGATGCCACTAAGAACGAGATCAAAGGTTAGGCAACCCGCGGCTCAAGAGCAAATGGCTGAAGAGTCTGCTCAGTCCGCAATACCCGTGCCTAGAGGCTGAGGTAGAGGTCGTGGCAGAGGTCGACCTAGAGCCAATGCAAGAGGCAGTGGCAGGGGCGTAAGGGCTGCTGAAGCAGCCGAACAAGCTGAGTTGAGCAGTGAGCAAACTGAGACTTCCAGGGCGGGGAGAATGTCTTCTCACCCCTGGTATGATGTGATAGCCCAAATGCTGGCAACCATGCAGGCTATGCAGCGGGCGATAGAAAATCTAGCCGAAAAAAGGGATGGGCAAGGTGGAAGGGACCCACAACAGCCCGAAACAGTTACCTCCGTTCCAGAACTAGTTAGGCCCGTGGAGCGGCATGTGAGACCCACCGAGAGGGAAGTAGAACTATCTGAGTTCCTGAAGTTAAAACCGCCAACCTTCAAAGGGTTGTTGGCTAGTGAAGATCCCCAAGAGTTTATAGAGGACACTGAGAAGATCTGTGAGGTGCTTAAGTGTCCAGAGATCCGATCAGTAGAGTTGGCATCCTTCCAGTTGGCTGGTGTAGCGCAGATATGGTTTAAGACCATGATACGCGGAAGGGGAGCTACAACGCCACCTTTGGGATGGCCAGAGTTCAAGGAAGTCTTCATGAAGAGGTTTGTGCCTGAGAGTATCTGAGATGCCAAGTGTTAGAAATTTGTGGAGTTGAAGCAGACTCCCGGTATGTCAGTCACGGAGTATGATTACCGCTTCACACAACTGTTGCCGTATGCACCGCACATGGTCCCTACTGAAAAGGGCATGATCAAGAAGTTTATCCAGGGGTTGATGCCAGCATTGTTTAAATCAGTGGCACCCCAGATGAAGCAATTCCCTAACTATGCAGAGGCTGTGGACTGTGCAAGAATGATGGAGACTAGGCATTTGGCCGATGTCGAGAATGCTAAGCTGAGAAAGAGGGATAGGGATGGGAGCTCCAAAGGAAGGCAAAGTTCTCATTCCCAATGACCACGATTTTAGGGCCAGCAGCGCCCAGCACCACAGAATGTTGGGAACCCCAACCAGAGATCAGATGTGAGTGGTAGGCTAGATCCTAGCCAAGGGAACACCAGGTATACAGGTCAACCATGACCAAGAGCCATTCAGTAGAACAGGCCACAATGCCCTACTTGTGGCAACCATCACTTTGGTCAGTGCTGCAAGAAGGTGGGTGTTTGCTATCAGTGCAACCAACCTGGACACATGAAGAGGGAGTGTCTCTAGTTGTATGGCTCAAGCCAAGGGTCAACTCGACTGACTTTGCTATCAACCCCAGTGGCAGTTCAGCCTATGAGGACTATACCGAGCCAAGCAAGTAGTAGAGGTACTGGTAGAGGGATGATGGGCCGAGGTCAAAGCCAAGCAGGCCGAGGCCAACCGAGGATTTTTGCTCTCACCAAGCAGATGCACAGGCTTCAAATGCGGTCATGACAGGTACTCTTTCGGTTTACCTACATGAAGCATATGTTTTGTTTGACCCCGGGTCTACATATTCCTATGTTTCTCCTAGTTTTGTTAAGAGCTTGGGTAAAAATCTGATTAGGATGGATACCCATTTCTTTGTAACCACCCCAGTCAGTGATTGTTTACCAGTAGAGCATGTATGCAAGTCATGTAAAGTGTCAGTGGGTGATAGGGAGACATCTGCTGATTTGATCATCATGGACATGATGGACATTGACGTAATCCTAGGAATGGATTGGTTGGCATCATGCTATGCTACCTTGGATTGCTATGGTAAGGCAATCAAGTTCAACTTTCCAAGTGAAGTTCCTTTCCGATTCCAGTGTGACCGAAGTAAAGCTCCAAGTAACCTGATTTCAGTCTTGGGTGCTCAGAGGATGTTGAAGAAGGGATGCCAGGGATACTTGGCGTATGTTAGAGATGTGGATGGGAAGGTACCCGATGTAAACAAGATGGAAGTGGTAAGAGAATTCCTGGATGTCTTTCCAGAGGAGTTGCCAGAGTTACCTCCTGAACGGGAGATAGAGTTTGGTATCGACCTTATTCTAGAGGCTCGACCAATTTCTATACCGCCTTACAGGATGGCACCCACAGAGCTTAAAGAGCTAAAGCATCAGTTGCAGGATTTGTTGGATAAGGGCTTCATCAGGCCGAGCACTTCTCCATGGGGTGCTCTGGTCCTTTTTGTGAAGAAGAAAGACGGGTCTTTGCGTCTTTGCATTGACTATCGGTAACTGAATAAGCTAACGGTGCGCAACAACTACCCTTTACCCAGGATTGATGATCTATTCGATCAACTTCAAGGAGCAAAATGTTTCTCCAAGATTGATCTGAGGTCAGGGTACCATCAGTTGAAGATCAGGAAGGAGGATATTTCCAAGACAGCTTTTAGGACCCGTTATAGTCATTATAAGTTTTTGGTTATGTCTTTTGGACTAACTAATACACCAGCTGCTTTTATGGACTTGATGAACAAGGTGTTCAAGCCATTCTTGGATCGGTTTGTCATTGTGTTCATTGATGACATCTTGGTTTATTCTAAAGACCATGGGGAGCATGAACAGCACCTATGGGTCATTCTGCAGATCTTGAGGGATTAGCAGTTGTATGCCAAGCTCTCTAAGTGTGAGTTCTGGTTGGACAACATTATGTTTCTGGGGCATGTAGTCATAAAGGATGGCATTCAAGTAGACCCCGAGAAGGTAGAGGCAGTACAGCAGTGGCCTCACCCCGCTAGTGTGACGGAGATCCGATGTTTCTTGGGTCTAGCAGGGTATTACCAGAGGTTCATCAAGGATTTCTCCATGATTGCTGCTCCTTTGACCCGAATAACTAGGAAGGGAGTTAAGTTTGAGTGGTCGGATGCATGCGAAGAAAGTTTCCAGATCTTGAAGAAGTGTCTAACCACAACCTCAGTTCTAACTATCCCAACGGGCACTAGGGGATACTCAGTGTACTGTGACGCCTCAAGGGTGGGCTTGGGTTGTGTGTTAATGAAGAATGGTCATGTTGTAGCCTACGCATCTAGGCAGCTCAGGAAGCACGAACAGAACTATCCTACACATGATCTGGAGATGGTGGCAGTAATCTTTGCCTTGAAGATTTGGAGGCACTATCTCTATGGTAAACCCTGTGAGATTTACATGGACCACAAGAGCCTCAAGTACATCTTTTAACAAAGGGATCTTAACTTGAGACAGAGGAGGTGGATGGAGTTGGTGAAGGACTATGACTACACCATCTTGTACCACCCAGGCAAGGACAATGTGGTAGCAGATGCTCTGAGCAGAAAGTCAATGGGGAGTTTAGCCCATTTCACCCTACTCCGGAGGCCGTTGATAAGGGATATTCATCGGCTAGAAGGTGAAGGGATGCGCTTTGAAGTGAAGGAGCCAGGGGTGTTGTTAGCCCACGTGCAACTACACTCTCCGCTGGTTGAACAGATTAAGGCAGATTAGGACAAGGATGCTAAGCTATGTAAGCTCAAGGATGAAGTTAGGAATAATCAGACTTCTGAATTCAGCGTGGATGCTGAAGGAGTGTTAAGATGTGGGAAGCGCTTGTGTGTACCCGATGTGGATAGCTTGAGGAAGCAGATTTTAGAGGAGGCACATCAATCAGCCTATACTATCCACCCAGGAACAAATAAGATGTACAGTGACCTCAAGGACTTGTATTGGTGGAATGGGATGAAGAAGGATGTAGCAGACTTTATGGCTCAGTGCTTGGTTTGTCAGCAAGTGAAAGCTGAACATCAGAAGCCTGCCGGTTTGTACCAACAGATTGAGATACCGGAGTGGAAGTGGGAAAGGATCACTATGGACTTCGTTACAGGGTTACCAAGGACCCCTAAGGGTTATGACTCAGTATGGGTGATAGTGGATCGAATGACCAAGTCATCTCACTTCTTACCAGTGAAGACTACCTTTAATGCGGCTCAGTATGCAAGCCTGTATCTGAGTGAGATCGTCAGATTGCATGGAGTTCCTGTATCCATCATATCTAACCGAGGTCCACAGTTTATGGCAAGATTTTGGAAAGCTTTTCAAGAAGCTTTAGAGACGAGGTTGGATCTAAACACCGCTTTTCATCCCCAAACAGATGGCCAGTCAGAACGCACGATTCAAATTCTGGAGGATATGCTTAGAGCATGTATTTTGAACTTTGGTGGCAGTTGGGAAGGATACCTGTCATTAGCTGAGTTTGCATACAACAACAGTTATCAAGCCAGTATACAGATGGCACCTTTTGAAGCTCTTTATGGGAGAAGATGCCGATCTCCTGTTGGATGGTTTGAAGTTGGAGAAGCCAAGCTGCTAGGGCCAGACTTGGTGCAAGATGCCATAAAGAAGGTCAAGCTGATAAGGGAACGGCTTTTAACTGCACAAAGTCGTCAGAAGGCTTATGTGGACCATAGGCGTCGGGAGTTGAAGTTTTCTTTAGGCGATCACGTGTTCCTCATAGTTACACCCATGAAGGGAATCATGCGGTTTGGTAAGAAAGGGAAGTTAAGCCCGAGGTATATTAGACCCTTTGAAGTTTTGGATAGGGTAGGAACAGTGGCATACCGCCTAGCCCTACCACCTGGATTGAGTGAAGTGCATCCAGTCTTCCATGTCTTGATGTTGAGGAAGTATCTACCCAACCCATCTCATGTGATTCAACCGCAAGAAATCTTTTTGGATGACAAGTTGGCCTACGAAGAGAAACCCGTGGCCATTGTTGATAGACAAGTGAAATTGTTGAGGTCTAAGGATATCCCTACAGTGAAGGTGATTTGGTAGAATCATAGCAAAGAGGAAGCTACGTGGAAAGTAGATGACGTCATGAGAGAGAAGTATCCACAGCTGTTCCAAGAGTAGTCTTATGTTTTCATGTTGTTGGTTTTTGTAAAATTCGGGGACCGAATTTTTATAAGGAGGGGAGAATGTAATAACCCTCTGCTAATAAAACCTTTGAAGGTTAAGCACAAATCATTTGAAACAAGGAAGTTGAGAACAATGTAAAATTTTAGAGCGTTTCTGACCTTTCTTCACTCATATAAGCATAACTCTCTTATATGAAATCTAAATTAATTGATTCCAATTTTTGTTAAAAGATAAGACATATATATACAACTTTGATGTTGGGAACTTTTGCTAATTCCGTGAATATTATAGTGATAAGAGGCAAAACCCGAAGCGTAGTGTGGTCTGGACCTTTGCTCACTATTTTATTCATAACTCCTTCATATGAACTCCAAATTAGGTGATTCAAGTGACTAATGAAAGCTACTACAACTTTCATGTTGGACGTTTTGTCAAATTCGGCCAATAAAATGGTGTACTGTAGCCCCAAAGCACGGCCGTGCTCCAAGACATGGCCAAGCTGTGCTTTGGGCTATTTCTGCATTTTTGTGCAGCCTTCTCCCTCTTTTCCTGCATTTCTCCATAGCTGAACCTTAACTCTCTCTCTCTAGAATTTTTCTTCACCTTCTCTCTAAGATATCTCACCATCCAGCCAACCGATTCGAGCTACCAAGGTACCGTTGGACTCGTGGGAAGGAGAGCTACAAACCCCATATATTAGTTTTGTCGGAAAATCGCCAGAAAGTCACTGGAAAATCGCGTGAACAGTAACCTCCAAGGTAAAACTCCGTCCAATCGCGTTTTAAGCTTCGTTCTTCCGAAATTCTTTCCATAGATAGTCTTAGAATTAGTTTCTATGCTAGAATATAAGGTTTTTAGGTTTAGGGTTAGTTTTCCGGCCGTCGTGAACAGTGTTTCTGGCATGAATAGTGACATTTAGGGTTTATCGATTTCTCATGTTATGTCTATGTTTTCTAGGTTGTTGAACCACCATGAGGTGAAATTCTCATTGTTGGACTCCTAGTACGGTGAGTGGATTTTTCATACTATAGCGCATGTTTTACGAATTCGGTTTATAACTCTCTCGTATGATTTTAACTAGTTGGAATGTATGCTAAATTGTTTTACCGCTTTGAAAACCAATATGTTCCAACCATGTTAGAAATTGTAAATTTCAATTCTAGTTGAACCCTAGGTATGTAGGGCAAGCATCTAAACTATTAATTCTCCATTTGAGCTAGATTTATAGAAATGCAAACTTAGTCATAGAAATGAACTAAGTTAGCCATGAAGTGATTTGATGCATGACAAGTATCTATGTAACGTCTACGGACGATCTATGTTTAAAAAGGGAAAGTTTATGATTTTAAAAGTCTCCATGGGAATTCATGGATGAGATATATTTTAGAATAGAGTTTTATGCATGAAAAGAGCTAGATGGAGAATTATAGCTTTATTGTAAAGTTATTGAAATGTTTTACTTTAAACTCTCTGAATAGCATATTTCAAATGTTTTCTATTGGAGGGACCCTTTTAGATCACTGTTAGCTAGCCGCAGGTAGTGCTAGCCCTGGTGCACCATGATCATGTTAAGGCTTCGGCCTAGGATACTGTGACGGGCATATGACTGCCTAAGACACAGGGATTTAGGGTAGACTTATGTCTATGCCTACAGTGATTACCATACCCATTGCTATGTGCTTAGGGGAAATTAGGGTGGACTTATGTCTACGCCTACAGTGATTGTCATACCCTTGCTATGTGCTTGGGGGAAATTTAGGGTGGACTTATCTCTACGCCTACAGTGATTACCCTTCCCTTGCTATGTGCTTGGGGAAAATGATGGATCTGTCAGGAAAGAACTCCAATAGACTGATGCATTTTTCTTAAAGATTAAATATTTCTAAACGAGCTCATTTATCATTGTTATTGCATAAATAACTTCATTTATTACTTACCATGCATAATTGACTTACTTTACGGTTACTGATTTAAATCTTGTTTTATCTTTTGAACATACATTTGAACTGTTTAACTTTTATTTCAATAAATTATGTTTAAATGCTTAATGTTTCTATTATTATCTTTACACTTTGATTTCATTTATTAAACTCATTGCGAAACACTCGTGCTTGGTTTGCCATGTTTCAGTTATAGTATGATTTACCCATTCACTGAGATATGGTCTCACCCCTCTTCTGTTTCCTCCCCACAGATAGTCAAAGAGACTTTGATCCAGCTACAACTTCGTAGGAGGCTGAATATAGCGTTGGTGAGCCCCAGTTTGGGCAAGGCTCCTTTGTACTGTTTGTCTTGTTTAGTTTATGTCTAGTGTACCTCTATGAATTTACAGGTAAGATCCTCGCTTATTGCGTACTTTGATGTGTTGTTTGGAAAACAGTTTTTTGTTTTACAACGATGTTTGTATTATGAGGCCATGGGCCAAATTGAATCACGAATATTAGATTCATGAGATATATATATATATATATATATATATACAATATTTTCTTATACTGAATATGGCATATGTGGCCAGTTATATTTATTATGTACTCTAGATTGTGTGCTGGATGTTTGTATGTGCTATGCGTTAGGCTTGCGGCTAGGGGGAAAACCCTTATGCCGTGCCGATCATGTGTTCCATCATTTGGGGCCGTGACACCCTGATTGGGAAGTTTTGACAGAGGATTATACTGAAAATGAAAATGCTGTATTAAAGAGTGCCTCTGTTTTGATTAATATGTAATATATAAGATTATGGGTTTTATGAAGGAATCTTATTGAAAACACTGTTTGCTAACGTCAGGTTATGTTAGCCCTAGTGCGCACCTTGATTGCCTCAGCTAGCAGGGAGTGGTGCTAGCCTCGTGTGAAGGCCAACACACGGGAGATGATATGTGATGGAGAGTGAAATACCTCGTATATGGGCGAGATGCCATTTATATGAGTTATGATTTGCCTTCCCTTGCTGTGTGCTTGGAAAAACCCTTATAAAGTCCCTTCGCGTGTCCTCTTGAATGGTAGTAGGGCAAACCTCAGCGGGATGCTGTGTTTAGGCAAATCCTATACCACCAAAGTACGGAAGGGGTCAAACTCTGATATGGTGATTCTGATATGGGATCCTCCAGATGTTTTCACATGACTTATATTGATGCATACCATGATTTTATTACCGTTCTTACAGCATTATTTTGAACTACATATGCATATGAATTTAAACAGAGTTTATTTGAAAATGCGGGTCCCATATGAATGTACTTCCGAATTGTGATTCTCAATGTGACAAGTTTTAAAATAAATAGTACATTCATATGTTGACCTAAGAGATCATAGGAGGTGTTATCTGCTCACTGAGTTGTAAAACTCACTACACGTGGTTTATATGTTTTTCAGATAAAGACCCAGAGTTTGGTTCTACGACTTCTTGATCGACTAGGTGTCGTACTTTTGTGGTGAGCCTAAATTGTTTCTGGGCTCTTAGTGTTTAATTTGTATGATAAAGGTACTTTAGAGTTGCTCTGAACATCATAGGCAGGATCCTTGTTTCCGTTGTAAACCTGATATATATATATATATATATATATATATATATATATATATATATATATATATATATATATATATAGACTTGGCATGTATAATTATTAGTATTGCAAATTTGTAAACGTATGATACTACTCGGATATGTGATATTGTGAGACTATTTGCAAATGCATAATAATAAAGTTTATCGGATATTAGAGGCATTCGTATTCTTAAAGTAGGGGTGTGACATATACACTACTTAAAGTAGCATATAACTTTTAAACTTGCAGTTAATTTAAATAAACTATAAGTTATTCAAATAAATTTATATACCAAACATATCTAATTAAGTCAAACAAAGTTATAAATTCGTCAAATAAATTATATCTATACTATTAATATTATGTTAAAATCTTTTAAAATTGAAAAAAAAATATTTAAAATGATTTGAAACGTTTTTCAAAAAAATTTCGTTTCCACAAAATTTTTGAATGTTTCTAAAACGTTTTCGTTTCTGAAGTTAGCAAAACGATACCTCTAAACGAAATTTAGTTCCTTAATTTTAAATATGAGTACATTTTCCTTATATGATATTTGGTTAAATTGCATTTGTCTCGCTCTTTATTTCAAAAATAACAATCCCCCCTAAACTATAAAATTATGAAATGGAAACACCCACTTTGGTCAATTTTTATCTATATAGTTGCTATTAGATTCTCCCTATGTATCAAATCTCTTTCCTCCAAACATGAAAATACTTTTTTTCTCTTGTTATGAAATATAAAGCAAATTGAAATAATTTTTGATTTTTTATGCCATTTGATTTTCTACTTTGGTATTTAAATGAATATGAGATACATAAATGAAAATTAGAGCAGCATAAAAAATTACAAATTAATTTAATTTGCTTTATATTTTAGAATATAAAATACAAAATATTATTTATACTTAATTGAATTTACGCACACATTCATGCATATCTAATTGCAAAGTAAATTAATTTAATTTACTGTACATTTATCTTGGCTTAGGCTTAGACTGTACCACTATTGTTGAGATAAAACTTGCCATACATTTACATATGCATACTAAATAGTGCATGTCAATATATACTCTTTTTAAAAAACAAATCCTAAAACTTAATATTTTAGTATTTTTTTTTTAACTTAAACAAGTAAATTACAATTCATAATCTCTTAATACTTTTCCTTTTAAAAAAATAGTTTTTAACGAAAAAATACTTTCACTATAAGAATATAGAGTTTTAAAATTGTTGTTAAAGAATTTAACGACGGTTAACAAAACCATCATAGAGTTAATAACATTGCGACAGTTTCAATGAATTGTAAGAAAATTGTCATTTTACTAATTGTCATTAAAGGTCGTCAATTAATTATCGTTACACAAGTATAGTTTATGTGGATTGTCATTAAAATTTTTAACGACAAGTTATGTTATGGAATAATGATGGTTTTTCAATTATCGCTAATATGTTGTTTTAACGACGATTTTCTGTAATCATTGTTAAACTTAATTTTTATTTATATATTTTTAAATATTGTATACCTTTTTATATAAAAAAATTTCATATCTTTTTTATATTTTTACAATCTTTCTTATAAATATTTTTTACTCTTCAACTTCTTTATAATTTGTTCGATAATTCAAATATAATAAAAATGTTAAAAAGAAAATCAAATAAACATGAACACAAAAATTCTGCAATAAAAAAGGATATTCATTGAAAAATTTAAATTACAATGTATAGCACATAAGAATTACAAAAAATATACAATATAAATATATATATATATATATATATATATATATATATATATATATATATGTATATATATATGTATATATATATATATATATATATGTATATATATATATATATTATGTTCTCTGGCCCTGAGGGTCATGAGGAGGTTGGTGGCTACCGGCATGATCACTTGGGACCTAAAAAAAAATATGTCACATGTAAGTATTTTTAGAATAAATTGTATAAATATTTATTTTCAAAATTCAACTAGTATTTTAAAAAATTACCTTAGGACCTGAACTGGGTAAAAATACAATCTCAGGTGACACTTGACCCTAAAAGTTTAGAGTAGAAAGTCAACTACTTCCAGTTGTCATTGTCGTGCTATTATACCAGTGTCACATGCTTGCTCGGCATCCCGTTCAACCTCACGTGTTGCTCATTTAGCCTCTTATCATTGCTGCTCGACCTCCCACTCATCCATCTCTGCTTTAAGGAATGCCACCTCAGATTGTAACACCTCGTAAGAAAGCTCAGATCGTGAGCTCAATCCAATAGAGTTGTAATAACCCTCAACTAATAAAACCTTTGAAGGTTAAGTATAAATAATTTGAAACAAAGAAAGTTGAGAACAATGTAAAATTTTAGAGCGTTTTCGACCTTTTCTTCTGACCTTTCGTCACTCATATAATCATAACTCTCTCATATGAAATCTAAATTAAGTAATTCCAATTTCTAATGAAAGATAAGACATATATCTACAACTTTGATGTTGGGAACTTTTGCAAATTCCGTGAATATCATAGTGAGACGAGGCAAAAACCGAAGTGTAGTGTGGTCTGGACCTTTGCTCACTATTTTATGCATAACTCCTTCATATGAACTCCAAATTAGGTGATTCAAGTGGCTATGGAAAGCTAAGAGAAAGGGATACAACTTTCATGTTGGACATTTTGTCAAATTCGGTGAAATGGAGTTGGCCGCGGTGAGAATGATGCGGTATTTTTCCCGAGAGCATGAGTTTTCTGATTTTCGCATCTGGCCGCGGCGAAAATCGCGGCTCGCCGCGGCGAGATTCGTCTGATAGCTTTTTTTTTTCGCGGACCCCCCCCCTTTTTTCTTCACTTCTCTTTCATCTAAACCCTAACTCTCTCTCTCTAAAATTTTCCTCAAACTTCTCTCTAAGATAACTCATCATCCGGACGTTCGATTTGAGCAAGTAAGGTATCGTTGGACTCGTGGGAAGAAGAGCTACAAATCCCACCGATCAATTTCGCCGGAAAGTCGCCGGAAGGTCGCCGGAAAATTGCGTGAATAGTACCTCCAAAGGTAAAACTCCGTTTAATCGCGTTTTAGGCTTCGTTTTACCGAATTTCTTTCCATAGATAGTCTTAGAATTAGTTTCTATACAAAATATAGGGTTTTTAGGTTTCGGCATGAATAGTATTCCGGCGAGTGAATAGTATTTTCCGGCGTGAATAGTGACTTTTAGAGTTTTCTAATTTTCATGTTATGGCTATGTTTTCTAGGTTGTTGAGCCATCACGAGGTGAAATTCTCGTTGTTGGACTCCTAGTAAGGTGAGTGGGTTTTTCATACTATAGCGCATGTTTTAGGAATTTGATTTATAACTCTCTCGTATGATTTTAACTAGTTGGAATGTATGTTAAATTGTTTTACCGCTTTGAAAACCAATATGTTCCAACCATGTTAGAAATTGTAAATTTCAATTCTAGTTGAACCCTAGGTATGCAGGGCAAGCATCTAAACTATTAATTCTCCATTTGAGCTAGATTTATAGAAATGCAAACTTAGTCATAGAAATGAACTAAGTTAGCCATGAAGTGATTTGATGCATGACAAGTATCTATGTAACGTCTACAGACGATCTATGTTTAAAAAGGGAAAGTTTATGATTTTAAAAGTCTCCATGGGAATTCATGGATGAGATATATTTTAGAATAGAGTTTTATGCATGAAAAGAGCTAGATGGAGAATTATAGCTTTATTGTAAAGTTATTGAAATGTTTTACTTTAAACTCTCTGAATAGCATATTTCAAATGTTTTCTATTGGAGGGACCCTTTTAGATCACTGTTAGCTAGCCGCAGGTAGTGCTAGCCCTGGTGCACCATGATCATGTTAAGGCTTCGGCCTAGGATACTGTGACGGGCATATGACTGCCTAAGACACAGGGATTTAGGGTAGACTTATGTCTATGCCTACAGTGATTACCATACCCATTGCTATGTGCTTGGGAAATTTAGGGTAGACTTATGTCTATGCCTACAGTGATTGCCATACCCATTGCTATGTGCTTGGGGAAAATTTAGGGTGGACTTATGTCTACGCCTACAGTGATTGCCATACCCATTGCTATGTGCTTGGGGAAGATGATAGATCTGCTAGGAAAGACCTCCAATAAACTAGTGCATTTTTCTTAAAGATTAAATATTTCTAAAATACCTCATTCATCATTGTTATTGTATAAGTATCTTCATTTATTACTTACCATGCATAATTGATTTGTTTACAGTTATTGATTTAATCATGTTTTATCATTTGAATTGTTTAGCATTCTTTCAATAAATTACGGTTAAATGTTTAATGTTTTCTATACCTTGATTTCAATTATTTAATTCATTGCGAAACACTCGTGCTTAGTTTGCCCTGTTTCTGTTATAGTATGATTTATCCATTCACTGAGATGTGGTAATCTCACCCCTCTTCTGTTTTCTCCCCACAGATAGTCAAAGAAACACTGATCCAGCTACAGCTCCATAGGAGGCTATCTATAGCATTGGTGAGCCCCAGTTTGGGCAAGACTCCATTATAATGGTTGTATAGTTTAAGTTTATGTCTAGTGTATCTCCATGAACATACAGGCAGGATCCTCGCTTCTTGTGTTGTTTGAAAAATGGTTTTAAGTTTTGCAACAATGTTTGTACTATGAGGCCATGGGCCAAGTTGAATCAAGGATGTTGGATTCATAAGATATATATATATATACAGTATTTTCTGATATTGGATGTGGCGTATGTGGCCAGTTATATTTATTATGTACTGGATTGTGTGCTGAATGGTTGTGCATGCTATGTGTTAGGCTTACGGCTAGGGGGAAACCCTTATGCCGTGCCGGTCATGTGTTCCATCATTTGGGGCCGTGACAAAGTTGGTATCAGAGGATTAGGTTTCCCTGTGTTCATGGAGTAACGGACCTTTAGATAGGACTTTGAGTATGGGTATGAATCCGGACATGCTTATACTCACGGTGTTGCTAAAGGGGTTCGATAGGATGTTGTCTTTTTATTTAAGTAAGTCAGTTTATAGTATGCTATGTTGGCATGGTTAAGTGATGGTTGGGCTATCTCTATTTTGTAGCGAGATGCCACCAAGAACGAGATCAAAGGTTAGGCAACCCGCGGTTCAAGAGCAGATGGCTGAAGAGTCTGCTCAGTCCGCAGTACCCGTGCCTAGAGGCCGAGGTAGAGGTCGTGGCAGAGGCCGACCTAGAGCCAGTGCAAGAGGCAGTGGCAGGGGTGTAAGGGCTGCTGAAGTAGCCGAACAAGCTGAGTTAACCAGTGAACAAGCTGAGACTCCCAGGATGGGGGAAACGTCTTCTCACCCCCGGGATGATGTGATAGCCCAGATGCTGGTAACCATGCAGGGTATGCAGCGGGCAATAGAGAATCTAGCCGAGAGAAGGGATGGGCAAGATAGAAGGGATCCACAACAGCCCGAAACTGCTACCTCCGTTCCAGAACCAGTTAGGTCCATAGAGCGGCAGGTGAGACCCGCTGAGAGGGAAGTGGAACTATCTGAATTCCTGAAGCTGAAACCGCCAATCTTCAAGGGGTTGTTGGCTAGTGAGGATCCCCAGGAGTTTATAGAGGGTACTGAGAAGATCTGCGAGGTTCTTAAGTGTTCAGAGATCCGCTCAATAGAGTTGGCATCTTTCCAGTTGTCTGGTATAGCGCAGGTATGGTTCAAGACCATGATGCGCGGAAGGGGAGCTACAGCGTCACCTTTGAGATGGCCAGAGTTCAAGGAAGTCTTCATGGAGAGGTTTGTGCCTCAGAGTATACGAGATGCAAAGTGTCAGGAATTTGTGGAATTAAAGCAGACTCCCGGTATGACAGTCACGGAGTATGACTACCGCTTCACACAGCTGATGCCGTATGCACCGCACATGGTCCCTACTGAAAGGGACATGATCAAGAAATTTATTCAGGGGTTGATGCCAGCATTGTTTAAATCAGTGGCACCCCAGATGAAGCAGTTTCCTAACTATGCAGAGGCTGTGGACTGTGCAAGAATGATGGAGACTAGACATTTGGCCGATGTCGAGAGTGCCAAGCTGAGGAAGAGACGGGAGCTCCAAAGGAGGGCAAAGTTCTCATTCCCAAGGAACCCGATTCCAAGGCTAGCAGCGCCCAGCACCACAGAATGTTGGGAACCCCAACCAGAGACCAGATGCAAGTGGTAGGCTAGGTCTTAGCCAGGGAAACACCAGGTATCCAGGTCAACAAGGACCAAGACCCATTCAGCAGAACAGGCCACGATGCCCTATCTGTGGCAACCATCACTTGGGTCAGTGCCGCAGGGAGATGATTGTTTGCTATCATTGCAACCAACCTGGACACATGAAGAGGGACTGTCCCCAGTTGTATGGCTCAAGTCAAGGGCCAACTCGACCGGCTTTACTACCAACCCCAGTGGCAGCTCAGCCTATAAGGACTATACCGGGTCAAGCAAGTAGCAGAGGTACTGGTAGGGGGATGATGGGCCGAGGTCAAAACCAAGCAGGCCGAGGTGAACCGAGGATTTTTGCTCTTACCAGGCAGGATGCACAAGCTTCAAATGCGGTCATGACAGGTACTCTTTCGGTTTGCCTACATGAAGCATATGTTTTGTTTGACCCCGGGTCTACATATTCCTATGTCTCCCCTAGTTTTGTTAAGAGTTTGGGTAAAGATCTGATTAGGATGGATGCCCCTTTCTTTGTAACCACCCCGGTCGGTGATTATTTGCCAGTAGAGCATGTATGCAAGTCATGTAAAGTGACAGTGGGTGATAGGGAGACATCTGCTGATTTGATCATCCTAGACATGGTCGACTTTGATGTAATCCTAGGAATGGATTGGTTGGCAGCATGCTATGCTACCTTGGATTGCTATGAGAAGGCAATCAAGTTCAACTTTCCAAGTGAAGTTCCTTTCCGGTTCCAGTGTGATCGAAGTAAAGCTCCAAGTAACCTGATTTCAGTCTTGGGTGCTCAGAAGATGTTGAAGAAGGGATGCTAGGGATACTTGGCATATGTTAGAGATGTGGATGGGAAGGTACCGGATGTAGACAAGATGGCAGTGGTACGAGAATTCCTGGATGTCTTCCCAGAAGAGTTGCCAGGAT
This sequence comes from Gleditsia sinensis, assembly GCA_037074535.1. Taxonomy (NCBI): domain Eukaryota; kingdom Viridiplantae; phylum Streptophyta; class Magnoliopsida; order Fabales; family Fabaceae; genus Gleditsia; species Gleditsia sinensis. Next base: position 50,553,360 of record CM073467.1, on the reverse strand, counting down.
TACCTCCTGAACGGGAGATAGAGTTTGGTATCGACCTTATTCCAGAGGCTCGACCAATTTCTATACCGCCTTACAGGATGGCACCCACAGAGTTTAAGGAGCTAAAGAGTCAGTTGCAGGATTTGTTGGATAACGGCTTCATCAGGCCGAGTACTTCTCCATGGGGTGCTCCGGTCCTTTTTGTGAAGAAGAAAGACGGATCTTTGCGACTTTGCATTGACTATCGGCAACTGAATAAGCTAACGGTGCGCAATAATTACCCTTTTCCCAGGATTGATGATTTGTTCGATCAACTTCAAGGAGCGAAATGTTTCTCCAAGATTGATCTGAGGTCAGGGTATCATCAGTTGAGGATCAAGAAGGAAGATATTTCCAAGACGGCTTTTAGGACCCGTTATGGTCATTATGAGTTTTTGGTTATGTCTTTTGGACTAACTAATGCACCAGCTGCTTTTATGGACTTGATGAACAGGGTGTTCAAGCCATTCTTAGATCAGTTTGTCATTGTGTTCATTGATGACATCTTGGTTTATTCTAAAGACCATGAGGAGCATGAACAGCACCTACGGGTCATTCTACAGATCTTGAGGGATCAGCAGCTGTATGCCAAACTCTCTAAGTGTGAGTTCTGGTTGGACAACGTTATGTTTCTGGGGCATGTAGTCACGAAGGATGGCATTCAAGTAGACCCCGAGAAGGTAGAGGCAGTACAGCAGTGGCCTCAACCCGCTAGTGTAACAGAGATCCGAAGTTTCTTGGGTCTAGCAGGGTATTATCGGAGGTTCATCAAGGATTTCTCTAGGATTGCTGCTCCTTTGACCAGATTAACCAGGAAGGGAGTTAAGTTTGAATGGTCAGATGCATGCGAAGAAAGTTTCCAGACCTTGAAGAAGTGTCTAACCACAACCCCAGTCCTAACTATCCCAACGGGCACTGGAGGATACTCAGTATACTGTGACGCCTTAAGGGTGGGCTTGGGTTGTGTGTTAATGCAGAATGGGCATGTTATAGCCTATGCATCTAGGCAGCTCAGGAAGCACGAACAGAACTATCCTACACATGATCTGGAGATGGCGGCAGTGGTCTTTGCCTTGAAGATTTGGAGGCACTATCTCTATGGTGAATCCTGTGAGATTTACACGGACCACAAGAGTCTCAAGTACATCTTTCAACAAAGAGATCTTAACTTGAGACAGAGGAGGTGGATGGAGTTGGTGAAGGACTATGACTGCACTATCTTGTACCACCCAGGCAAGGCCAATGTAGTAGCTGATGCTTTGAGCAGAAAGTCAATGGGGAGTCTAGCCCATATCACCCTACTCCGGAGGCCGTTGATAAGGGATATTCATCGGCTAGAAGGTGAAGGGATGCGCTTTGAAGTGAAGGAGCCAGGGGTGTTGTTAGCCCACATACAACTACACTCTCCACTGGTTGAGCAGATTAAGGCAGATCAGGACAAGGATGCTGAGCTGTGCAAGCTCAAGGATGAATCCAGGAATAATCAGACTTCTGAATTCAGCGTGGATACTGAAGGAGTGTTAAGATATGGGAAGCGCTTATGTGTACCCAATGTGGATCGCTTGAGGAAGCAGATTTTGGAGGAGGCGCATCAATCAGCCTATACTATCCACCCAGGAACAAATAAGATGTACAGTGACCTCAAGGACTTGTATTGGTGGAATGGGATGAAGAAGGATGTAGCAAACTTTGTGGCTCAATGCTTGGTTTGTCAGCAGGTGAAAGCTGAACACCAGAAGCCTGCCGGTTTGCACCAGCAGATTGAGATACCGGAGTGGAAGTGGGAAAGGATTACTATGGACTTCGTTACAGGGTTACCGAGAACCCCTAAGGGTTATGACTCTGTATGGGTGATAATGGATCGAATGACCAAGTCATCCCACTTCTTACCAGTGAAGACTACCTTTAATGTGGCTCAGTATGCAAGCCTGTATCTGAGTGAGATCGTCAGATTGCATGGAGTCCCTGTATCCATCATATCTGATCGAGGTCCACAGTTTACAGCAAGATTTTGGAAAGCTTTTCAAGAAGCTTTGGGAACGAGGTTGGATCTAAGCACCGCTTTTCATCCCTAAACAGATGGCCAGTCAGAACGCACAATTCAGATTCTGGAGGATATGCTTAGAGCATGTATATTGGATTTTGGTGGCAGTTGGGAAGGATACCTGCCATTAGCTGAGTTTGCATACAAAAACAGTTATCAAGCCAGTATTCAGATGGCACCTTTTGAAGCTCTTTATGGGAGAAGATGCCGATCTCCCGTTGGATGGTTTGAAGTTGGAGAAGCCAAGCTGCTAAGGCCAGACTTGGTGCAAGATGCCATAGAGAAGGTTAAGCTGATAAGGGAACGGCTTTTAACTGCACAAAGTCGTCAGAAGTCTTATGTGGACCATAGGCGTCAGGAGTTGGAGTTTTCTCTAGGCGATCACGTGTTCCTCAGAGTTTCACCCATGAAGGGAATAATGCGGTTTGGTAAGAAAGGGAAGTTAAGCCCGAGGTATATTGGACCTTTTGAAGTTCTAGATAGGGTCGGAGCAGTGGCATACCGCCTAGCCTTACCACCTGGATTGAGCGAAGTGCATTCAGTCTTTCATGTCTCGATGTTGAGAAAGTATCTACCCGACCCATCTCATGTGATTCAACCGCAGGAAATCCTTTTGGATGACAAGTTGGCCTACGAAGAGAAACTCGTGGCCATTGTTGATAGACAAGTGAAAAAGTTGAGGTCTAAGGATATCCCTACAGTGAAGGTGATCTGGCAGAATCATTCCAAAGAGGAAGCTACGTGAGAAGTAGAGGACGTCATGAGAGAGAAGTATCCACAGCTGTTCCAAGAGTAGTTTTATGTTTTCATGTTGTTGGTTCTTGTAAAATTCGGGGACCGAATTTTTATAAGGAGGGGAGAATGTAATAACTCTCAACTAATAAAACCTTTGAAGGTTAAGTATAAATAATTTGAAACAAAGAAAGTTGAGAACAATGTAAAATTTTAGAGCGTTTTCGACCTTTTCTTCTGACCTTTCGTCACTCATATAATCATAACTCTCTCATATGAAATCTAAAGTAAGTAATTCCAATTTCTAATGAAATATAAGACATATATCTACAACTTTGATGTTGGGAACTTTTGCAAATTCCGTGAATATCATAGTGAGACGAGGCAAAAACCGAAGTGTAGTGTGGTCTGGACCTTTGCTCACTATTTTATGCATAACTCCTTCATATGAACTCCAAATTAGGTGATTCAAGTGGCTATGGAAAGCTAAGAGAAAGGGATACAACTTTCATGTTGGACATTTTGTCAAATTCGGTGAAATGGAGTTGGCCGCGGTGAGAATGATGCGGTATTTTTCCCGAGAGCATGAGTTTTCTGATTTTCGCATCTGGCCGCGGCGAAAATCGTGGCTCGCCGCGGCGAGATTCGTCTGATAGCTTTTTTTTTCGCGGACCCCCCCCCCCTTTTTTCTTCACTTCTCTTTCATCTGCACCCTAACTCTCTCTCTCTAAAATTTTCCTCAAACTTCTCTCTAAGAAATCTCATCATCCGGACGTCCGATTTGAGCAAGTAAGGTATCGTTGGACTCGTGGGAAGAAGAGCTACAAATCCCACCGATCAATTTCGCCGGAAAGTCGCCGAAAGGTCGCCGGAAAATCGCGTGAATAATACCTCCAAAGGTAAAACTCCGTTTAATCGCGTTTTAGGCTTCGTTTTACCGAATTTCTTTCCATAGATAGTCTTAGAATTAGTTTCTATACAAAATATAGGGTTTTTAGGTTTCGGAATGAATAGTGTTCCGGTGAGTGAATAGTGTTTTCCGGCGTGGATAGTGACTTTTAGAGTTTTCTAATTTTCATGTTATGGCTATGTTTTCTAGGTTGTTGAGCCATCACGAGGTGAAATTCTCGTTGTTGGACTCCTAGTAAGGTGAGTGGATTTTTCATACTATAGCGCATGTTTTAGGAATTTGATTTATAACTCTCTCGTATGATTTTAACTAGTTGGAATGTATGTTAAATTGTTTTACCGCTTTGAAAACCAATATGTTCCAACCATGTTAGAAATTGTAAATTTCAATTCTAGTTGAACCCTAGGTATGCAGGGCAAGCATCTAAACTATTAATTCTCCATTTGAGCTAGATTTATAGAAATGCAAACTTAGTCATAGAAATGAACTAAGTTAGCCATGAAGTGATTTGATGCATGACAAGTATCTATGTAACGTCTACGGACGATCTATGTTTAAAAAGGGAAAGTTTATGATTTTAAAAGTCTCCATGGGAATTCATGGATGAGATATATTTTAGAATAGAGTTTTATGCATGAAAAGAGCTAGATGGAGAATTATAGCTTTATTGTAAAGTTATTGAAATGTTTTACTTTAAACTCTCTGAATAGCATATTTCAAATGTTTTCTATTGGAGGGACCCTTTTAGATCACTGTTAGCTAGCCGCAGGTAGTGCTAGCCCTGGTGCACCATGATCATGTTAAGGCTTCGGCCTAGGATACTGTGACGGGCATATGACTGCCTAAGACACAGGGATTTAGGGTAGACTTATGTCTATGCCTACAGTGATTACCATACCCATTGCTATGTGCTTGGGAAATTTAGGGTAGACTTATGTATATGCCTACAGTGATTACCATACCCATTGCTATGTGCTTGGGAAATTTAGGGTAGACTTATGTTTATGCCTACAGTGATTGCCATACCCATTGCTATGTGCTTGGGGAAAATTTAGGGTGAACTTATGTCTACGCCTACAGTGATTGCCATACCCATTGCTATGTGCTTGGGGAAGATGATAGATCTGCTAGGAAAGACCTCCAATAAACTAGTGCATTTTTCTTAAAGATTAAATATTTCTAAAATACCTCATTCATCATTGTTATTGTATAAGTATCTTCATTTATTACTTACCATGCATAATTGATTTGTTTACAGTTATTGATTTAATCATGTTTTATCATTTGAATTGTTTAGCATTCTTTCAATAAATTACGGTTAAATGTTTAATGTTTTCTATACCTTGATTTCAATTATTTAATTCATTGCGAAACACTCGTGCTTAGTTTGCCCTGTTTCTGTTATAGTATGATTTATCCATTCACTGAGATGTGGTAATCTCACCCCTCTTCTGTTTTCTCCCCACAGATAGTCAAAGAAACACTGATCCAGCTACAGCTCCATAGGAGGCTATCTATAGCATTGGTGAGCCCCAGTTTGGGCAAGACTCCATTATAATGGTTGTATAGTTTAAGTTTATGTCTAGTGTATCTCCATGAACATACAGGCAAGATCCTCGCTTCTTGTGTTGTTTGAAAAATGGTTTTAAGTTTTGCAACAATGTTTGTACTATGAGGCCATGGGCCAAGTTGAATCAAGGATGTTGGATTCATAAGATATATATATATATATATATATATATATATATATATATACAGTATTTTCTGATATTGGATGTGGCGTATGTGGCCAGTTATATTTATTATGTACTGGATTGTGTGCTGAATGGTTGTGCATGCTATGTGTTAGGCTTACGGCTAGGGGGAAACCCTTATGCCGTGCCGGTCATGTGTTCCATCATTTGGGGCCGTGACAAGAGTCATGACTGAAAACATGGGTTAGGGAAACACTATCCAAATTCTCAAACTTGACTCGAGTACTCCTTAATTCTTTAAACTTTTGCTAGTGAATCAGTAGTTGAGAGCTCTTAGGAAGAAAAATTTTCCTGTTGAACTGAAACAATTTTTTCTTGCAAAATCAAAAAAAGAAAAATAAATTTTGTTAAAAATGTATTATTACAACAAAATAAGATCAAAACACTTTATTTCAATAAAATTTGAATACTTGCACCAATTGTTTAGGCTTCACAAAGTTAAAACATTAAATATTACATCGATTAATTAATACATTAATGAACTCACTAATTCATCTTTGGTGTTCTTTGAGAATTAACTAATATAGCATGAATTTTTTCATGAATTTCTATTCTATTTAATATGTCCATAACCTGTAATATTTATATTTTGTATTTGTATTTTTCAGTTTAATAACCCACATTCTTTCAATTTATAAGTTAGCCTTTTACATTTTTTTAACATATAATTAGGATTATCTAATTTTGAAAATTACACTAAATTAATTACGAACATATTAATCTAAGTAAAAGTATGTTATTTTTATTATTTTTTATTGAAATTTAACAAATTATCATTGACAGTTTTGTTGTCTTTTGCTCATTTTTTTTCCTTCTTTTATGATTTCTATGCATTCTCAATGTATATTGCATAATAAAAAAAATATAAACTCAAAATTTTTTAAATTTACATACATAGTTAATAATTATTTCAATCCTTTTGTCCTTATATAATAATATCATTTTATACATAACAATTATTCTACTATGTTTCCTTTATTAATTTTTTATGTACATTAGTTAATACAATAATTATTTAGTTTCTTCTCAATTTTTTTTAACTATATGAAAACTGTAATAAATAACTCTTGTCCAAAAATTTTGTCTTATTCATTTATTTTTATTAATTACTATATGTTTTCATTTCTCAATTTTAATTTTTTTATAACAATTGCGAACATTAACTATTTATTTCATTGAATTTCATTTAATGCATAAAAATTAATTTACTCTATTTCTTCTATTAATTTTTTATGTTCATTAATTAATTTAATAATTATTTAGTTTCTTCTAAATAATTATATGCATTATATGAGAACTACACTAAATAATTCTTATTCCAAAATTTTGTTATTTTTATTTTTTATTAATAATTATATGTTCTCATTTTTTTATTTTAATTTTATTATAACAATTATGAATACTAACTATTTTTTCCAAATTTTACTATAAGAATGTGATATATTCAACATATATAATATAATCAAACAATATAACATAAGTACCAACAATATAATTAAAATTATGTTTGAAGCAAGATATCATGCTAAAAAATATGTAATAAACTGTTGTTAAAATAATTTAATGGCGGTTTAATAATAAACCATCGTTAAATAGGCGTGAGATTTAACGACGGTTAGCATAAAACATTGTTAAGAAAATCATGACGGTTTTAACAAAAATATAATAAAAATTGACAAACTTCAATGAACAGTCAATTTTTAATGATGGTTTCATATATACCGTCATTAAATTATGACGATTTTGACGCAATTGTAATTAAAACTCACAGACTCCCATGAACGGTTAAGACATAAATGTTGTCAAATAATAATAATTTTGTGTTAATTGTCATTAAATTTATTAAAATAATAATGGTTTCAAAATTGTCATTATGTTTGATTTTAATTACGATTTTTGTTGACTATTGTTAAATTTTCATTGTCAAACCTCTATTTTCTTGTAGTGTTTCAAATTTGAAACAAAGTGATATAATGAAAGTTAACGACAAAAAGTGTATCTATATCAAAATTTTAAAATTTAGAAGGCAACTTACAATTTTTAAAACAAAAAAGCAGACATGTGTAACTTAAATATTAGTAACTTAAATGTCTTATGACACTTAAGATATTTGGATGAAAACAACAATTAATATATATATATATATATATATAATAATTTTTTTTAAGATAGGAGTGGAGTGTAGCGTGGGAAGCATCTTAACTTCAAATCTCCAAATTAAATTAATCAAAATAAAACTTTCTGGTTTTAAGGCTAAAATGAATTTTATAGGTTGATCAAACTAGACACCTGACCAGTTTTCAGTAAGAAAAATTGAACTTGTCAATTCAAATCTAATTTTAAAATATTTATTAAACTTTTGAATTATAAAAAGTATAATAATACAAAAATTTAAAATTTCCTAAAAATTAAATTTTGATATGTAAAGTAATGAAAAATTTATATTTTTATCTTTAATAGTTAGATAAATTTTTAATTTAATCTGTCATAATTTTTTTATTTTTTATTTTTTAAATAAAAATACTTACAATATCATTTCTCAGTCAAACCACTATATAAATTTTGACGTCATCAAACTTAACTTATTTTTAAAATTATAATTTTTTTACTATATTTATTTAATTTAATATATGAATTAATATCCACTTAACATTAATTTTTCATTATTCATGTGGCATTTAGATTCCTAATTTTTTAAACAAATTAATTTGGTACAATATCAGCATTCATTGTTTTTTGGTACAATGTGGCACTTAGATTCCTAACATTAGTTTGTCATTCATGTGGCACTAAACATTAATTTGGTACAATGTCAGCATTTTTTTTTTTCAATTTAGTCCTTCACACAAAATTTTTTATAATGCCACATTTCAGTTAAGTCATTGTTTAAAATTTGCTGTCACCAAACTTTATTTACTACTTACATTTCAATTTTTTATTATATTTATTTAATTTAATATATGAATTAACATTCACTTAACAATAATTTATCATTCACATGACATTTATATTCTTAATTCTTTTTAAAAAAATTTCGTTTACAAACATCAATTTATATGTTAAATTAAATAAATAAATAAAAAATACAATATTAGTAGTGAGCCTTTGAAGCTTAACACTGTCACGTCCCTACTTTTAAGGACATGTGAAACATATACTTTACAAATATATATTTGTTATAATATATATAATGTACATTTTTATCATTCAAAACAGCTACATATATGTATTTTTATGTATATCCAATATACAGATTAAATTTATAAATATCAAAATAATTGCAAAAACAGGAATCCTGTCTGTGGCGTTCAGAGCATACTTTAGAGTACAAGTACAATATAACCAAAATCTACAAACTTTAAAAACAAAGTAGGCTCACCCAGAGATTATGTCATCTAATTGATCAACTATCTGAAGAAAAAAGATAAAACTCTATATTCTTATCTAAAAAAAATGTAGATATTGTGTAGTGAGTTTGACAACTCAGTGAGTAGATAATACCTCATATAATCTCTTAGGTCAACACATGGATATATTCATATATTAAAATTTATCACATAGAAAATTACAATTCAGAAGTACATCCATATGAGACCCGCATTTCAAATATTTTCAGTTCAAATCACATTTAGATATTCAAAATCATATGCAATACGATATGATCATTATTCAAATATTGTTATGCATCAATATATTTCTCATGAAAATATTAGGAGGATCCCATATCAGAACTACCATATTAGAGTTCAAGCCCTTCCGTAATTTGGTAGTATTGGATTTGCCTAAACTTAACATTCTAGTTAAAATTTTCCTTACCACCATTCAAGAGGACATGCGAATGGATTCTAATATAGACAATTTTCCAAACACATAGCAAGGAAAGGCAAATCACATATCATATAGTTGGTATCTTGTCTAGATATGAAGCATTCCATTCTCCTTCATATATCATATCTCATGTGTGACGCCCCTAATTTTAGGGCACGTGAAACACATATGCCATGAGCATATATTTTTCATAAATATGAATATTTCAATCATTTATCATGGAAACAGATACATATAGGTTCTCCTATACATATACCATATACAGATCAAGTCCATAAACATCAGAGTAATAGTAGAAGTAGGAATCCTACCTGTAGCATATAGAGCATATTTTAGAATACAAATACAATACAATCCAAATAACGTGAGCTTTGTAAACAATGTAGGTTCACCCAAGGATTAAACAGCCTAGTTAATCAACTATCTGCAGGACCAGACTTTATATTATTATCTGAAAAAAAAATGTAAATATCGTGTAGTGAGTTTGACAACTCAATGAGCAGATAATACCTCCTATGACCTCTTAGGTCAACATATGGATGTATTCATATTTTAAAATTTATCACGTATAAAATATTAATTCGAAAGTGCATCCATATAGGACCCGCATTTCAAATATTCTCAAATCAAAGAATATCCAGATATCCAAAACCATATACTGTACTGTAGGATCATTAAACAAATGTTGTTATGCATCAAAATATTTCACATAAAAACATTAGGAGAATCCCATATCAGAACCACCATATTAGAGTTCAGGCCCTTCCATACTTTATTGATGTAGGATTTGTCTATACTTAGCATTTTAGTCAAAGTTTTCCTTACCACCATTCAAGAGGACACGCGAAGGGACTCTAATATGAGCAATTTTTCAAGCACAAAATAAGGGAAAGTAAATCACATATCATATAACTGGCATCTCGCTCAGATATGAGACATCCCGCTCTCCATCACATATCATATCCCGTGTGTTGACTCTCACACGAGACTAGCACCACCCCTGCTAACTGAGGTATCAAGGTGCACCAGGACTAACATAACCTACTGTTAGCAAGCAATGTTTCTAATATGATTTCTCCACAAAAATTATCATATGCACATATTCCATATTATTCAAAATAGAGCTTTCAATATAATACAGAATCTCAATCTCAATACAATTCATTTGTCATAAATTACCCATTCAAGATTTATCATATACACATGTCCTTTCTCAAGGCAATCATATAACTTTATGAATCAATGCCATGTGCATAAATATTCATTTAATGAGAAATACATGTAGTATCAAATATACCATAAATTTAGAAATCTATTTTTAATACTAAACTCTTTTTGAACTAAATTTCATATTGTAAACAATTCAGATAATTTAATCAATTTCATAAATATATAAAAGTGTAAATAATTTATAAATATATTCAATTATGCATTTAAAGATCAAGAAGAGTATAGGGCAGGTCATGGAAAAAATTATCCACTCACAGGATAAGGCTCTGGGTTGGACAACTCTAAAATACACTTTTTTAATCTCAATTTGATCAAATAGATCTTAAAAACGAGTTCGGAGGGTTCAAAAACATAGGAAATGACTCTGAAATCGTGCAATTTAGCCTCTAGGATTTTGGTCAAAACTGGTCAATTGTTAGGTACTATTCACGGTCGAAAAATATTATTTACTGCCAGAAATTACTATTCATACCCGTCGAATTTATTGTTTACGACGCACAAAAAGTTGTCAGACAGTCAAAAAAATTCATATCTTAAAATTTATCTACCTCCTGAATCTATTTACGGTATCAGATTTTCAATTTGAGGTTTTTAAATAGAAGTTTTAGAACTTACCTTTTTCTAAGAATTTTTACTTCTAATCTGCAGCGATTCTACGACTGATTTAAAAAATTGTTCGGTCAAAATCGTAATATACTCTGTCATGAATTCAATAGTACCCTTAATTTTGAGATCGGAAACCAATAGGCACTCCAAATCTAAAGAGAAAAATAAAGATTACAACTTATACTATTCATCGGTTACGAATTTTACAGATTTTGCATTCCTCGCTTTTATCTCCCCCTCTCCCTTTTTCTTTCTCTTTTTTTTTATTATTTAATAATTAAATATTTAAAATTTATTATTTTTATTTTTATTATATACATATAAATACTATTTTTCATCTTAAAATATTTCAAAAATTTCTAAAAATTTACATTTTTATAAAACTTTAATTGAACTCTTAAATCATGACTTTTCTTGATAAAAATTTTAATAAAACACATCACAATATAAGTATCTTTATACATAATAAAAGAAAGAATATTTCTAAAAATAAAATAAAAATTTATTAGAGATCAATATAATTATTTTAAGTAAAATAAAAATCATTTTAAATAAAAATATATTTGTTTATAGCAAAATATTATTATTTAAAAAATAAAAATTAAAGGATATTACACTGTGTGTTGGCCGTCACACGAGATTAGCACCACCCCCTACTAGCTGAGGTGTTAAGGTGCACCAGGGTTAACATCACTTGCTGTTAGCAAATAGTGTTTCCAATATGATTCTTCCATAAAAATTATTATTTACACATATGTCATATCGTTTAACATAGAGATTTTAGTATAAATTTAGAATTTTCAGTCTCAATACAATTCCTCTGTCAGAAATTTTCTAATCAGGGTAATCATATATACATGCCCTTTTCTAAGATAATCTTATAACTTTACATATCAATGCCACGTGCACAATATATTTTTGTAATAAACGTAAAATTTAACAAAAATTTAGAATAAAAGAGAAAATTTTAAAAATAGAGAGAAAAACCGTAGAAAATATGTATATTTACTACATCGGTTAAAGAAGTACAAAAAAAATATGAGAATTTACGTTTTGGCGCGTAATTTTTATTTTTACATGATAGTATTTTGCTATAAAAATATATTTTTATTTATTTAGAAATGATTATGATTTGCTAAAAGTAAGTAGATTTTTAAGTAAAATAATTATTATTTTACTTAAAATAATTATATTGACCTCTAATGAATTTTTGTTGTAATTTTAGAAATATTCTTTTTTTTATTATGTATAAAGATATTTATTTTGAGATTTGTTTTATTACGATTTTTATCAAGAAAACTCGTGATTTAATAGTTTAACTAAAGGTTTATGAGAATGTAAATTTTTAGAAATTTTTGGGATATTTTAAGATGAAAAACAGAATTTATATGAATTTATATAAAAAAAATCCTATTATTAATTATTAAATAATTATTATTATTATTAAAAAAAAGATGAAAGGAAGAAGAAACTGGGGAGAGTCGTGCAAATGTCGAGAGAAAAAAAATCGAGAAATGAATAGTGAGTGAATAGTACTTTTAATTTTTTTTCTCTCGATCTGGAGTGTCTATTGGCTTCCGATCTCAAAACTAAAGGTGTTATTGGATTTAAGACGAAGAATATTTCAGTTTTGACCGATCAACTTTTTAAATCAACCGTTGAATCGCCGTAGATCTAAAGTAGAAAATTTCAGAAAAAAGTAAATCCTAAAACTTTTACTTAGAGACCTCCAATTAAAATTCTGACGCCATAGATAGATTTAGGAGTTAGATAAACTTTAAGATAGATATATTTTCGGCCATCTAACAACATTTTTGTTCGTCGTGAAAAGTGTTTTCCGGCAGGTGAATAGTATTTTTCGGCGGGTAAATAGTGTTTTCGACGGTAAATAGTGACCAGTTCCCGAAGTTACTATCTTGATTGTTTGGACTCTCCGGATACGTTTTTGAGATCAATTTGATCAAATAAAGATTTGGAAAAGTACATTTTAGGGCTGTCCAATCTGAAGCCCTTACCTGTGAGTAGATAATTTTTCATATGGCTTGTTTTTACTCTTCTTGAACTTTACATTGATAAATGATTATGATTACATGTTATTTATTCTTTCATATGTTTCTGAAATGGTTTGGAATATTTGAAACGGTTGAAACATGATATTTAGTTCAAGAAGAGTATGATTTTGAAATAGATTTTTAAATGCTTTAAATATGTGATTTCTAAATGCATTTCTCATTATATGGCAAAGAAAATATGTTATGCATGTGACGTTGATTTATAAAGTGATATGTTTGCCTCGGATATGAGCATGATTATATGTTTCCCTTGATTGGTAAGTTTTGACATATGAATATACTGAGACTGAAAAGTCTGTTTTATATTGAGAATTTTATACTGAATTATATGGTATATGTGCATATGGTATTTTCTGTGGAGTAATCCTATTGGAAACACTGTCTGCTAACAGCAAGTGATGTTAGCCCTAGTGCGCACCTTGATTGCCGCAGCTAGCAAGGGAGGTGGTGCTAACCTCATGTGAGGGCCAACACACGAGAGATTATATATGAAGGAGAGTGGAATGCCTCCTATATATGGGCGAGATGCGAGTTATATGAGATGTTATTTGCCTTTCCGTGCTGTGTGCTTGGGAAAGACCCATATAGAGTCCCTTCTCGTGTCCTCTTGAATGGTAGTAGGGCAAACCTCAGCGGGATGCTAAGTTTAGGCAAATCCTATACCACCAAATTACGGAAGGGGTCAAACTCTAGTATGGTGGTTCTGATATGGGATCCTCCGAATAAATTATATGAGGAATATTTGATGCATAACACTATTTGATAAATGATTTTACAGTTTTATATATGATTTTGAATATGAATCTGAATATGAATATGAATTGTTAACAGAGATGTTTTGAAATGCGGGTCCCATATGAATGTACTTCTGAATGTAACTTTTCTTTATGAGAAACTTTGAAATGAAAAGTACATACATATGTTGACCTTAGAGGTTATAGGAGGTGTTATCTGCTCACTGAGTTGTAAAACTCACTACACGATATGGATATATTTTTCATATAAAAACACAGAGTTTGGTCCAACAGCCACGTGATCGACTAGGGGTCGTACTTCAGTGGTGAGCCTACATTGTTTCTAGGCTCTCAGTGTTTTATATTGAAATATATTTGTACTCTAGAGTTGCTCTGAACGTCACAAGCAGGATCCTTGTTTCCGCTGTAAATCTGATATACATATAGACCTAGCATGTATAATTATCAATATTGGAACTTTGTAAACATGTGATGTTACTCTTATATATGATATTGTGAAACGATTTGCAAATGGATAATGATAAAGTTTATCGGATATTAGAGTTATTCGCGTTCTTAAAATAGGGGCGTGACAATTTTCTTTACCATATGATGAGAAATACATTTAAAATCACATATTCAATGAGTTCAAAAATCTATTTTCAAAACCATACTCTTCTTAAACTATATATATGCCATATAGTAAACAAATTAGGTAATTTAATCCATTTCAAAGACATATAAAAGTATAAATAATTTATAAACAGAATCAATTATATATTTAAAATTTAAGAAGAATATAGGGTAAATTATAGAAAAAATTATCTACTAATAAAGTAAAGACCCCAAATTAGACAGCCTTAAAATATATTTTTTCAATTCAAGTATGATCAAATAAATCTCAAAAACAAGTTCGGAGGGTCCAAAAATCTAAAAGAAGACTCTGGAAGCTCGGTCAACTAACGGGCACTGTTCATGCCAAAAATACTATTCACATTGGTCAAAATCACTATTCATACAGGCTAAAACACTATTCGAGCACTGTTCACACAACCCCTAACTTGGAAGCTCAAAATCATATTGTTTGACTACGAAATTTATTATACAATCAATACTCTATATTCTTAACAAAACCCCTAATTTGAAAGTTTGAAAAACTATAAAAAATTTAGCATTTTAAAAACATTACCTATGTGTTATTATTCACAATTTTTCTGTGAGTTTCCGACGAAATTGATCGATGAATTTTGAAACTCTAGTTGCCACAAGCTCAATGGTACTTCCAATATTTCAATTGAATGCATATATTGGGAGAAATTTTAGAGAGAAAATAGAGGTTAGAGAAAGAATGAAGAAGAAAAATTTTGTACCCCCTGCTTCTATCCGTGTGCTTTGCCTCCAGTTTCCTTTCTTTCTTTTTTTATACTTATTATTATTTAATAATTAAATATTTAAAACTTATTCTTTGATTATATACATATAATTATTGTTTTTCATTCCAAAACATCCCAAAATTTTTTAAGAATTTTTATTCTTGAAAAATTTTAGTTGTACTCTTAAATCATAATTTTTTTTATAAAAATTTTAATAAAATAAATCACAAAATTAAATATCTTTATGTATAATAAAAAAATATTTCTAAAAATAAAAAAAAATTATTATAGACAAATATAATTATTTTAAACAAAATAAAAATTATTTTAATTAAAAATATATTTACTTTCAGTAAAATATGTATAATCTTTTAAAAAATAATATTTATTTATAATAAAATATTATAAATACTGAGTTAAATTAGATAAAAATTTATCTTTTAATCTGGGACAAAAATAAAATTTTCATCTAAAATAATTTTGTTTCACTGTCACAAAAGTGTGAATCGTGTGTCGTCTTATGATATCTATTTGAAGTTTCCAAGTGGGATATTCTTTTTTATTATTTTAAGTTGGGGATCCATAATGCTAATAGCCTACATGGATCTGTAATAGCAGGCAGCACACGTGGCAACATGTAGATGACATCAAATTTTCCATTAAAACTCACTTTGCGGAGTTAATTTTGGAAAACTTGGTCTGGTGACACAAACCACTAAACCCATGCCATATAAAGCAAAGCCACATTCCTCCTATGAGATTCATTTTAAGTCTCTTGAGTCGGTCCAACAATCCCACCCAGTGTCACCAAACCATGCCTTCTCACCCCAATAGTCCTTGGCATATCTTATCCTTGATTTCTAATCATAATTAATGGCAACGAATTCTTCGTGAAAAGAGAAGATAAGAAAAAATATATATTTCAAATTGATCTATAAAATTTATATAAATTAATTTTTAAAAAATATTTATTCATTTTTATTTATATTTTTAATATTTTCTTAAATTAAAAAGTACTTCAATATTTCTTTTAATTTTTTTTTTCATTACAATGATCATTTATTTATTTATATTTCTAAAGTTATATGTTCTGCACGTAGCTTTTTTATTATTATGTTATATCTCTTTCTTTATTTGTTTATATCTTTTTTTCTTTTTTTTTTCAATTGGTGTTAAAGAATTCTTCATAAAAAGATAAAAAAAAAAATAGAACAAATTTTCATATTGATGTATAAAAAATATATAAATTAATTTTAAATAGATAAATAAATATATTAAACATAACATAAACTTCAATCTCACATAAAAAAATACTTAATGTATTTATATGTATGTTTATATTTAATTTATGAAAAAATAGCAATTATTGGCTATAATTTATACTTTCATTTATAATTTTTTTTAATCTAAAAATTATTATAATATTTCCTTTCAATTTATATACCCATTGCAAAAAATATTCTACTATCCAAAATTACTATTAAATTAAACGTCTAGGTATGTGTGTTGCAACTGGTATTTTTAATTTTTAGGTCATTTGAAATGACAAATATACTCCCCTTATTACACGGTCAAATGGAAAATGGGTATTGCAGGTTACGCATGGAGAGACTTTTAACTACATAAGGAGAGAAATTTATTTTTCATTTTTGCGTGGCCAACAATTTTAAAAGGTAGAATTTTTTTATAATAATTACATAAATTGAAAAAATATGACAATAATTTTTAAATTAAAAAAATTATAATTAAAGATATAAAGCAGACTCAATAAGTTTTATTTTTTTAATTTATTTTATTTAATCTTTGGCAAACTGAATGTATTTATAAATATTTGTATCATGCTCTTCGTCAATGATTGTGTAAAAGGTGACAGGAACAATATAAATATTATATGGTTTCTTTTTTCCTCCACTTTACTAAACAAACCGAAGGACACGTTTGCCACCCCCTAATTGCACTTTTTGCGATGAATTGACGTAAACCAGGCACAAAAAGTGGGCAGATTTTGGACGACAAAATGATGAGAAAGCCTGTTAAGTAATTATATTCTAGTAATTTTTTTTGTCACTATTATGATTTTTTATGTGATTGTTGTATTAAAAAAAATTTGTATAAATAACAACATGAATTAAAATTAGAAGAGTAATTTTAAAAACTATTCGACGCTCGAGAAGTAAATTTCTAATTTTTAATTTATAAATTTATAACTCAAATAATAATAAATTTAAATTTAATATTTAAATATCTTTTACAACGTCAAGAGTTTTAATTAAAAAAAAAAGGAACAGTTATAGTCATATGTATGAACGAGTTAAACTAAGTCTTAGTACTATTAAACTTCACATGTGAAATGAACGAATTACTCTCGAATTCAATTCATGAAATTAAATGAGTTTGAAAACAAGCTTGTCTAAGATTATACAAAGATTTTTAATGAGTTAAATGAACTATAATATAATTATATTTTAAAATATTATATAATTTTTGTAAATAAATTTATGATATAAAAAATATAAAACTATGTATAAAATATAAATATTTATAAACAGTTATATTATTTTATTTTAAAACTAGATCTTCACTCAATTTCCACTTGTTTAATTAAAAAAATTTAATATTATGTTCAAACTTATTTATTTAACAAATAAATAGAATCAAACTGAAATTTTATACCCGAATAGCTAGGTTTATTTATATCCTATTTTCAGAGAGACAATTTTAAAATCTAAACAAAATTAGTTATATATTTAAAAAATATATAAATACTTAATGCCAGGAGAAAATTCTCTTATCTAAAATGCAATCAAAATTTTATAAATTCTAAAGTACATTTAGATTAAAAAAAAATTATTTTTTGAAAATGAAACTATTATCTTTAGAAACGAATATATATACATCAAATCAAAAGACTATGATATGCTCCATTTCTCATATAAAATTATTAATCTAACCTTTGGTAGATCTAAAGATATTTTGCTCGTGAGTCTAAACTCAATGTGTTAAATAATAGCCACATGATGTGATCAGAGAAGGAAAGATAATGAAAGTTGCAAAGCAAACCCAGATAAGAACTGTCTTGGCTATAAAATAATGGTAATGAAATTAGAGAACGGGTGAAAAATAGTGAAGGGTCTTATCAAACCGTTGAATTCTCGATAGGTGCATGATACGATACTTTTTAAGACAAAAAAGAAGGAAAAGGAAGATTTCTCTCTGATTACCAAATATTCTAACAGTACAACAATTCTGTTTTTAAAAAAAAATTGTAAATCAATAAAATCATATTATGAATGAATTTGTAAGCATGTAAGATGTGATCTTATTAAAAAATATATTTGATCATCGTGATTAATTTAATTTATCTATCTTCCACAAATATAGCCTATTTTGAAACGCACCATTAACGAGGAGTTCCTTTCTCGCATGAACACATTCTGACATGAATATGAATAAAGAAAAAAGCTTAACGGTTAATGTTTACCCATCTTGCAGTCTCGACCTGTTTGGCCACAATGCTCCATGGACGTTTTGCAGGGGAACATGGTCTTTGCGATGGTTTCCCTTTGGCAGTAAAGATAACTTGAAATGCAAATTAGCCAATTGTTCAGCCGGTTACCAGTGTGTGCATTTAAAGCTTCATCCCGTTACCTGTGCGTGCATTTAAAGCTTCTGGCTAGAAAGTGTTAACACAAGAATTTTTTAAGCAAATTGATAGTGAAAAGTTTAAATATTTAAAAATCCATAATGTTTCTTATTGTGATTAAGAACATTAATTAAGACTCCATGAATATGCTATATTTTATAATTACTAGGAGACTTTTGATCAATTAATCAAGTTCAAATAATTTCTTTTTCATTTTTTTCTTGATCACGCTATGTTTTGCTGTTAGCTCCCCCCCCCCCCCCCCCCAAAAAAAAAAAGTAATGTGAGAATGAAAGCAACATTTTCTGGGGAAAGCAGAAGAAAATCCAACAATAATTGCTCCAAACGGGCATGTTTTTGCTAACTTCCTTTCAAAAGATTTAACCATACCACAATCTTTAGTTTGGTTACAATGATTCCTAACTACTTGAGTAGTTGTTACATGGATACATGAACATACAAATAGATTGGAATTCTTTAAAGTTATTTGAAAGCTTTACAGGATAAATATAAAGGAAAAAAAAGAAGACACATTTTGTATTACTTGCATTTGAATAAGCGAATTCCACTTATTCATTAATTTTATCAAAATGTGGCTTTTTCTTTTTGAAATTTTCGAAGTTCTTGAAGATCTTTAAGGATCCAAATTTGATATAGATTGTTTATTTACCACTCCTGCTGCACAGACAAAATCTTCATATTACAGAACTACATATGGGAGTCAAGAGTCTTACAATAGCGAAAACATAATAATCAGCTGCAGTATTGCCTCATATATCCATGTCAGCAAATATTTCTCCATCATCCTCGTCGTGTATCTCATCCACAAGAAATCCATCAGTAACCAAGTTACTGCCACAAACAGCAACCATGAAGGCTAAGGATGAATATAGATCTTAACAAGATAATCTATGGCATGTCATTAAAATGAAATGTTCAACCAACCTAAAACAGAAAACACGAAAACTCACAACCCGCTTAAGCTTTTTATTATAGAAGAAGAAGTTATAGGACCATCTGAAGAAAACAGAAGAGCCCAAGTTATTAGAGTAACTTGTAATCCGCAACTTGTGACAGTAAGATTTTTAATTTTTCAAGCGAATGTGATGATAAAGCAAAGTTACATTGCTCCTTTCTCCAATAATGGGTCCACATCAGAATCGGGATTGTAACTATAAATTTCGCACTCTGCTAATTTCACCACCTGCACCACAACGTATCACAAAAATGCCTCTTTGCTTGCATGGTAGCATTGACTAGTTGAATGGAAACTCACCTCGTCCAGGGTTTTGTACAAGGTGTCCAGCAGAGATATACCCCCATTGGTTTCAACCCATTCCTGCCGTAGACAAGTCAATCAAAACCAGATGTGAGAACAACACAACGCAGAAAATTAATCATGATTATCAAATAATAATAACATATTGCAATTTCTGCATCACCAGAAGAATCACACAGAGAATGAGATCAGTAGTATACCCCTCTACATGATCACCAATCATAATATCCTATACAAATGTTGTTTTCGAATATCAAAAACAGGGTAAGAGGCAGTGGTGGATCTTGAATAAAATTACTGAGGGGGCAATATAAAATAATTTTTTTTAGGAGGGCGATTATATATATTTAACTAAAATTTTAAAAATTTATAAAAAAAATTTATAAAAAAAGAAAAATTTCTTGGAGGGGCGGTTACCCCTCCCTCTCTAAAGGAAGGTCCGCCCCCGGTAAGAGGCATTCTCTCAACAGGAGTTACTATCATTAGTAAATGAAGAGCATTCACATACAAATACAAGAATGATATAAAATTGTAGACATAGAAAGGAACTATACACGAGGCTGACAAGTATGTCAAAAGTGCAAAAAGTCAAGTACCAAAAATCTATGGGAGATTTTCAGCACACATACATGACTCTTAGGCTCTTAGAAGCAGTAATGTAATCACCATATGGCAAAGCAAATACTAGAAAAAATAAAATTTAAACAAGAAAAGCAATATTTACGGTAGCACCTTGGAGGCTTCAAGCATGTAGGTGTCAAAAATCTGCTTAAAACTGTCCCATGATTCCTCTGTGAAGAACTGGTGAGCTTTAACTGCACTAAAAACCATTAAAGAAGTAGGCAATATTGTGTTACACGAAAATCCTAGGAATCCATCAGCATGGACACTTAATAAAACTAGAAAATCAGAACCAACCACATAAATGACCAGAACAAGACTTGGGAAATGGAGAGACTTGAACTCTCAGCTCCTAGAGCAACAGTTATCTCAACTGTCTGTCAAACCTTTTGACAACACTCCCAACGCAATCAAGAGGGGATTATATAGTGGGTTGCCATGTCGCCAAATAAGCTGACAGTAGCATTACCCATAATCCTCCTTTTCACTCCTACAAAAATAGAAGCATCCTTGATGCAACATAAGATACTGAGATACCTGAAGTCATAATCTGGATACATGTGATAGAGGGTAAGAACCAGGTAGACCAATGTCCTTCGGCTGGAATAAACATTTAATGAAAATACGTCAAACTAAAGAAACTCCAGGAATAATTTTCAATTTCCAAATCCTATCCGGGTAGAACTGGCCACCTGGATCTGCATAATAAGCTTCTATCTGCTGGAGAAGAGTCAGTGTCGGATGATTGCCCATAATAGTCAAGAATCTGAAATAGAAGAAAATTATAGCATAAAATTAAATAAAGAAACCGGAAAATATATTAGAACAAGCCATTAAAAAACTGCCAACGATAAGTCTGCATGAAATATTGTAAAGCCTTACTATCTTAAATAAAAAAGAGTCATAACAAGAACAAAATGGATTTACTGATAGCACCAAGGGGAGGGGCAAACGCTATTGGCATGGAGAACTTAGTTTAAGACATTATAATTTTATTTTATTTTTTTGAAAAAAAACTGAAGTTTATCTTGCATCAATGTTTTACAAATCAAAATTTACAGCAAAATCTATAAGCAATAGAAAACAGATTCTGTCTGTTTACCTCATTCTCCAAACTGAGAGAGAGCTTCTTATCAGTTCCCGCGTGTTTACCTGGCACACGAAAAAACAAAATAAAGTAACACTCCAAACAAATGAAAACGCGTATTTTTTAAGTCCTGAATTTCTCCTTACAAGTGTAAGCTTCGAGGCATCCTTTGATGGTACGTTCTCCGAGATTCAGGTTACATAGGAAATCGTTCAGCCTAGAAATGTTGAAGTTAACCCACTGAATATTGAAGTTAATAAACAAAACCCATAATCAATCTCAACTTCAAATTAAAAATTACCCATCCAGAGGAGCATATTCCAGGAACTTCATGATGAATTATGTAAAGGCGGAGCAAATTGCAGTACAAATCCCTGCTTTCCGTGGTTGCAGGAAGGCTCCTCCACAAACTACAACAAGAAATTACAATCCTTTGCAAACAAGAAATCACACAAGACATAATCAGGAATGCATGAACACAGGATATAGTATAAGCATTTAAATGAATACGACTAGAAATGAAACATAATAGCAAGTTTGACTTTCTTCAATAAAATATTCGGAAGTTAAGCAGATCAAAATGAAAAGTAAAAATAAAATAAAAATAAGTAGGAAAGAAAGCACGATTGAATTACCTCGGGTAAAGACGACGAAATTTCGCTTGGTTAAGCGACGCTTTGGAGAGATCACCCACCAAATTGGGCAATTAGGGCTTGAAAAATTGGGATCACAAGGTCAAGGGGTTTCGGATCCCTTACATTCTAACAACTTCCACATTTATTACATTTGACTATCCGGGTTAAATTTTAGGGACATTTAGTATACAGTAAAATTTATTATTTTTAAAAAATTAAAAAATTAAAAAATATGATTGATATAAATAATAATTTTTAAAAATGTATAAAATGTGTTTGATTGGACTTTAAAATTGATGAAAATTTTAAAGAAATATTTTTTTGAAAACTTTTATTTTTTTTGTTTGATTATATTTAAATTTTTTTAGAATTTTCAGTAATTTTTTAAAAATGTTATTTAGCTTTTTTAAAAAAATTATCTTATCTATTTTTTTAATAAAAAATAAAACATAAAAGAATAAAATAAATTAAAAAATAATTATAGTTACCTTCTCAAAATAACAAAGGTACTTTCTCTATGACAAAAGATGTGTAAAATTTTAAAAATAAATAATTTTACATATATAATTACATGATAGTACTATATTACAAAATGAAAAATAATATCTGCATAGTATAATATTAATACTTCAAATATAATAATTTATACAAAATATTTATACACAAAATAGATAGTTGAGAAGATATAAAATGGGTAGAGGTGGAAGGTAAAAATAAAAGATAAAATTGTCTTTTTATTATTTAGCAGGATTCCTACTTCTATGGGAAACTTGGATTCCCACCCCCTTACATGGAAAAGTTTTGGTGGAAATCCTCGTTAAAAATCATTCTCAGGAATCATGTATTTTTGGAAATCCTATTTTAAAATTTAGGAACCAAACATAGAAATTTAATTTTTTCAAATTCAATTTTCCAGAAATCTAAAAAAATTCTCCCTACCAAACACTACAGCCTTAGCATTATTACATTTGGCTGTATCTTAATTCTACCAAATTTATTTATTTGTTAATTTTATATTTCATATAATTTTAAATATAAAATTAATTTGTTTCAAAATATGAAAACTGCTTCACTTACCAAATTTTTTTAATAAACTCCAACCCATAGAAATACAATTATATAATAATTGTCCGAGTTGAAAACAAAGTTGTAAATAAATAAAATATCTTTAATCATCAATTGATGTTCCTTGTTAGCTCAATTTATTTATTAAACAAATTTTATCTCCTCGACAGTCAGACATTCTTACAATTGTTCATTAACCATTGGAGATAATATGCTCATAATTATTAGAGATAATATACATGTCAAAGGTTGTTGTAACTAGGTAGCTAGTCTAATTTAGCTTAATGAATGAGGTGAGTTAGTTTGGTAGGCTACTTTATTTATTTGTGTGTGTTCTTAATTGTATTTTTAAGAATACATCAAGTTAGTCTTTTATAATTTATATCATAAATTTAGTTTTTTTAATTTTAATAAATGAGTTAAAATAATTTTTTATAAAGTTTAATGTCTATTATATTTTTAATTTATTATGTGCATGTCACATATATATCATTATATAACATGTGTTATATTCAGTCACATAAAAAAATATTAATAATAAATTTAGTGATATACGTACGATAGATTAACGATAAAATAAATATTGAATTTGACATAAAGACTATTTTGATTTATTTGTTGACTTTGAAAAGATTAATTTCATATTACAAATTATAATATAATTAAATATATATAGTCATTAAGTAAGGTTAGGTGAAAAATTTCTTTTGACAAAATAAGATATTATTTTGTTAGTCAAACACAATCCTGAGAGTTAACTCTAACTCTAAAAACTAACTTTGAATTTAAGGGTTACTTTAAAAGTTAGTCTTAATAACCTCTAAAATTTTAGTTTGGCCCAATTATTTTGTTGATCATTTAACTTATTTTTTAATTTCATTTTAGTCATTTAATTAAAAAAGTTTATCTAAAATCCTGCAACTATAAAAATATTGTCACTTGAGTCCTTTCCTATCAACTCTATTAAAACCCTTCTATTAATGCTGAGTAGATGAGGTGACACTTATATGATATTTTTACATTGACATGGTTGTTTTATGTCCAATTGGCATTTGAGTCATCAATTTTTTTTCTCCTTTCTTCTTTTTTTTTTTTTTTCAATACCAAAACTTCAAAATTTAAATTTTAAATTTCAAACTCTAAATTTTAAATCATAAATTCCTAATCCTAAATCTTAAATATCAAATCCTAATTCTCTAAACCCTAAACATTAAATCCAAATCCCAAACTCCTAAAACTTAAACAAAAATTTTAAACCCTAAGGGGGTGTTTGGTATATGGTAAAGTTTTGTTCCGGGAAATTATGTTTCCTGAGAAACATAATTGATGGGAATTATAATTCTCAGGAATATGTAAAATGTGTTTGGTTGAGTTTTAAGATTGTTGGGAATCTTTAATTAACATTTTCTGAGAATCTTATATTTATCTGTTTGTTTAAACTAAAGTTTCCTGGGAATCTTAAGTAATTTTCCAAAAATATCCTTTAACTTCTTTTTATAAATGTTCTTACATGTTTTTATTTTTAATAAATAATAAAATATTGAAATAATAAAATAAATTAAAAAAATATGTATATTTACCCTCCCAAAGCAACAAAGATACCTCCTCTATGACAAAAGATGTATAAAATTTAAAAAATATGCAACATTGCATATATAATTACATGATAATACTATATTACAAAATAGTTATACACAAAAAAACATCTCAACAGGATGTGTACAAAAAGAACATCTCAGGAGGATGTGTACAAAAAAAACATCTCAATAAGATGTATACAAAATAGTTATAAACAACAAAAGCATCTCAACATGATGTGATAACCCAAAATAGCACTATCTTCTTAATTTAACTTTTAAACCAATATCTTTTTTATCAACACTGCAAAAAATTAAATCATGTTAGTAAAATATAAAAGAAAAGAATCAAAAAAATGTAACAAAAAAATTACCCTCTCAAATATGATTTCCTGCCAATATATCATTCACTAGCATTTTTTTTTCTTCAAGATCCACTCGCAAAAAAATGTCAGTTGTATAACTATCTTCACATATCAAACGCCCAACTTTAACCTTTTGTAGAGTATTTAATCCTTCAATATTTTTCAACTCCTGATAAACTAACATTCTCTTATTGACTCCATCAGATTCATCCTTTAAGGCTGAAGCCAAAGTTTCAATTGTACTGGTATATTTTTCATATAAAGTACTACACTTGGTAATACTATCAGCCACCATTTCAATTAATGAGCTTTCTCGATCTCTTTTTTTTACCAATTTTTTTATTATTTGACCCATTACCTTGTGCAATATTAATGGTTGCTTGAGTTTCAACAACAGGGTCTTCATGAACTTCCTCTCTGATATGTATTTCAGCTTCAACATCAACATCTATAAAAACTTCTTTATCCATTGCTTCCACAGTAGTAGCAGGATCCTCTGCATTTTCTCCATTGGCATTATCTTTGCCAAAAACATGACCAAGTACATTAAAATAAGGAAATGGCTTATTGTAAAGCCCTTTAGCATTAGAATGAGTCTGCCAATAAAAATTATAAATCATATATATATATATATATATATATATATATATATATATATATATATATATATATATATATATATATCAATTAAAAAAATACATAAAAATATTATAAGTTACCTTTACCCACTCTTTATTTATTTCCTTATCAACTATGATCATTTTGTCCTTGTCATTCCAACCAAATCCACTGCCACCCCTAGGTCCTATCATTTCACATATTGCATTATAGTGCTTTTTGAATTGTTTAACCCTTGATTCTATATGAGGAGAAGCTTTCAAAGTACAACCAGGCATTTTTTGTAGCATCATCTTCTCTAAATGCTTGTGAAATCCAGGTTTAAAACCATTGTCCCCTCTCCAAGCTATCCCATATTCAACTAAACACTCAACAAGAATTGCATCTTCTTCGGAAGTCCATTGATGATGATTACGTTTCACTTTGGATTCTTCCATCTAGTGATAGAAAAAAAAAGTATAGAACACAAATAATATCAAATAGTAAAAAGCATATAATTAAATGAAATTTATCAATAATATCATAACAACCAAAAATGTCATAAAAATAGATAATATCCATTCTATTACAATATAATAAAATGACCAAACTTAAAATATCCATAATTACAAATAACACAAATAGAAAATAAAAGTTTTAATAATGCCCAAATAATTTCAATATTGTCCTCTCCATGTATTGAACATTTCTTGAGCAAGCTCATCTCTCCAATTTGTCCAAGCATTAGATGCCTCTACATGAGTTATCATATCACCTTGCAAAATATCTTCTTGTTCTTCCATGTCCATCAAGTGATGTTCTAAAGTGTCCACTGTCATTTCTCTTCTAATGTGATTATGAAGCAAGCAACAAGCAGTAATTATCCTACACTGTGTTTTAACAGGATAAAATGATTTGGCCCTTAAAATTCCCCATCGCCCTTTTAACAAGCCAAAACATCTTTCAATGACATTCCTAGCTGAAGAATGTTTCATGTTGAAAAACTCTTGTGGTGTTGTAGGTTGTGCCCCGTGTCTCCATTCACTAAGATGATATCTTTGCCCCCTATAAGGTGTAAGGAACCCTTCCCCATTCATATATCCAGCATCACATAAATAATAATACCCTAAAAAAGAATAATGATCATTTATTAAAAAAAATATATTAAAATGAATCTAAGAAGCACCAACCTCAAAAAATAAAAAAATGACACTCAAAAATAAATTAAAGTACCTTTTGGCACCTTTAATCCATTCCTACGATATATAGCATCTCTGAGAACCCTAGAATCTGCGGCTGATCCTTCCCATCCAGCTAAAACATAGATAAATTGTAAATCTTGAGAACAAACTCCTAACACATTAGTTGCTATCTCACCCTTTCTAGTCCGATATCTAGCCTTATCAACTTGTAAGACATTTAGTCTTATATGTGTCCCATCTAAAACTCCTAGACAATTCTATTCATTAGGGAAAAAAATGTATAACATTAGCTTTTAGTTTTTAATTAATAAAGTGAAAATATCTATTTTTCTATATTTGCTTGTAATATTACCTTGAACCATTTCCAACATTCATCAGTAGAATTTTGAAGTACAGGTTCAGGTTGCTTGAGTAAAACTGTATAGCATTTCAATACAGCATGCAAGACTTTGTTGAACTGTCGACTTATTGTTTCACCAGACCTCATGAATTGTCTTTTAATTACTCTATTTTTAACATCATGAGCTAAAATATGTAAAAATATTGCAACTTGCTCTTCTACACTCATATGTTTAGTTGGTACAAGCATCCCTACAGTTTTTAATAAGTCACATAATTTATAAAAACACCTCCTATCCATTCTAGTATTTTCAATACAAGCAGTATCACTAATATAAACTATCCGTTCGAAATTGACATTTCTAACCATGGCTCTACTATAATGATCCCAAGTAACACATCTCCTAGTTCTTCTTCTTAAATGATAAACCAATAACAAGATACATATGTTCATCAAGAGAAGAACAAATTGATTAAATAAATTTATATATATTATTAGTATGAGGATGAGCCTTCTTCTCCTTCCATAGTTTAATCGTGCTATCATCTAACATGAAACAAAAATAATATACTTTTAGAAATGACTAAATGAATGTAAAGAGAATATTTTTACAAACATACTATAAGAAGTGTCACAGATATTTATTATTACAAATATGCTATCAAGAGTATCACATATGTTTATTACAAACATGCTATAAGAAAATTAAAATATTATGTTTTTAAACCTTAAATATTATAGACAAGAAACCAAGTTTTTATCTAATAAAAAAGACAAGATGTCAAGTTATGATAATGGGCTAGTGGTACTAGTTCTTTGAAAATTTTTAGAACCCGTGATAACTAATCAACATTGAGATAGGAAAATTTCAATTCAATTTATTTCATAAATTTTTTTTTTCTTGAATCACATTTAGTAATCAATAACTATGTTTTATTACCATATAGTGCAAATTTACAAATAGTAATATGTAAATAAATTTAGATAATATTCTCCCATTGAAAATGAAATATCAATAATTAATCAATTTAAGAAACTAATTAATATATATATATATATATATATATATATATATATATATATATATAATATAAAGATAAAAAAAGCTACTTTGATATATTTTGGGAGGGGGGCCAGAGTGCATTATTACTTTGACATATTATTACTATTCTTTCTAGATGTACTTTCTAGTGCATGAAGGCCATGGGATGAGACATTACAAGACATGGAATGTGGTAAATGTGGTGAATCAGAAACTACAAAACAATTAGAAACTACAAGACACTACAAGACAAGTCACGTACTTACTTTTCTATTTTTAAATTAGGAGTCAAAGGAAATCAGAAACTTTATCTAAAATGTGGTGAATGTGTTGAAGATTTAAAGCCACACTACAAGACAATGATGAAAGCCTCTACTTATCAGTATCAGTTGGACTCTCGGTAAAATTTCATATATATGCGTTTTTTGTTTTTCATTCATGGTTACGTGGGTATCATATCAGTTTAATCTTTTCAAACCAAATTAGATAAAGTCATTGCTTTGGGTAAGTGAGTTTTCTTTTCATATACATAGGAAGATGCAAAAAGTGAGGATGTGATTGGCAAATCCAAAATCGCAAAGGAAGATAGAAATGGCGAGACTGATAAAACTGTTGTTCTTCCATCATCAGTTGCTGCAAATATCACTGATGTTTCAAAGGCAGATGGAGTTGAAGATTTGGCAAAAAGTGAGAATGTGTCTGAACTGTCAAAGAGACCCAAGGAAGATAAAAATGGCGAGGCTGATAAAACTGCTTTTCTTCCGTCATCAGTAGCAGCTGATAAAACCTATGTTTCAATGGGTTATGGAGTTGAAAATTTGGAAAAAAGTGAGGATGTGGTTAGTGGATCAAAGAGAGCCAAGGAAGATGAAAACGACGCCAAAGATGAGGAAGGGAAACGTATTATTACTTGTGGAGTAGAGACAGCAGAATTTTCAGATTTTGAAACTTGAATTGGGGAGCTTGAAAGCGTGGTTGCTAAGCTTAAAGCAGCAAAATTTGAACTTGCCTATAGTAATGGCTAACTCAAAGATGAGAATTAACGAGCAACTTGTCAACCTATATTATATTTCCAAACAATATAATCGTCCCCCACCTCTCTTTTCCCAGCAACATTTTAAAACTACGGTGCATACACTCATAATGCAGCAAAACCACTCCATATTAATTCTGCAAATGGAAGCACAAAAGGGAGATAGAGAAATAGAGGAGTACCTTTCGGATGCTAGTAAACAGATTAGAGCGGCACTGATGGGTGCTTTGGGGTGACTCACGGTGGTGGGTGCTGCGTAGAGGGAGGTGTAGTGGCGGTGGCTGCTTGCTTGGTGTTGGGTGCGCAGAGTTTAGTGCTCTGTTTTTCTCTTCTTGTGTAGAGGGAAATGGAGGAAGTTTCTTCCTTCATGCATGCATAAATAAGAGGCTGAGAAGGGTGTTGGTGCGTGCAATTTGGCGCGCTGTTTTTTTCTCCCGCGCAGATAAAAATGGTCCAAGCTTCTTCCCGCGCGCAGATGAAAATGGAGGAAGCTTCTTCCCGCGTGAAGCTTCTTCCCGCCTGCATGCGTAAATAAAAGGGAGAAGGGTATAGGTAAGGAGTAAAAGAAGGGTTATATTAGTAATTTTATTCCCCATAAAATCATTCCCACCCCCACCCTAGGGAATTATTTTGTAGGAATTCTTACTAAAATTTGATTCCCAGGAATTCTTAAAAAAAACACTCCCTACCAAACACCCCCTAAAACTCAAATCCCTAAACCTTAAACCCAAATCCAAAAACCCTATGCCTAAAAACTTAATTGTCAAACTCTAAACTCCAAACTACAAATTCTAAAACTCTAAATGCCAAAAACTCGAACCACTAAACTATAAACACAAAAACTTAAAACCCTAAACACTTCACATTAAAATCATAAAACTTTAAACCCCAAGATCTCAAAACTCTAACTCTAAGACCCTAAAATCTCCAACCTCAAATTTTAAAACTCTAAACCCTAAATCTCAAGTCTCTAAACTCAAACCCAAAAATTTGCAAACATTAAAACTCTAAATCTTAAATTTCAAATCCCAAAACTCAGACTCATAACCCTAAACCCTAAACTTTTAAAACCTCAAATCCTAAACTCTAAATCTCTAAATCCCAAAATCTAAAAACTTTAAACTCAAAAATCCTAAACCCTAAACTTCGCGCCCTAAAAACCCAAATGTCAAACTTTAAACACCAAAGCTACAAATCTTAAACATCAAAATCCAAAACCCCAAATTTGAACTTGTAAACACCAAACTCCAAATCTCAAAATTTTAAAGCACAAACCCCAAAATCCAAAACACTAAAACTTTAAACAAAAAATTTAAAACCCTAAAACCCTGAACTTCTAAACCCTAAACCTAAATCTTAAATCCCTTAAACTTAAACCTCAAAATCCCTAAACCAGAAAGTTTCAAGCCCTAAATTTTAAAACTCTAAACTTTAAAATCTCAAAACCGTAACCCTTAAATGCCAAACACCAAAACTCTAAAACGAAAAATCCTAAACCTTAATTCTTAATATCCAAATGATAAATCTCATAACCCCAAATTCTAAAACTATAAATACCAAACTCCAAATTCTAAACCATAAACTCAAACCTTAAGGCTTTAGAGTTTGGAGTTTTGAGATTTGAGAATTAAGTTTTAGGGGTTTGAATTTTAGAGCTCAGGGTTTTTAGGTTTGGGATGTTGGGTTTTGAAGTTTCAAGTTTAAGTTTTAAGGATTTGTGCTTTGAGATTTTGAGATTAGGGGTTTGGGGTTTTAAGATTTAGATTTTAGAGTTGAGGGTTTGAATTTTAGAGTTTAGAACTTTGGGGTTTGGGATTTAGGATTTGAATTTTAGAATTTGGAGTTTAGGGTTTAGAACTTTGGAATTTGGAGTTTGAAATTTTATTATTTATAAGTTAAGTGTTTAGTGTTTTGAGATTTAGAGTTTAAAAATTTGGGGTTTAAAATTTGGAGTTTTGAAGTTTTGGTATTTCAGTTTGGAGTTTTGATGTTTATGGTTTAGGAATTTAGGGTTTATGGTTTGTGATTTTTAGATTTTCAAGTTAGCGGTTTAGGGTGTTGAGGTTTAAGGTTTATGGTTTAAGATTTTATACATTAGAGTTTAGGGTTAAGGGTTTTGAGATTTTGGTTAGGGGTTTATGGTTTTGATGTTTAAGGTGTAGGGTTTAGTGGTTTGAGGTTTTGATGTTTGAGGTTTTAGAGTTTTGAATTTTAATTCTATGATTATAGGGTTTGGAGATTGGGATTTTGAAATTTTAAAGTTTGGGTGTTTTAAGATTTAGAGTTTGAGATTTAGAATTTAGGGTTTATGATTTTAGAATTTTGTAGTTAGTGGTTTAGGTTTTTGGGTTTTAGGATTTAAGAATTTAGAATTTGGAGTTTAGGGTATAGAGTTTGATGGTTTTGGAATTTTGGAATTTTAATTTTGTTGTTTTATTATTTAGAGTTTAGAGTTTTAGACTTTTATGTTTAGGATTTTAAAGTTTAAGATTTTTTATTTTTGAGATTTAAAATTTGGTGAATTTTGTTTTGTTGTAGTTATAAAATTTGCAATTTTGATGTTCAAGGTTTTGGGGTTTGGGGTATAGAGTTAGGGATTTTGAATTTAAAATTAAAAATTTGAGATATATAATTTAGAGTTTAGTATTTTAATATTGTGAAAAAAAGAGAAAAGAGAAAAAAAAATTATGGCTGAAATGGCATGTAGACATGAAACAACAATGTTAGCATAAAAGATCATATAAATGTCACTTCTTTTGCCACACCTGCATTAATCGAAGGAATTTAATAGAGTTAATATAAAAGGATTTAAAAAGTGATGATTTTAAAATTAATATTGTAAATGGAATTTACACATGGAAAAAATATAATGTAAAGGTAATTAGAGAGGAATAACACATAAAGAGAAAAATATATTTCTTATTCAATTGCTTTATAGAAGCCTCTATTTATAGGCATACAATCATAAATGTAGATAACCCAAAAGTCAAAGAGAATGAATGAGATTCAATAGTTTTAGGAGTTAAAAAAATAAAAGGACACTCATAATAATAATGGATTTAATAATATTCATTATTTTGCGAGTTGAGAA
Organism: Gleditsia sinensis; assembly: GCA_037074535.1. Classification (NCBI taxonomy): domain Eukaryota; kingdom Viridiplantae; phylum Streptophyta; class Magnoliopsida; order Fabales; family Fabaceae; genus Gleditsia; species Gleditsia sinensis. The sequence continues at coordinate 50,520,482 of CM073467.1, read as the reverse complement.
ATCAAATGGACATCCACAATAATAGATGATTTCATAACACTCCCCCTTGGATGTCCGTTTTACAAGGAATATGCCTCATTAAAACCTTATTAGAAAAAAAACTCAGTGAAAAAAAACCTTAGTTAAGGAAAAAGAGTACACCATTCCTTGTATACTCCCCCTATTCTTAGTATCATTGAATATCTTTGAGTCAATGCATCCCAATTTTATATACTAGTCTTTCAAATGCTGAAGTAGGTAAGGCTTTGATGAATAAATCTGTCAAATTATCACTTGAATGAATTTGTTGTACGTCACCACATATAAATAAATATTATGTTTAAGATCGGGCTTTATGTAGATCAAATAAACATCCAGTATCTGCATAACCAATGAATTATGGTCTAAATCCATTTGCATATAGCAATCCCATATCAATAGTACCTCAGAGATATCGAAAGACATATTTAATTCTATTCCAATGTCTTCGCATTGGACAAGAGCTAAATCTAACTAACAAGCTGATAGCAAAAATTATATCAGGCATTGTATTATTGGCAATATACATCAGTGCATCAATTGCACTAAGATATGGTACTTCAGGACCAAGAATTTCTTTATTATCATACTGAGGTCGAAAACATATTATTTCACATCAAGTGAACGAACAACTATTGTGATACTAAATGGATTTTCTTTGTCTATATAAAATTCTTTTAGGACTTTTTCTGTATAAGTTGATTGATAAATAAAAATTTTATTTCTCAAATAATAAAATTGTAATATAGGAAAATTGTTTTTCTAAGATATTTCATTTCAAATTCTTTCTTTAAACACTTTATTGCCTTTATAATCTCTTCAAAAGTTCCAATAATATTTAAATTATCAACATACATCATAACAATAGCAAATCCTGAATTTGCTTTCTTTATAAAAACACATGGACATATATAGTCGTTCTTATAATCATCATTTAACAAATATTCACTAAGATGGTTACACCACATTCATCCAGACTGTTTTAATTTATATAAAAATCTTTGTAATTTAATTGAATAAACTTCCCAGGATTTTTGAATTATATGCTTCAGGCATCTTAAATTATTCTGGAATTTTTATATATATGTCACTATCAAGTGAGCCATATAAATAGGCTGTAACAACATCCATAAGACGCATATCAAGTTTTTCATGTACTGTTAGACTAATGAGATACCAAAATATAATTGCATCTACCACATGAGAATATGTGAAATTATAATCAATTTCAGGTCTTTGTGAAAAACCTTGTGCAATAAGTCATGCTATGTACCTCACAATTTTATTTTTTTCATTTTTTTACGTACAAATACCCATTTATACCCAATAGGTATTACACATTCAGTGTTTGTATATATTCGAATACCTCAGCTTTTTAAGTGAATTCAATTCTGCTTGAATTGCGTCTTTCCATTTTGGCCAATCACATCTACGTCGACATTCATCGACAGATGTAGATTTATAATCATCATTATCATTCAAAATATTAAGTGCTACTATTTACACAAAAATATCATCGACAATTATTTTTTTTCGATTTAATCGTTTCCCCGTAGATACATAATCTATTGAGATCTCTTTATTTTCATCAATTTCAAGTACCTGAACTTCTTCTAGAAATACTTTGTTTGTTATGTCTCTAGTCTCTTCAAGAGCATCTATTTCTGATATTGAATAATTATTTCTTTATTTTTACGGAGATTTTTATTTTTTAAACCGATTGGTCTATCACGCTTTTGACGTACTTTAGACTTGCTAGTAATTTCATTAACGAATTGTCCTTCAAGGACATCAATCCGTACATGAGTATTTACAGCTGGTATATGTGACTTTGTCATTCTCTTTAAGTCAGTAAATATATCTGGCAGTTGATTTTCTATTCTATGTAAGTGAATTATGTTCTGAATTTTAAGTTCATATTGTTTTGTGTGAGGTTCAAAGCATTTCATGTAATTTCTTTGACCAACTATTTTTTATTTTCTCCCTCTAATATTGGGAAGACTAATTTATCAAAATGACAATCAGCAAAACATGCTGTAAATACATCTCATGTCATTGGCTCAAGATATCTTATAATAGAAGGAGAATCATATCCAACATATATTACTAATCTCCTTTGAAGACCTATCTTAATGTGTTGTGGTTAGACTATTAAAACATATACCGCACACCCAAAAATTCTAATATAAGAAATATTTAACTCATGACTATAAGCCAATTATAAAGGAGAAATATTCATGATAACTTGTTAGTTTGATGTGTACTAGTGCTGCTGCATATAAAATTGTATGTCCTCAAATAGAAACAGAGAGCTTTGTTCGCATAAGTAAGGGTCTAGCTCTTAATTGAAATTGTTTAATAAATGATTCAGTTAACCCATTTTGTGTATGAACATGAGTTGATAGCAAGCACACATGAGACCATCTACTGGATGTGTCTATTAATATCATACCTTAATGGCCCACATTTAGGATAAATAGGTCTACATATATCACCATGTATACTTTTCAAAAATGTTGGAGATTCAGTTCCAACTTTAACTAGTGCTAACTTAATAACCAATTTGTCTTGAGAACAAACAACACATGACAATTCCTTAAATTGAAAAATCTTCAGGTTTTTTAATAGGTGCCCATGTGAATTTTCAATAATTTTTTGTATTATTATTGATCCAAGATATCTCAACTGATCATGTCAAATAGTGATCAATAAACTTCTAGTTTATTGTAGTATGTTCGTAAATACTTCTTTTTGTATATAAGACTTAACTCAAGCAATTTGCAAATTGTGAACAGTGCATTAAAATAATCATTTTTCAAGTAATTAGGCACATTATAAAATAGGTGGTATAAGATAGTCTATATTGATGCAAGTGATAAATAACCATAACATAAGCTCTAGCTAATTTAGAAAGAGATAAAGTGAATGTCAAGAAGAGTTTCACATTTCACAAATTATTTAGTAAAGTAGGCAATTAATTAGCCTACTATACGATATCCCATATACCAAGTTCAAGAATGCCTTCAACCGCATACGATATAATTGTATACCCATACAGAGAATTCAATTAAATAAAACATATAGATAGATATCAACTAGAGGTCATGCTCAATTTATACTCTATATTACAGAAGATTCTTCAACTATATTGTAGAAAACTGTAGTTCAGTTTTCAACATGATATAAATTCTAAAAATAGAATACTCATAAATGTATAATTCACAAAATTAAATTTTTAGTGGTTATAGTTCTCATTCAAACCAACCCATAAGAGAATTATTGGTCTTCCAAGAACCTTTTATGATACTTCTACAAAAATTTTCATTATCTTGAGCCGGATGAAAACATGATAAACTATGATGAATAAAAATCCATCTCTAGTATTTCTAAGAATAATTACATTAAAACAACTTTTCAAGGCATTCATGCAGATAGAGGATTAAATAGAAACGTAATTAACAATCTTTATTAACATGAGGCGATCCAAAAGTAATAATTCTCATTTTGTTATGTAACACCATCAAGCATGAACAATTTACTAGTATCTACAAGTGTTTCAGCGCTGATTACACATCTAAGAACTATAATATATCCGAAAAACTATCCCAACATGGACAACGAAATTATGCTAAATTAATTGCAAGGACTAACCACAGGAAAATTTATCTTAGCATATATGGATATCCCCGTGAAATATATATATTTTTTTAAATTTCTTTTGTGAATAAAACTTTTCATGAAACAGCCATACTGAATTATATGAATCATAATAGAAATCTATAGCACCAAATTCATTTTTCACATAAGCAAATGCAATGTCAAATAAGAACAAAATCACATACCTTTAAAAAATGTATAATAATGAAAATTCCTCTCAAACAAAATTATCCCACAAACTCAAATATATATTACCAACTCTCTTTTTCTTCTAAATGTAGACATGGAAAAAATATTTGAATCACTTTGAAATTGTAGTTCCAGCAACTTCAAATACTCTAATAGCATTGGGGACACAATAAGATCTCTTCTTTGTGATTTGAAAACGAATAGCCAAAAACAAACTCGTGCTGATAACGTATTGTAAATGAAATTTACACAATGAGAAAATATAATGTAAAGGTAATTAGAGAGGAATAACATATAGAGAAAAATATATATTTCTTATTCAATTGTTTTATAGAAGCCTCTATTTATAGTCATACAATCATAAATGTAGATAATCCAAAAGTCAAAGAGAATGAATGAGATTCAATAATTTTAGGAGAAAATATAATGTAAAGGTAATTAGAGAGAAATAACATATAGAGAGAAAGATATATTTCTTATTCAATTGTTTTATAGAAACCTCTATTTATAGGTATATAATCATAAATGTAGATAACCCAAAACCCAAAGAGAATAAATAAGATTCAATAGTTTTAGGAGTTGGAAAAATAAAAAGACATTCATAATAATAGTGGATTTAATAATATTCATTATTTTGGGAGTTGAGAAACTAAATAGACATCTACAATAATAGATGATTTCATAACAATTAAGAGATTTTCAAGAAAATTGTTTTAAGTTAAGATACTAAACTGAAATCAAAAAATAAACTAGAAGACCAATATAATAATGTGGCCTTTTAGTTTCTCACAATAAAACAATATATAAAACTTTCCTAAAAGTAAAAAATCAATATAAAGAAGAAGAAATACACCTTAGATTTTTTATTATTTTAATAGTTCATTATTTCCTCTCTCTTTTTAATTTAATTTTTTTATAAAATAGATGCTCGACCCTAAGGTAGTGTTTGATTCAAGTTATGTTTTCAACTTTCTCAGGAAAGTTTAGGGAAAAAAAAGATTCCCATATTTGTTTTAGGTAATACAAATCTATTCCTGGAAAACTTTTATTTCCAGGAATATAGATTACAAGGGGCTTGGGAAACTTTTGGCCAGTCTATCCTAATCTCACGAGACCATCACTTCCTACGCCGCAAGACTATCTCATTCCTGCGTCGAATACACAGCCTCATCGCAAGGGATTACCGCTGTCTTCCTGGCTCGCTCTCTCATTCCATCGTAGACCCATGCCTCATCGTCTTCGTCTGCCTTCATAGCCATCGTCTGCCTACCAGGTGAATTTTTGGTATTTTTGCTCCTTCATCACCATTGCAGACCTCCATTATCCCTTCCCTGCTCCTCTACACTCTCTATTTTCCCTTCGCTGATAGGATTTGGAAATGATGAATTGTTGAAAAGATCAAGGATTACAGAAGCTTGAAACCATCCATTTGCTGAAAAGATCACAGACTCCTATGCTCCTATGTTAGAATTTACAATTACAGTTTTTGCAATTTTTTTTGGGTTTCATTTGGCTTTGATTGGGACTCGAACTTGAAACCATCAGCCATGGAAGAAGCTTTTGTACCACTAAGCCAATTGGCTAATTTTTTTTTTTTGCAATGTTTTTATAAAGGGAAAAAACGAAATGTTTTTTACCAATGTAGTTTTCCCTTTTCTATAATTGAAGCTTTTTTTCCAATGTGAAATGGTTACTATTTGTTAATTCAGGAGACAACTATACACCATTGTGTATGTTGAGAGCATCTGCATATGTTGAAAGAATTATTGAAATTTGAAGTTTGAGACTTCTCTAATGCTCCTGAAAAAATAGGCATATTCTGCACACATATTTGGATACTTTTTGCTCCTTGGACATGCATGATGAGGAATACTTGTTTACAATATTTGGATGTTCTCTTTTTTTAGTCAAAAAGAAAAATTTGGATCTTGTTTTGTGCGAATGTTGTAATATATGATCTGGTTTGGGTAATTTTTATCTATTATCAGTGTTTACCAATACAAACATGTCTATCTGAGATTCTTGGAAAAGTGAATGATAATTAAATATATCTATCTAATTTTCTTAAAAATGAGAATAAAATTTTTTTGAACCAAACGCCAACTAAGAGTATAACCTATTTTGTCCCCTGTTAGGAGTAGGGTTAAATAGAGTTGGACTTGAAAACGAGATGCCATTTTATAAGTCAAGTTTTTACATATATATATATATATATATATATATATATATATATATATATATATATATATATATATATATATATATATATATATATATATTATTTACAAAATTATTTTTAAATATAATTTTTTATTAATTTTCTAAAAAAATGATCAAACACATACAAGTGCTTATTAAATAATTTGACTAAATAATATTTAGTATTTACTTATTTGTTATGGTAATTTTTTAAAAACTTCATTAAAAAAAAGGTCTGAAAAAAGTGGAAATTAAAACAACACCCAACAGACCATGATATATGCAGAGGAAACGTAGAAAATATTTCAAACTGTTTGGTGGTGTTTACTGTTTAGTGTTGAGAGGACCCCCCCTGAGTTGTGCGTTGGTTCCGCCATTTCCACCAAGGAAACGTAATTCATACCCTTTTCTGGTCCATGTTTCCGTTGCCGACCCTCTCCAACTCATAACAAAAGCTTCAAAAGTTGCACGAAAAGTCAAAAACTAACAGATAATCACAGTAACAGATCCATATCTCTCTCGAAAGGCATTTTAAAAATCCTCACCTTTCCTCCAAATTTCCAAACAATCCACTAAAACCTATTGCTGGGGAATCGTTTACAACTAGAGTTCTCTCTCCCTCGTTCCGGGTCTGTGATAAATTCAGTTCCATGTCTCGGATGTATTTATATCTGGGTCTGATTGTGAGCCTGCTTTTTGAGACTGTGACTTCGACATCTTCATTGGGATCCCATCGTTCGATCCTTCGGGCGGTCAACGATGATGATAAAAAAGGTGGTCCTCGAGATTATGCCGTTGAGTTGAATGCAACGAATTTCAATACAGTTCTGAAGGACACCCCAGCTGCTTTCGCTGTTGTCGAATTCTTTGCCCATTGGTTAGTGTTCATTTTCGAAAATATTCCATTTTAGTGTGTTTCTATTCGCGGAGTCGATTAAATATATATTTTTTTTAATTGTTTCTCTATGGATTATACTTCAAATGGTAGTGGTGCAGTTTCTTTGGGTAAGTTGAGGGATGGAGATAGGCCATTTGATCAGCAAAATAGATCTGCAAATAATATAATGAGAGGTGAATTCATGTGAAGTTTTAGTGTGAACAAGATGAAGCATTATATTGCATTTGGAAAATATGGTGGTTTGCTTTTTCCGTGAGGTATTGTCCTTTAGCTAGCATGACTACTAACTTGATGTAAAAGTTATTGGAAATGTAACAAAATATTCAGGAGAGTTAATGGTTTCTGGCTTTCTGTAACTGAGATTATGACTTATGAGCAGTAGAGGTTGAAAAATAGGGGATCAAGACGTCACCTTTTTCTTAGGAAAAACCGTCATCTTTAAACCATTCACTTCATATCATCAAATTAATAATCATGTTAGGACTGATTTCTAGTCACTGAGGTTAGGACAAAGTAAGACAATAATATAAATCATAACCTCTGCTCATGAAATCAAATTAGAAGTCACTTCATATTATTTCCTTTACTCTGTGAGTGTGCAAGGACTGATTTTGTAGATTATTTTACTGTTGGCAGTTCAGATGTAATAGTTACTACCTAAGAACCATGGTTTTTGATATAGATATGGGATGCAACACATATGTAGTGTTTAAGTGTAATTTAAAGTGTTGTGTCACATTTGCTATGAGCATTAGACACATTACCTTACGGCTCCACCGGTACTTTATAGCTTACCAGTAAGTCTACCATATGATGAAGCACGTACACCATTAGATATTTATACTATTATTGGTATCATTACTAAACTACTTCATATACTTTCAAGTTCCAACATGTTTCTGAGATGCTATTGGAACATGACTACAGGATATGCCAATGGGTGAAATCATTTTTAACTTCCATAGATCACAGGATTTTACTTATGGTTTTAGATGTCCCTTGTATGGCTTTGATTCTTCCAAAGATATAGGTCTACTTCTTTAATTTTCTTGATTTCTTCTCATCCATCTTTTTCACTTGATTCAGACCCTAGTTGCCTTCCCCCCTTTTTTTCTCACTCCTGTTGCTCTCTCGCTGAGTGCTTGTTTTGTATTATTGTCTTTTGAGATACCATGTTGCCTAAGAAAAAAATTTGTATTGAAATAATATAATTCTTGAATTTGCCACGGATTACATGCTCTGTGTTAGTCTTAGCCTCTTGACATCATACTTCAGGCTACTTCTTGTTTTTAAATGGAGTTTTTATGTATACTGTGCTTTGTCCTATCCAGATTCTTATTTCCTATTCTTCCAAGAATTATGTGGTCAATGTATTCTATAGCTTACCCATCTAAATATCAAAATGACATTGAATAAGCATTTTTCTGCCAGCTTTATCATAAGTTTCATGAATTTACTATTGGTCAAGAAAGAGAAATCAACTTATTGAGACAAACTGGAAACAGATGCTTGACTTTATTTCTTTTCCCGAAAGAAAAATTCCTTTTCTGTGTATTTGAGTGGGCGTATTATTGTTAAAAACAAAAATTGAAAAGCTTACTTTTTCTGCCATCCTGTTGAAATTAATTTTTTTTTACATTTTGTAAATTCTTTTCTGCCCTTAAGTGTTGTCCTTTGGCTTTTGGCATTTCAAATCATAGTTAAGATGGTAGAGTAAAAACAAAAATTGAAAAGCTTACTTTTCTGCCATCCTGTGGAAATTAATTTTTTTTTTACATTTTGTAAATTCTTTTCTGCCCTTAAGTGGCTTTATAATCTAGAAATACGAGTACAATAAGTTCTAATTTTCCTTATGTCTGCTACTTGTCTGGCAGGTGCCCTGCTTGCAGGAATTATAAGGTACTAATAGCTAAAAAATATAGTTACATTTTGATGCTTTTCAATATGCACTATTTCAACTCATCATTATTCTCTCTTTGAATATACAATTGCAGCCACACTACGAAAAGGTTGCAAGGCTTTTTAATGGACCTGATGCAGTCCATCCTGGAATTATATTGATGACAAGGGTAGATTGTGCATTGAAGGTATATGCATCACATATTACTGTCTTTGCAAGGTGTGGTTTTATGTTTATGCAAAATGTACTACCTGCCCTCTTGCTTTTAAGTATTTTTTTTTCTTCAAATAAATATTTGTCTTTCAAGAAAGTTTTACTTGCCTTGAAGGAAAAAATAATGTCGACTGTCTTTGTAGAATGGATGCCATCCATTAATGAACAACTAAACAATTGTATTTGAAAGCACTGGAAAATGCTTCATGGATATTCACTCTTCATCTTCACTATCAAATCTGGGCTTGACATTGCTTTATATAAGAAAAACTAGATCATCCGAAACCCAACTCACTTTTGGGGTGGAAAGTGGGGATCAAATAAATGATTAAGTAGAAGGAAAAAGTGAAACAGAATAACAGATATCATTTTTCAGAATCTTTTGAATAATATTGTGCATGAGAAATGTAATTTTCAGACTAATTAATGAATGATATAGGATCTTGAAACCAATGATAAATAATTTACATGGAGACACAATTTTTTTCCTCTGTTTTGGCAAAGATTCTTAAATTCGGTCAGTATATTTGTATCTAAGAGGATTTGGGTCTTCATTTTGGATTTTTTTTATCTATAGGGGGTATTATATAATTTGAGACTTTCATAATAAGACAACTAATATTCATTTTCTGTACTTCTCTTGATTTAATGATGTTTATACCTATCATATGATTATTGAGTGTTGATACATTGTTTCTGCTCCATCTGCGGTCATCAATTTTCTCTAATGGGTTCTTTGTATTTGAAAATGGTGACATATGAGAAAAATAGAGAAGAATTGCTGCTAGCAGCAAGCAGAGAGAGAGAAGAAGATGGACAAAACTGAAGCAAAAACTGTTAGGATCAGGAATATTCCCATTAATCACTCCCTATAGTCACTCAATCTCTTTCAATTCAGATTTATTTCCTAAGTAACTCATTCAATCGTACATTTATGGTCAATATTCTGTTTAATCAACACCACCCTGTTTCTTTTTCTCCATAATTACTTTGCTAATCAACAGAAATTTGATGTTATTTATTGGCAAAACATGCCTTGGTGATCGGTCCCTCTATTCACTTGTTTGGCAGCACAGATGAATACTAAACTCTGTGATAAGTTTTCTGTTGGACATTATCCTATGCTCTTTTGGGGTCCTCCTTCTAAATTTGTTGCTGGTGGTTGGGAACCTAAACAAGACAAAGGTGATATACGTGTGATTGATGATGGACGGACAGCTGATAAGTTGCTTAGTTGGATCAACAAACAAATGGGCAGGTATGGGGCATACATGTATAATTTTCAATGTGTATATATAATATTGTAGTTCTTACTTAATGCTGATGCTGTGTAAGTTAGAATGTCAACATAATGTACTGTAAAGCATATTTCATATCACTTGAATATCTGGTCAATATATTTGAAGGGAAGAATGTCTGTCATATTAATAAGAGGAGATGCATTAAAGGAAATTTTTCTTGTTCTGTATCTTGATTTGCACGAATCTTCTCATTGGTTTCTACTCTTTGTTGTGTAAGGGAGAAGAGAAAAAAGTTAAGAGAAATAATGACCTTACATAGTGCATTTAAATTGAACATGCTAGTCTGCCTATAAATGGTTAATAGGTGCTATCATAGTTGAAGCATAGAGATGCCGGGCAATTAATTTTTCTTCCATGGCCTTTATAATAATCTGCTCTCTAAACAGAAGGAAGAAAGCAGTAATCATAACTACATTTGAGAGATCTCTTTGAACTGGCTAGACCAGTTTTAGCCTGTAATATAGAAACTATCTGATTCAACCATGTGCGAGTTGGTGTTTTAGATATTATTACTTCACAAGATGCACCTTTAGGGTAGTGAGACTCACGACATTGGGAGGACCTGAGGAATAATTTATGCACTTTAAACTGTCACTTGGTTACCTATGGAAATGGGCTTGATGTTTCTTCCTTTAAGAAGAGATTTTGCTGGGAATTCTCTTTTCTGTTTTTTTTCTAAATTTTTTTTTTCTTTTTTAGGTGCGCAAGTAAAAATCTCTTTGATAAAAGGAGAAGTTCTATTAGAGAAAAGCGGACTAGTACAACTAGAGGGGAGGGTAAGATTCCTTCAAAATAGAAAAAAACTAAAAGATGGGGAGGAGCCTAAGAGGCTTAAAATGGCAATGACGTTGTTCAATCTCTTTGCCTAATGGAAATGAAGATTCTCTAATGGGGCGTTTGGTTTGCAAAATAAAGGATATTTTGGAATGTTACATTCTTAGAAATCACATTTCTGAGAATATAATATTTGCATGTTTGGTTTAGCACAAATATTCCTGGGAATATTTTACTACATTCCTGAAAATTTTGCATTCTCATGTCTGATTCACATCAATATTCTTGGGAATGTTGGACAATTTTCCAAAATTACCTCTACCAGTTTTTAACATATAAAAAAGATAATATACATGAATAAAATATTAAAAAATGAAAAAAAAAAGATAAAGTACACGTTAGGATAAAGTTTAGGATTAGTGTTTTAGAATTTAGGGTGTAGGATTTGAGGTTAGGGTTTTGGGGTTTGGTGCTTTGGGTTTAGAGTTTTGAGGTTTGGAGATTAGGGCTTTGGGTTTTGGGGTTAGCGGTTTGAGTTTTGGGGTTTGGAATTAGAAGGTTTTGGGGTGGGGGCTTGGAGGTTTAGAGTTTGAGGTTTTGAAGTTTGGGGTTTGGGATATGAGGCAAAATGGTCTTTTGACTTTATGAAAGATATTCCCACCCCCAATGGGAATAAAAATTGGGGGTTTTATGAGAATATCTCATTCTTGGGAATATTATATTTCCATGAATATATATATATTTTTTTTCAAATTGAACCAAACATGGGAATATATCATTCCCAAGTTTCATTTGCAGGAATCTGACTATTCTACGAACCAAGCACCCCCTAAAGAAACCATGAGCTGAGTACAAGAGAGAAGCCATAAACACAATCCTGTTTTTCATAACAAATGTAGGGCAAAGAGATGCCCTTGAAGATGTAGCCATTTCGCTCCAACACCAAAGGATCACAAGAGCAGCACACTGCTACAAAATTTTTGCCTCCTTATTTTTACCAAAACCATTAAAATGTATAATAAGAAACTGCTCCAAAGTCAAAGGGCACACCCAGTGTTCTTGAAGATTTTCAAAGAAATTTCCGTGGCCCTATTATGTAAAAAGTGAATGAGACAGCTGTCCAAACAACAAACCTGACCTTTTAGATTTCCAAATGTGCTAATCGAGAGGGAAGCTCTCCCTAATAGGAGAATGAGTTAGAAACTGAAAATGTGACTTTCAATAAAACACATCAGAATGAAGAGTTCAGATATTCTTTTCTAGATTAGAGGGAATATGAGTAGAATCAAGTAAAAGTAAATAGGGTTGTAGCTCAGTACTCTTCCTATTATTTAGATTATTGAAGAAGTTAAATTTCCTTTAAGAAAGGAATAAATATCCTCTCAAAATTTGATGAAACTTATCGAAAGTAGTGGCCTAAAAGAAAAATATCCCCTATGAAATAGACTTCCAAGAATTTGCATGAGGAGTAGTGATTGTCAGGTTGGCACCTATATTGGTATACACCATATGCTGAATTACCTGGTTCCGTGATGAACTATTCTCTAAAGGAAAATGTTGTAGCCATTTAGCCGTCAAAGCAATGTTTGGGATACCATATTCCTAAGGCCCAAACCTCCTTTCTTCTTCGGTCTGCAACAACTAACAAGATGGGTATGTGAAATTCTGAGCCTGCTGACTGTATATTAAAGAGTCACGACTCATGTTTATGTCTATCATTTTAAAAAAGGGAAAAAAATACATGTTTTCAATTTTCTTGTTGTTTTGGAGACACAGTGGTTAACAAAATTCAAGCTTCCACTGTGCTGCTAGCACATATATGGGGGCCTTATTAACTCCCCATGGGTGTCCAACTTCAGCATCAGGCAGCCATTTGGATGCATCGTGGGCTTGTGGCATTAAATTTTGGCAACATAGCTTTGATGTGTATGTCCTATTATCATTTTAAATTGTCCAATTTATGTCAATCTCTAAGCCAATATCAAGTATCAAATTTGGCACTGTGACATCATAATGGTATGACAGTGGTTTGGAAATATTCAACAATGATTACCATACATACAAGTGATTTTGAAAGAAAAAACACACACACACACAACTGCTTTTGCAATGGGAATGGATCCTTCTTTTTTCAGCAGCTAAAAAACCAAGCTTTCCATTGGGTAGCAAGTGCTGTGAAATATGTACTTGCTGATGCAAGTATGCGACCGTTTAGCATAGAGGATATCAGGGGCATGCATGTAATTGAAGGATGCGGTATTGTTCTAAGGCATTCATGTAATTAATGATAGTAAACTGTGAACCAGCCCAAGTTTTGTCATTTCTTAGTAGCGTTTAATTGTGGCGAGAGGCCTATTTGACTAGAAGGACCACACATGAATCAAGTGTAGGCTGTGCACATCTCCACATATTGGGAAAACCATCCAGTTGGTAGCAATTGAAAGTTATAGAGTAGTGTTTTAGCAAAACTCAATAGCCATTAGCAAGATTTTGACCATGTGAAGTCATTTAATAATGTGACACGGGGGCTTGAAAATTTATTTTTTCCATAGGGTATGCAATGTCATAGACATTCAGATAATTAATTACTGTAATAAAGAATTCAAGTACTGCAAACTATGGAGTCTAGAATAAAACTACATACATGCAAGAGTCTAGAAGTATGTGGGATCATTTCACGGTGTGTCTGATGGGACATGGAATTTGTAGTAATATATTTTTCCAAAATATGATGTAAATTTAGATTGAACTAATTTTCTTGTCTGTAATTTTTAATATTCTTCTTAATGTTACAGTTCATTTGGCCTGGATGATCAGAAATTTGAAAATGAGCATCTTTCATCCAATACATCAGACCCTGAACAGGTCCTTTGTTATATTGGCCATAATTTTATTTTATTTTATTCTAAGTCTGAGTTTCTTCTTATTTTAAATATTGACATATATGTTATGCATGATTATGAAAGATTGCAAGAGCTGTCTATGACGTTGAAGAGGCAACTGCTACAGCTTTTGACATCATCTTAGAGCACAAGGTAGATTTTTTAATTTCTCCCTTATTGGTCTTTTATTATGTTCTTGTCCAGTTGATGATAGAACACATACTTTCTGTTATGTAGATGATAAAGCCTGAGACTCGTGCTTCACTTATAAAGTTTCTTCAGCTTTTGGTTGCACATCATCCTGCTAGAAGGTAAGACTAGCCTTTTTTTATCCTTTTTTCTCTGCCTGTCCAGTTATAGTCCAATAATTTTTTTCCTCTATTCTGGATCATTTATTTCAGATGTCGAAAGGGTGCTGCCGAATTACTTGTGAGCTTTGATGACTTGTACCCAACATATTTGTTGTCAGTCAATAAGCAGGAAGATGATAGTGGAAAGGTTGCAGCAAGGAACTTTCAGATGTGCGGAAAAGATGTGCCTCGTGGATACTGGGTAGGATTAAACATTTCTGTTCTGCTTGACTTTTGTATAAAGTATTGGTATTGTCAATAGTGTGGGCAGCACTGTAAACTCGTATATTTTGTTTTCATAAATTTGTATGGCTTGCTGTTGTCAGATGCATCTTTAAAAGATCTAATTCACCACAACTGGAATTTCTTAACTTCATGATGAGGAGAAATTTATTTATTTTCTTAATTTATCTTGCAATTATTATTAGGGATGTGGGTTTGTAATTGGGTAATTGGGGTAATTTGGGGTTAATTATCATATCAATAATTTAGGATTATCAATAAAGGTGTTTGAACCTAGGGATATGTTATCCTGTAATAGTATCTTAATAGGATTTCTTATTTGAGTTTCATTAGATTTCACATTTAGGATTGACTATAAATATGCTCATCAGTCTTACGAGATTACCCTTGATTATTATCATATATAAATTGAGTGGAATTATTTGAGTTGAGTTATTGTTTTAGGGTTTCATGGAGGTTTTGGGTTAGGAGAAGCAAATAAAGAGGGTAAAATTATATTGGATTTTTCTTTAACTTTTAATTTTATTATAGCAAACATAGGAGCAGGCTCTCAAATAGATTTCTTCTTAGTAAGAAAATCAAATAGAAAGTTTTGCACAAATTGCAAAGTCATACCTGGATAGAGTTTAATTACTCAATACAGAGTTTTAGTGTTAAACGTATGAGTTAAGAGAAGAGTAAAAAGAAAGAGTAAGAAAACGGTTCTCAGAATGAATTAGGTGGTGGTTTTTGAAGAATGAACAACAAAAGAATTTTTAAAAAAGAGTGAGGAAGAGGGGCTTTGGGAGGTCCAGAGAAATGCTAATAATATGTGGGACGAGATGACAAGAGAGATACTTAGAGAATCAAGAGGCGTTGGACCATAGGGTAAAGAATCTTGGTGGTGGGATGCGGAGATGCAAGATTAAGGTTAAAAGAGAGTGTTATAAGACATGACACTTATGTAAAGATAATGAAAATTGAGTTAAATATAAAGTTGCTAAGAAAGACGTTAAAAGGCTGTGAGTGAAGCAAGATTTAGAGCTTTTAAAGGACTATATCAATATTTAGGAATTAAGGATGGGGAAAGAAAAATTTACAGGCTTGTGAAAAAAAAAAGACAAGAGACCTAGATCAAGGGAAATGTATTAAAGATAAAGAGGGTAATGTTTTGGTAAGGGAGCAAAATATTCAAGTACGATGGAGGAGTTACTTTCAAGAGCATTTTAAACATGAGTTGACTTGTGAGTCTAATAGACTAAATATTGCATATGAAGACCATAATTATACCTTTTATCGTAGAATTTAGAAGTTTGAAGTAGAGAAGACTTTGAAGAGAATGGAAAATGCCAAAATAGTAGGACCCGATAATATATCTATTGAAGTGTGAAAAAGTCTAAGAAGAAAAGATATAAGTTGGTTCACTAAGTTGTTTAATGTGATAATGAAATAAAAAAAAATGCTGAATGAACGGAGAAGTACTTTAATTCCTATCTATAAAAATAAGGGGGACATATAGAACTGTGCCAACTATAGGAGAATTAAGCTCATGAGTCGCACTATAAAGTTATGGGAAAAGATCATTGAGCAAAGATTAAGACAGGAGACTTAAGTCACAGAGAATCAATTTGGTTTTATGCATAGATGATCAATTATGAAAGCAATTTACTTACTGCAGAGATTGATGCAAAGTTATTAAAGGAGGCAGAAAGATTTGTATATAGTTTTTATTGATCTAAAAAAGGTATATGACCGAGTGTTAAGAGAGATTTTATAGAAGGTTTTAGAAAAAAAGAGAGCACGTATTGCATATTTTCAAACAATTAAAGACATGTACGATAGGATCACAACTTGCGTGAGAACACAAAATGGAGACACAAATTTTTTTTTTGCAACTATTGGACTATATCAAAGTCTTCTCTGATTCCATATCTTTTTAACTTAATTTTAGATGTAATTACTGAACATGTACAAGATTTGGGACCTCGTTGTATAATTTTTGTAGATGATATAGTTTTAGTTGGTGAATCGAAAAAGAAAATAAATATGAAGTTAGAGTCATTGAGACAAATTTTGGAAACACATAGTTTCGTATAAGTAGAAATAAAACAGAATATATGAAATGTATTTTTAGTAAAAGACGAACAAATACGAATTTAGAAGTAGAATTTGGAGACCATATATTAAAACAAGTTATAAACTTTAAATATTTTGGATCCATTATACAAAACGACGACGAAGTAAAAGAAGACGTAAACCATAGGATTCAAGTGGAATAAATGAAATGGAGGAAGGTTTCGAGTGTCATTTGTGATAGAAAAGTGCCGCTCAAAGTTAAAGAAAAATTCTACCGTATAGTTATAAGACCTTCTATATTATATGGTACTGAATGTTGGGCGGTTAAAACATGAAAATAAACTCAATGTTGCAGAGATTAGAATGTTGCATTGAATGTATGGAAATACTAGAAGAGATATGATTAGAAATGAATATATTAAAGAGAAAGTTGGGGTAATACCTATTGTGAAAAAGATAGTGGAATCTCGCTTAAGGTGGTTTGAACATATGTGGAGAAGGCCTACAGAAGTCTTATTGAGAATAGTAGATCAGATGGAGAATAATTCGATAATAAGAGATAGATGGAAGTCAAAGAAAATAATAGGTGAAACTATTAAGAAGAATTTAATAGTTAATAATCTATCTATTAATTTTATTTAAAATAAATTACTGTGATGTCGTTTGATTCATGTAGCCGACTCCACTGAAAAGGTTTAGTTGTTGTTGTTGTAGTTATTGTTTTATTTATTTTTGTTTGCATTCTACATTGCTAACATTCTTATTCCTTTGCAAGGTACAATATATGTCAATTGTAGTGGAAGTGTTATTACTCATTGATACCATGTAGGACCTAAGTACCTGTTATGTAGTATTTGCAGTAACAATGGTATTGCCAACCCTGAACTTCTCTGAAAAAATTCTTAATCTTTTCTTCTTTATGTTAGTGACCTTTGTCTTATTGTTTGTACTTTACATATATCTTCCACAATTTGCTCTCAATACTTGTATGATAGCTCCTAGGTGGCCTACTATTATTTTGTTCAACATATGGTGAACTTTTGTGTCTTAGGTACCAGCCTTACCTTTCTCAAAGTGTGAATTAGCGAGGGAGTTTAAATGTGTGTGAGAGAGAGCAAGTGTGTCTTAGTGATGTAGAACCAAAAGAAACACTATAAAGAATCACCACTCTATAGCAACATTCACAGAATCACGACCCTAAGTCAAAGAATCCACTTTAAAGAAAAACTCAATTTTTATTAATCAATAATCAAAGGGGTAATGATAACAAGAAGCTAGAGCCATATTTATAGGCATAATATTGGGTTTCTTATTTACATTAGGATACTAAAATATGGGCTTATAAGACCCTAAGCCCAATTAAAACACTTGAAATAAAATAGCTAACACCCAAATAACTCAACTAATTAAACCTTAATTCTCAATTTAAAACCCTAATCAAACCCTAAGTTACAATAATTGTCCAATTACAATATTATGAATCCTAGGATTATTACATCAATATTTTATAATAAGACTTACCATAATTTGATATTCTCATCTTACATCATTCACCCTTTGTTTGAAAAATCTTGTCATTGAGTTTTGTAATGAATGAAGAAGCAACAAAAAAATCCAAGCAACAATAGGTGGTGGCGGCGACGGCGGCATAAGGAATATCAACATCAATACTTTCGAATTAATATAATATTCAAGGATAACAAATTCAATAATTTCAATATCCATAAGTTCATCAACAACCTTAATATTGTTGATCTCTTCAATTTCTTCAAGTTTAAGATTAATAACATCAGGATTGTTAAGCTCTTCAACCACTTCAAGAATAACATCGGTATTGTTATCCTTTTCCAACAACCTTAATTGTGGTAGGATCTAACTCTACAGATTCTATTTCTTTATGATCAATTTATGCAAGGTGTATCCATACCGTTCATTAGTTTCTTCGAGATGTTGAACCTTTTTAGCAAGCTGCTTCACAACTTCACACATCTTGTCAAGAAATTTTTTCTCATTTGTTGAAAGAGCATAGGTATTGTCTTGATGAAAACATTCTTTATCACTATTTGAATAATTAGAATTCAAATAACAATTGCGATAATAAGAATCAGAATTATCATCATGGAATTTGTGGCTATGGCTAATTATAGCTAGAATTAAAATTCCTAACTTAATAAGAATCCCTATGATCATATCTTCATGGCTTTTATAATTATCATACTGCTGATGGTCCCAATAATAATGATGATGATGATGACTTTGATAGTAATGATGAGTGATAGGAACTTTGAGAATAATAGGGGTGATGACATGAATCATCTGTTGGACCATGACACTAGGTCCAAAATATGAAGGTTTATTCTAGGAGGGGTAAATATGTAGCAGGGAAGGAGGAGAGATAGAAAACTGACATGGAGAGTTAGTTAGAAGGGGGTGTGTATTAGAGTGAAGTGTGTGAGGAGAGAGTCAGACTGTTAGAACTTTTTCTGTTTGGCAGAGCCAATGGGGTTTTGAAGGAGCTTTGTTCTGGGCTATGTATACAGTTTTCTGGGTGTGATAGTTGATTTTGATCTTTATCCAATACAAATTATAGAATAATTTTCAATAATCTATCAATTGGTCTGATTTGCCGGAGTTGAAAATGCCCTCGAAACCTACAGAACAATTGGACAAAGTGGAAGCTCGCCTGGCATCAGTGGAAGCTAGGCCAGAGGAATAGCTGGAGGAGTTACATCATCATTCAAGGCGTCATTGCTAGAATCCGAGAAAAGACAAAGTGTGGCACAACAGATTATGCAACAAGTCTTGTTGCGTGAGGTGGGAAAAATGCTAGGAAAGAAAGTGGATGAAGGACAATATGAAAAATCCCTGCAAAACAATTCACAACCCTCAAGAGAGGAAGTGCCCAATTCGTTGAGTAATCCTCCCCTAGATCCGATGAAGGAATGTTTGAATGAATATAAGTTGTCAGTGAAGAAGGTAGAATTAACAGGATTTTCTGGTATTGACCCGATGGGATAGATTTGGCGTGCAGAGACATTTTGAAATTTATAACTCGGATGACACCATGAAAATCAGGCTTAGTCGATTGTGCATGGAAGGGAATACCATTTATTGGTTCAATCTATGGCACGAAACTGAGGAAAATTCAAGTTGAAGTAAATTAAAGAAGGCCCTTATATTGCGATATGGAGGAACAAGATATGATAATCCTTTCGAAGCCTTGAAGGTGCTACAGCAATTTGGAACTGTAGAAGAATACATTGAGGCGTTTGAATTTGTTTTATGTTAGGTACCGAAACTCGCAGAACAACAATATGTGAGCTATTTCATGGGAGGCCTGAAACCGGAGATAAGGCAGAAGGTTCACACGCATTGGCCGGAGAGTAGAGGACATGTGATGCAGCTATCACGAGATGTGGAGGCAAAGTCAGGAGAAGTTGAATGCATGATTGAAGATCAGTACTCATCTCGGGTAAATGGCTCGTTTGTAATTGGAAGGATTGGTGGCCCGTTGTCTCAGTTTCTGACCAGGTTGGGTAGTAGGAAGGAATCGGAGTGTCACGACCCCAAGTTAGGAGTACGTAACCGGCACGGGTTTTGAGAATCATCTCATCCCGTAAGCCTCTAAAATGATATATATAAATAAACTTATCACAATTAAAACAAATTGTAACCAAACTCATAATTACATATTCATTTGAGAACTATAATTTCAATTATCTTAAAATATACACAAATACTATGTAATATGGAAGCTGAGATCCTGCCTATGATATATGGAGCAACTCTAGAGTATAAAATACAATATAAGCCAAAAGATGAGAACCTTGAAAATAAAGTAGGTTCACCCATAAAATGTGTTGCCTAACTGACCAGCTATCTGAAGAAGACTGACCAAAATCTGTATTTTTATCTGGAAAAAAAATAGAAATATCGTGTAGTGAGTTTGACAACTCAGTGAACAGGTAATTCTTACCATAACGGAAACAGGACAAGCAGGGCACCAGTTTTTTCTTCACAAGTAAATATTTAAAACAAGAAAAAGATGAATGCCATATACATCATATGTTTGAAAGATCAATAATAATAAAGTTTCAGTATCAAAATACATAATATCAATGTTACGATATTATATAAATAAATACAATCAGATCCATAGTCATTTCTCAAGCATGCAACAAAAAGAGTGTTCACCATCAATCAGGAATTATCAGGCAAAAGCCCGCACAATTATCCATCAGACAAAAGCTCGCACAATCATCTATCAGGCCAAGGCCTGCATCCATCGGGTAAAAGCCCACACACTTTATCCATCAGACAAAAGTCCGCACAATTCATCCATCAGGCAAAAGTCTGTATAATTATCTATCAATCAAGTAAAAGTCCATTACACAAAACTCAATATGCACTAAGGTTAATATTCATAGCTACTTTAGATTCTTTCGTATAGATACAAGAAAGAAATAACAGAATATGCAAGATAAACAAAAATGTCACATCTTTTCCAGAAAATCATATGCTCACTGATAAACAATAGCCACAACAACATCAATTTAACTTATACATTTATATCCAAAGGCCCACACATGTGCCTCATAAAAACCATTTATCAATTTATATAAAATATCATCATCACCATACCAACAAAATTTTGAGTATTCTCAATCAATATAGCTTAATATCAATAGAGAATTAAAATATAAATGATGCTTGTTCTGCATTTCTAAAGGTTATACTAGATGTTATGTTTTGAAATACATGATCATAATTTGAAAGAAATAAGTTTTACATTAATCGTAATGTCTCATATAAATATATCAAATAAATAGTTAAAAATAATGTTATAGCAAGTATTATCTACTCACCTGGTAAGGGTTTCAAATTAGACAGCTCTAAAATATACTTTTCCAATTCATATTTGATCAATTAGACATCAAAAACGTGTTTGGAGGGTCCAAAAATGTAGAAAATAACTCCAAGAGCTTGATCACTATTCACGGTCAAAAAATACTGTTCACTGCTGGAAATACTATTCACCACACTATTCACTGTCGGAAATCACTATTTACTGCAACATAAAAAGTTACCAAATGACCAAAAAGAACTCATATCTTAAGATTTATCTAGTTTCTGAATTCATCTACGGTGTCAGAATTTCAATTAGAGGTCTCTAAGTAAGAGTTTCAGAATTTACCTTTTTCAAAGATTTTCTACCTTAGATTTACGGCGATTCAACTGCTGATTTGAAAAATTGATCAGTCAAAACCGTAGTATTCTCTGTCCTGAATCCAGTGGTACCCTCAGTTTTGAGATTGAAGGCCTATAAACACTCCAGATCTAGAGAGAAAAATATAAGTTACTATTCACTCTCACTATTCACTCCCGAAACTTTCTCCGTTTTTTTTATAAATGATGGAGGACCAATTAACAATTTGCTAATTGTTAAGGGAAGTCCTTGTAAATTTTTTTATTTACATTTTGGCCTCTAAACTTTTAGGAAATTACAATTTGACTCCAAAAATATTAATAAATTTTCATTTTTATCCTTAAAACCTTTCAATTATATCAATATTCCTTTAATTCTTTTATTAATTCATACATAAATGAAAATTACTAAATTTTAGGGATGTTACACGGAGCATCACAAACTGGTTTCTAATTGAATTACGTATAATCAGAGGAAGGGTTCACAAGGTGGGTTGAGTGCAACTGGATCATCTTGAAGCGTGTCTTCCGTTTGGTTAAGTCCAGCTCCCGTGGGTAATCTGCCTATGTCCAATCGGACTGGTGATTTTGGTCGTGGAATTAGTTTAGAGAAATCACAAGGGGTCAAGCACCTGTCATATAATGATTTGATGGAGAGGAGAAGCAGATGTCTGTGTTTTCGATGTGGAGAACATTATAGCCCAAAGCATCAATGCACTGCCTGATCAATGCGTTTTCTGGTTGTTGCAAATGATGAGGATGATGGGAACATAGGAGAAGTACAAGATATGGTAGTAATGGAGTTGGAACAGGAGAATTACGAAGGAGGTTTGGAATGTTGTGTTATTGGTTTATTGGGTTTGTTTTCAGATGATTCTGCTATCAACAGGATAATGAGATTCGGAGCTAAGATCAATGGGGCCCTAATTTTAGTTCTAATAGATAGTTGTGCGACCCACAATTTTTTTAGTCCTTAGGTGGTCTCTTATCTGGATTTGAATATTGATCATAGGGTGTGGCCATGGGCAAATGTCTTGAAGTGCCTTTGTAAATTGGGAAATTGAACGAGACGATCTATGCATATATCTTGGACCTGGGTGTAATTAATCTCATATAGGTGTGGCCTGGTTACGATTACTGGAAAAGGTAACTATGGATTATAAGGAGATGACATTGTCCTTTGCGTTACAAAAATGTTCCAGTTTTATTGCAGGGTTTAAGAACCAGATCTAGGCAAACTAGTATGTAGAACTTCCACCCATTGTCTTTGCAAGAATTAGAAGGGAATTCAGTCAGGGAAATTGAAGGGTGGCTATAGAATACAGAAATTGCTATGGTGACTGAAAAAGAGAAGGAACCGAGTCCAGTACAGCAAAAAGAATTGGCAAAATTATTAAAAGATTCCCATAAGTGTTTAAAGAAATCATTGATCTCCCTTCAATTGAAATATCGTACATTCAATAATGCTCCAAGAGGGAACAACACCAATTAGTGTTCGTCCTTATCGATATCCACATCACCATAAATCTGAGATTGAACATCAAATGGATGAGATGCTAAAACAGGAATCATACGCCATGGTTCTAGTCCTTTTTCCAACCTTGTGATCCTAATAAAAAAGAAAAATAATTATTGGCAAATGTGTGTGTATTACCGAGCCTTAAATAAAGCCACCATTCAAGACAAGTTTGGCCATGTGTGGAGAAGACCTGCAGAAGCCCTAGTGAAAAGAGTTGATCGGATGGAGAATAGTCCAATAATTAGAGGTAGAGGGAGGTCAAAGAAAACAATAAGTGAAACTATTAAAAATGATTTAATAGTTAATAACTTATCTATTGATCTCATCCATGATAGGCCACTATGGCGCCGTTTGATCCATGTAGCCAACCCCACCTAGTGGGAAAAGACTTAGTTGTTGTTGGATTTAAAATCAAGATACCATCAGATAGTATGAAAGAAGAAGATATTGCAAAGACCGCTTTCTACACCCATGAAGGGCACTACGAATATCTCGTAATGCCCTTTGGATTGATGAATGCACTCGCAACCTTTCAAGTTGCTATGAATCACATATTCCGTCCTTATCTTCGAAGATTTGTACTAGTGTTCTTTGACAACATATTGGTTTACAGCCGTGATTGGGATTCTCACTCGGCTCACTTAGAATATGTTTTGAGTACCCTGAGTTCAACACAATTTGTAGCTAATTAGAAGTGTAATTTTGAAAAATCCCAAGTAAAGTATCTTGGACATGTCATCTCATAGGAAAGAGTTTCAATTGATCCAAAAAAGGCAGTGAGTGTGAGAAACTGGCCAGTACCCCGAAATGTCAAGAGAGTGAGGGGATTTTTAGGTTTGAAGGGGTATTATCAAAAATTCATCAAAGGGTATGGGAAAATAGCTAAACCGTTGACTGAACTAACAAAAAAAATGGATTCCAGTGGACAAATGAAGCAACTCTGGCTTTTGAAGTTCTGAAGAAAGCTATCACTTCAGCCCTTGTACTTGCCTTACTGAATTTTTTTCAACCATTTGAAGTTGAGTGTGATGCCTCGGGGCGTGGTATAGGAGCAATACTAATGCAACAAGGAAAATCAATGGCCTATTTCAGTCAAGCTCTATCACCAAGTAACCTAATGAAGTTTATTTATGAGAAGGAGCTAATGGCAGTAGTCCTGGCAATTTAGCATCGGCGCCAATACTTAATGGGGAAGAAATTTGTCATTTTTGCTGATCAAAAAAGCTTGAAGCACTTAATGCAGCAACCGGTTATTACTGCTAGGTAGCAAAATTGGGTGTCTAAATTGTTGGGATTTAATTTTGAAGTAGTGTTGAAAACAAGGCTCTTGACTCCCTGTTGCGCCTTTGTGAAGAAGAAGAGTAGTGTGCAACAATTAATTTTCTCCATCAAGGCTGCGTAGTAAAAATTTTCAACGGGAGCTTGAGGAGGATGAAAAACTACAAGGGATCATTAAAGCTTTGTAATAGCAGCTCCCTACTCCAGTGGATTTTTCATTGCACAAAGGTGTGTTGCTTTATAAGAGCAAATTAGTGCTACCTTCCAACTCTGAATTTATTCCTATTTTGCTTCATGAATTCCATACTTCTCCCTCAGGAAGACACTATGGTTTTTTCTGCACTTATAGGCGTGTGGTTAATAATCTTTTTTGGTTTGGCACGAAGAAACAAGTGCTGGATTTTGTTAGAAGCTGTGACACTTGCCAGAGATATAAATATGCATCGACTACTCCTTATGAACTTATCCAACCTTTGCCAATTCCTGATTTGATCTGGGAAGATATATCAATAAACTTCATCACTGGGTTACTGAAATTTAAAGGCTATGAGGAAATTTTTGTGGTGGTGGACCATCTTTCAAAATATGCTCATTTCATTCTGCTTAAGCACCCTTATTTTGCTAAAAGTGTGACTGCTTTATTTTTTAAAGACATCATTAGAATGCATGGCATCCCTAATTCTATCCTTAATGACAAGGACCTAGTTTGTTTCAATATCTTTTGGAGAGAATTGTTCAAGCTGTGTGGTACTACTTTAAAAATGGGTTCAACATATCACCTAGAAACAGATGGTCAAACCGAAGAGGTCAACCGCTATTTGGAAGCATACTTGCGTTGTTTCGCATCAGAAAAACCCAAAAATTGGTTAAATTAGGTCCCGTGGGTGAAGTTTTGGTATAATTCGACTTTTCATAGCTCTACGGGAACTTCACCATTTGAAGTAGTCTATGGAAGGAAGGCTCCTACAGTAGTACATTTTATGGTTGGAGAGACTAAAGTGGAATTTGTAGCAAGGGAATTAGTGGATAGGGATGAGGCATTGAAACAATTGAAATTTAATTTGACTAAGGCTCAACAATAGATGACCAAATATGCAAACAAAGGAAGACAGCATAAGGAATTTCAAGTGGGTGAACGGGTTTTTCTCAAGCTCAGACCTCACAGACAAGTTTGGATTACTCATAAAATTTATTTTAAGTTATCTCCCAAATTTTATGGCCCTTTTCAGACTTTGGAAAGAGTGAGAGTTGTGGCTTACAAATTACAACTGCCTCCAACCTCTAAAATTCATCTAATTTTTCACATTTCCTTATTGAAGAAGGCTGTGGGAAATTATTCTGTTGAGCCTTCACTGCCCAAGGACTTAGCTATGGATGATGCTATAGTTCCCAGCAAGGTTCTGGGTACTAGAGTGAGATGGCATCAAGGTCAGCAAATTACAGAACATCTAGTCCAGTGGCTTGGCCTGTCTGAGGATGAAGCTACATGGGAGGAAGAGTTTTCTTTGCACAGCCAGTTTCCTTATTTTCATCTTGAGGACAAAGCTGAAGTTTCAGAGGGTGGTATTGATAGAAACCTTGAGAATAATAGGGGTGATGACATGGATCATTTGTTGGACCATGACACTAGGCCCAAAATATGGAAGGTTTATTTTAGGAGGGGCAAATATGGAAGGAGGAGAGAGAGAAAGTTGATGTGGAGAGTTAGTTAGAAGGGGGCATGTATTAGAGTAAGGTGTGTGAGGAGAGAGAGTCAGGCTGTTAAGAATTTTTTC
The DNA here is from genome assembly GCA_037074535.1 of Gleditsia sinensis. Taxonomy (NCBI): domain Eukaryota; kingdom Viridiplantae; phylum Streptophyta; class Magnoliopsida; order Fabales; family Fabaceae; genus Gleditsia; species Gleditsia sinensis. The sequence continues at coordinate 50,494,026 of CM073467.1, read as the reverse complement.
TGTTTGGCAGAGCCAATAGGGTCATGAAGGAGCTTTGCTCTGGGCTGTGTATACAGTTTTCTGGGTGTGATAGTTGATCTTGATATTTATTCAATACAAATTACAGAATAATTCACAGTAATGAGTCATAAGCTCAATACACTAATAACTCAATTCTGTTGAAAGTTAGGGGAACATTCCATCACAGATTGAAAATTTATTGGCATGGGCGGCACGTAAAGCTTTCTAAGACTAAAACTTCGAGGGGATAGAAACAAAGTCAGAATGCTCAACAGTTGTGTAGGTGAATCGATGTTAGGTTCTTATACAAATTTGATGTAGAACCAAAAGAAAGACTACAGAGAATCACCACTTTGCAACAATACTAAAAAAATACCACTCTGAGAAAAAATTCAAGTTTTAATAAGTAATAATGAAAGGGCTACTGGTAACAACAAACTAGAGCCATCTTTATAAGCATAATATTGGGTTTCTTATTCTTAGCAAGATACTAAAATATGGGGCTTATAAAACCCTAGACCCAACTAAAACACTTGAAATCAAATAATTGAAATAAAATAGCAAACAGCCAAACAATTCAACTAATTAAACCCTAAGTTATCCCAATTGCCCAATTATAGCATCATAAATCTCAAGGATAATTACATCAATATTAAATAATAAAACAGGCCACAAATCTATATTCTTATCGTTCATCACTTAACCTCTTAGCTAATAGGTACCTCCTACAAAGAATTGCATAGTTGCCTTTACAATCATCTTGAAATTCTTGAAAACATCAAGTCTTTTTTATATAATTACCCAGAATTTTATTCTTTAATCTTATGCAGTGTGAGATCTGAAGTTACTGCTCTTTGTCTTTGTTGATATTGTTGACTTTCCAAATCACTATTTTTATCTAAGTTCTCTGAAGGAACTTAGACCTTCTGTTTTTTAATCAGCAAAAAGTTGTGCATCAAAGGACTTTCCTCTTCTATCAGTTAGTGTTGATTATTTTGTGCTTAAACATTAAATTTTGAATTTGTTCAGAATAAGAAGGTTCCTGATTGTTTTGATTTACTTTGGTTGTTCTTCTGTAGATGTTCTGCCGTGGCAGCAAAAATGATACAAGAGGCTTTAGGTAATGCTTTGCCTTCTATATTCATATTTAAGTTTTCTAGCTCCGTAACTAAGCAACATATTCAACTTCCTCATTAACAACTATCCTTGTTGACATCCAATTTAAGTTGGTATGTTGAGAGATATTAGATGGGTTTTTTTTTTTACATATTTCTCCTTTGAGCAGAGTATTTAGAAATAAGGCGTGTACACCAATTTCATCCAAGAGAAATTAAAGTGAATCAGACCTCAATATTTGTTGAAACTTGGAATCTTACAATATGGTATACTGAGTTGGTTTTCTTGAAGAGCGATTGCAAGATCCGAGTGGTATGGTTGCTGTGCAGTAGTCAAGGTGGAGGTAGCCTAGGAGTAGTATGAAGTACCAGTATTAATGCTGGCTGCTGTAACTATGGTGAAGTCATTAGTGTCCCTATCACAGTGGGTTTGCTGGATGTGATGGTACTGTGATTGTGGTAGTAATATCTGAGTCATGGGATTGGTGATGATAATTGCCAATGGTCCCCCTTAATTTTGAATACCTTTGACATTACTGCTCCCTTACCTAATAAAGGAGCATAATATCAAATTTTTTCATCATAATTCTGTTGCTGTTTTATTTATATTCAATTCGATTTATAACTTTTCAAATTATTCAGTATCATCATTAGTGGATGATAAACTGTAGATGAAACTATTTTGGTATTAAATAATATACATGCATTTATATACATTAACTATTATAAAAATATGTCCTTTTTCTCTAAACTGTCAATCTTGACCTCCTAAAATGAATTATTGGGAATTGGCTACATAATAGGGGAGAGAAGCTGTTTGCCTGTCATTGTGTTGGTTGTGTTAACAACTATAGTAAAGCTAGTTAATGTGTGTGTACTATGGATTCCAGTAGTTGCTGTTGATGCGGATGTGTTTTAGACAAACATGTATATACCAAGGGTGGGTGGCTTAACCCCTCTCAGTAGCCTTAGATATTTTAATAGCAAAGCATATCATAACATGTTTGAACAGGATGCCTGGCCTTCTCATTCTCTCCTTTTTCTTTAGCTGTGGTTTATGGGTTCTTCTGCATTCACTTTCTGTGAGAATTGAGGATGGAGAGAGTCAGTTTACATTTAATGCTACGTGTGATTTTGTTCACAACTTCTTCGTATGTGAGGAATGTCGACAACATTTTTACGAGATGTGTTCAAGGTAAATGAATTGAGATTATACATTTCAATATCATTCAAACTTCTATTTTCCCCTTATTGTGAATAATGTTAATTTTCAGTGTTTCTCATCCTTTCAACAAAGCTCGTGACTTTGCTCTCTGGTTGTGGAGTGCCCATAACAAGGTTAACGAAAGATTGATGAAAGAAGAAGCATCTTTAGGAACTGGTGATCCCAAATTTCCAAAGATAATATGGCCTCCGAAGCAACTTTGCTCTACTTGTTACTTGCGCCATGATCAGAAGACCAACAGAATTGAATGGAACCAGGATGAGGTCTTCAAGTTTTTGACAAGTTATTATGGAAAAATGCTTGCTTCTCTATACAAAGACAAGAGTATTGCTGGAAACGATGGGACTGAGGGAGTTGTTGAAGATTTAATAGTCTCAACTAATGCAGTTGTGGTGCCTGTGGGAGCTGCATTGGCAATTGCTGTTGCTAGCTGTGCTTTTGGAGCACTTGCTTGCTACTGGCGTTCGCAGCAAAAGAGTCGGAAGTATTTCCACCAACTACACTCTTTAAAGAACATATGATAATTAGGAGGGTAATGAACTCTTTCAAAATTGACTAACAATTGGGGGCCTGAATAATAGGGCTTGCAGTTTTCCCCATTTGCGGGGATTGTCCCACAGGGGTGGGGATGGGGAGAATTTCTCCTTTATGAAGACAGGGTGAAGATATTACTACAATTCCTATTTATTCAATTACTTTAGTATATATATGTCTATATAAGTAATTGCATATTTATAATTCATACTTATAAACTTTAATATATGTTTATTTTTGGAGAGTGCATTTGAATTTAAAATTATACTGTTTTGATTTTTTAAAGTTTTATTCAATTTCTATAAAATTTCTCAAATATGGGGATTCTCAATCCCCAGCCCCTGTGGGAAAGAGGGATGGAAATTTTGCCCCTTGCCTCATGGAACGGGGACAGGGACGAGGAGGCAGGGAGTGGCAGGAACGAAAAGAATTGAAAGGGTGGAAGGAGGAGGAGAGTATGTTATTAAGGAGATAATTGAATATCTTATTTCTGTTGTTTTGGTAATGTTTCAGGCCAAGAAGAATATGGAAGTAGGATTAGCGGACAAGATTACAGAGACAAGAAGATGAGATGCATTGTAGCTTGTCGGAATCCAATTTATGGCCTATTGCTCCGAAGAGCCTATTCAAGGTCCCTTTGAAGCTTTTTCTTCTTGATAGCCTCTTTGAAATGTACAGAATTTGATTGTTACTTTTGGAGTAGATTATTGATCTGTGCATCTTTCTTTCACTTTCTATTTTTGGGTAATGGTCCCATCTAGTCTAGTCTAGGAATTTGGGGTGAAAGGAGCACCGGGGTGTAAAATTTTGGTCAGTGTAATTGAGTTCCTTTTTTATGATCAGATGTTGTATAAGCTTTGTGGATGGTTCATTATCGTTTTATGCCAAACATTTGAATGAAATAACACCAGCTTGGATTGTTTGGAGGAAAAAATAAAAAAGATACCAATTGAATTATGGTTCAATGATATGAAACTTGGAATAGTCACCCAGGTCAGAGAGCTTAAAGATCATACAAGTTTTACATTAGAATCTCATAATTCTAATATGAGACTCAAGTCTCAATCTTGCAATTGAGATTCTAGCATTCCACCGCACTCTATAACTCTGACAACCACGTGGGTTGGCTTTGTGCTAGTTTCATGTAGCTATGGATGAACACCACAATGTTGGCATCGTCAATTGTACCACTCGTTTGCAACTAAGAGAAGTAGCGAAAAACTGTGATACTATTTATATGAACTTGTAAAGAGTCATACTCAAGGTTTAATTCATGCAGTTCGAGAATTCAAGGTTCATTTAAGTCTTATTTTAAAATTTTATACTTTTAATATGAGATTTAAGTCTCATACTTTGTAATTGGGATTCTAACCGTCAACTAATTTTTAATTGCTTTTTTGATATTGTTGTTCATCCTAAACTAGCATTAGCAATATTATACTATTAACGAGTTGAAGCTATAATTATGAATAAAGAATTGGTCAAGCTAGACTGTATCCGAAGAAAGCAGGTTCAAATTTGGATTTGGGGTATATACTTAACAAATGATAGGAAAACTTGAGACGTGTGAAAATCATACTCAAATTTAGGGTTCAGCATGCACAAATTACCCATCTCATTGTTTTTCTTTATTGACAAAAAACTGTTTTTCTTTCAGTGAATTCTTATTTTAATTTTTAAAAGATATATATTTTCTCAATTTATACTTTCAAAGATTGATGTTTATTTTCATATTTTAATTTTTCAAAAACTATCACATCTTTAAAAATATCTTCTATTCATAGATTTTTAACAAATTTTATTTGAAGTAAATATGTTAATTATTTGTTAGTGGAATTAATATAAGAATAATTTTTAAGAGATTTTTTAAAATATTAAAATAAAAAATAAAACTTTAAATGACCAAATTAAAAAATTGTACTTTTCAATTACTTAATATCAATTGATTATTAATTAAAACTCGAATGGTACGAAGCAGAGATATTTGCACTGGACAAATGAGACTCCGCATGAGAAGCAAGCATGCACCTATTTGTCCTCTGCAGGCACTAATTTTCTATGGCATTTCATTTGTGATGAAAATGGAGCAAATAATACCCAAAAAAAAAGAAGTCGCACGCAATGTTAGCATGCGATTTTATTTACAATATCTACACATTGTTTCTTCAATCCTTGATATCTACCTTTATAATTTCTCTATATATTCAGTGGAGGTATTGTACTTAGTTTTCACTCCGCAGAGTTCCAAAGTATAAGCAGCAAGTTGCAGCCACCAAGACACTTGCCAAGGAGTTACCACCATATTTTCACTCTGTTCTGTTCTGCAACAATTGGATCCTCACTCCCATCAATTCTAGGTCGAGGGAAAGTGGTCTTCATCTAATTTGCATCATAAAACAAGTGAAAATATTGCTTTGCTGCATCTCAAAAGGCATGTTCTTTCTTTATAAAATTAGTCCGGTGTTCTCCGAATTCGCCTGAACTAAATCTCCTCTTAAAGTGATTGTCAGAGCCAATAGTATGCTTTAAATAAGAAGAAAATTTATTACACACGAACAACATGGGGCTGAGGCGGCGAAGCTGATTGCTCGTTTTCATCATCAGATAGATTGCCAGATGCATTAGGAGGCTCCTAATCATTTCCCACCATCAAACAACCAAAACGATATAAGGGATTTCACTCTAAGTAACTAGATGAAGAATAACTTTCTCAATGTGGTCCCTCATTTTCAATCTATCTCCCTTTAGTGTTTAAATGATTCATTCTTCTCTAATTTAATATTTTTGTCAACTCAAATAACGCTTTCTTAGTAAAAAAATAATAATAATTTAAAATCCCTTTCTTTTATTCTCACACTTTTTGAATATAAGACTAATCTTGTTTGGAACACTAAGACTGTCCATTCCCACAATTGATTTTCTATAACAATGTCTCTCAACTATTAAGCTCAAAATTAGCTTACCACTATTATATCAATAAATGGACACATGTACATTTTGTTCATTTATCAGTAATTTAGCTAAAAAGATGTAGTTCAAGTTAGGACTTAATAAACAATTAATAAGTGAAGAATTAAATTGAGAGAATTGAAAATGAGGAATCAAATTGAAAATTTTTGCATCTTTTAGGGGCCAAAACATTAATTCACTCTACACTTAATTATAAGAAAGACTAGTAGAGATTTACCCGTTGTTGTCGCTGATGCCGGTGGATAGATGTCACAGCTCTCACCATAAAGTATATAGGCAGAAGAACTCCCGCACCCCGAATCAGTAATAACTGTAAAAAGTTAATTTGAACTAAATAAACCCCAGTAATCAGTATCATAAATGTGCTTACTAAACTTAGTGTTGAATCAAGCATACCATAAAGAGTGGGAAGGAGTATTCCATATTTTCACTAATTATAAGGGGAAGAGTGTGTCTTAAAACTAGTAGAACCATGAACTGCATATAAGAAGCAACCAACAAAGAAAAAATGTCATAGTCAGTAGGTGTAAGGACTTGTGAAAGCATATACTTGCACAAGCGCAGGGAGAAAGAGAGACATTACAATCATTGCAACCAAAAGACATTGTATCAAACTTCCAGAAGTAGAAGCCGAATACTGATCATTGTTAGAACTGCTAGGATTCTGGTCGGTGGAGACCATGCGAACCAAATGAGTACTATTTAACTCTCTTCTTGATATCTCCCAATTTCCCCTGCCAAAGACAGCATAAAAGAACATTGGAGAAATTAACAAGAAAAAACATGGTTTACAAATCAATTGATGAAAAAATAATTATAAAAAAATGAGTAGATTACATTCACCTCCTCTGACGCACATCTCCCTAGTTTCAAAATATATGAAAACCTCCCCTATACTCACAAAATTATTAATAAAACTTATATTTTATTAATTTTTCCTCTTAAGAACTCATGAATAGCCTAATACAGTATGAATTATAAAATATCAAATTAATACTTATAAAAACTTATAAAGGCATTTAGCATAGTTTTTTTAAAACTTTAAAGGGCATGAGTGTAAGCTTTATAAATTTCAGAGAAGGTTCTTGTCTCAATTTAAAACTTGAAGAAGTATCATAGTAATTTTTACAAATCTTAAGGAGAGGTGAATATAATTTACTCTAAAAATATGGTATAGAAGTTACCTGAAACTCATTGGAATACGCCCAAATTGAAATAGTCCCGGAGGAGCTGTATAACCAGGCTCATAATGCTGAAACTCAAATTTCAATATTAATATAAGCCTACGTTCACAATGTAGAGAAAAAAATCATACAATATACCACAAACTCGTGATAAATCATAATGAATCCTAGATGATCCAGATGCCGATTCCTCAAATTACTTTTGAATGGAACAAGCAAGTAGAGAGTAGATAAGAACCAGAAACTGGAAAAAGTGTGAACTACCTGGAGGCATATCTCACATATTGTGTCACCCTTTTCATTACACCACCTTTGTATACATTTGCGGTGGGCATACTGCGAAAAAGAATGACTAGTTTAAGCGTGGAAATTTTAAACTATTAACTATAGAAGGCAAATGAAATGAATGTCAGCAAAGTATTCAGCAATTCTGATTATTCAAATTTCAAAGAATCAAATCACAATTCTTATATATAACCACAACAATTGTCACTATGTATGATCAGACCAAACATCAAATGCGTACAAGTACAACTTCTCAAAATCAGAAGCCAAAAGAGAGGAACATGATTAAGAAACTGACACAGTTGCTTCAGGAGCATACATGCCAACCATTAGGAATGGAAAAATGGGACCATTTAGAACTGCTACCAACTTTACCATGTTTAAGCTGTGCACTTTAACAGAAAGATGCCTACTAGAGGTCTAGGTTTCATAATCCATCCTCTTTCGCACCTAATACTGAATTGCATGTGAACCAGCATTAGCCCTTGACTGATCCAATTCATGTGACAAAATATTCTAAGGTTCCATAGCTCTAACAGAGTTGATTAAAAAGTCTACCTAATGATAGGATGTCAAACTACTACTTAAATGAGATTGTATAATGCATAACACATCCACTATCTCAGAATCTTGTGCAAAATGGGCACGTTGAATGTAATTTTCCAGAAATTTTCAGAAAAAGTAAATCATGAAGGCAGCAAAAGCTTCTAATGATCCCACCAGGTAAGTTATTTTTCCCTATGTTATCAAAAACTAAATGGAGACAATATATGATAACTTGCAATAACAACATCCGTAAACCAAATGACCTATTATAAAAGAAGTCAATAATGAAAGTATTAATTGATAAATTCTTCTTAATGGTTTCACCTATTATTTTCTTTGGTCTCCCTTTACCTTTAACTATCACACTACTCTCTATCTGATCTACTTTTCTTAGCGAAACTTCTACAAATCTTTTCCACATATGACCCAACTACTTTAAGCAAAATTTTACTATCTTCTCCACAATAAGTTTTACTTTAACTTTCTCTCTAACGTACTCATTCTTAATTATATCTCTTCTAATATATCCACACATATAATGTAACATTATCATCTTTACAATATTGAATTTATTTTTATATTGTCTTTTAATCGCCCAACATTTGTTAAAATTTTCTTTTAACTTTGAACGAACCTCCGAAATCCTCTATTTTATCCATCTCACTTGAATCTTATGATTTACGTGCTCTTTACTTCTCCGTCATTTTGTATAACCCGCATTCCATCAAAATCTTTTAACTACCTTGAGCGGAAGTATTTTTTGTTTTCATACTTCACTTGTCAAGGATTAATGGTCATCACTCATCATCTGTCCAACCTTGTGAATGAAATATGAATTACAATTGAAGGATGGTTAATGACAACCAACCAGGTGAAAGTAAGAAATTTTCACTTAGGCACCAAATGCAAGCCTCTTCTCCCTCAAAAAGGTGCCAAAGGCAAGTGCCTAGCCTGAGTCATCAAGAGGTGATCACCCCTTCTTTGCCTCAGCACCTTAGGTGTGCCTATTGGCGCCTTCAATCTCACTGGTGACATTGATAAATTTTCAATAACGTCTGGTATTCATCAGAGTGTATTTAATTTTTCATCAAATTTAAGACAATAGTTTCAGAGATTCAGGCAAAAAATAACCACTATACAAATTACTAAAAAAATATGTGAAAATTTACTAAAAAAAACTCCTCACCTTCAAACTACCACAACAGGAGCAGGGTGTCTCCATTTTGGAAACTTCATCCTCATCATGGCATATCCTGCATTCTACCAGTTTCCCCTGAGATCTCATATCTTCCATATCCATCTTCTTTAAAGAGATATCAAATTCCGTGTCATTCACTGCTGAAGATGCGGCCTGCATTGAACGATTTCTGCTTTCAAGTGCAGCTTCTAGTGTAGATTCAGTAAGTAATCGGTCCACCAGCAAGACAAAGTGATCCCCCATAGTCAAATTTTATCACCCCTTAGATCGAACTTAACTATATTCCAAGGAAATTTGTATTTTTTGTTGATTTTAACCTCTTTGACAGGCTCTTCTTCAGAGCTCCTGAAAATGCAACCCACATGCAAAAACAAAACATGTTATCAAATACGAGAAGCATATTCAGAAAAAGGACAATTCTCTTTTTGTGTGCTCATAAAAATGGATGAACTTTATCTTCATGCAGAGGTTCCCAGTTTTTATTACAAAAAACTGGACCCCACATACTCCAATTTCATTATCAGAAAGCTCCAAAAGAATATAATTGAACAAAAGCACATCCACGAGAATCAATAATAGCAAAATTAAATGGTTTTGAACAGGAAGATGCAAAAATCAATGAAACTGACAAAATGAATTGATGGAACAAAAGTAATTAATTTGTAAGCTTATCCGAAAAGGAGAAGGAATTTGAAAATTATTGAGGAATAAAAAAGGTGTCATGGTAAGAAATTGAGGTATCTTCATGTAAAAACAAAAAGTACCCACCGGCCAGAGGAAATAGTTATACCCCCAATAGGTTCAAACTTCTGTAGAAACATTTCAAAGACATAAAGGAAACAGAGAAACGAAAGTACCCGGAAAAAGTTTAGGGAGAAAAAGGGGAAGATGGAACATACACAGATGAAAAGAAGAACCAAAAAACAAAAAGAGACCGCCTTTACCCACAGAAGGACTTAAAGCTCGAAACATCAAAACAACGAAAAGAGATGGAAAAGGAATAGAAAGCAAACAGAAAGGAATCTTACAAGAAGTGGATCGCATTTTCTTCAAGCTAAGAAAGGTTCCAACTTTCTCTTTGAATTCATACTAAAAAATGGATCTTTCTCTTTCTACAAACTTTGGGGGAATCTCTGTTTTGGTAATGAAGCAAGAGATTGAGTGTCGCCCTTGTCCAAATGCTATTACAATGACATATGCTATTTTCCCTCCCTCTCTCTGTCTCTCTCTCTGTGGGGCTATCCATTCATGTGGGGATTTTATATATTCGCTCAGAGGCTTGAGAAGCAGCCTAACTGCGTCTATGGGACCGCCACGATTCGCCTTTTACTTCACCGTTATTGCCGTTTTACATTGCCCCTAAAATCCTCTCCGTTTCATCTTCATCGAACTACGAAGATGACCAAAGGAAGAGTTTCTTTTTTCTGCCATTCCCAAAAGAAAAGAAAATTAGAAGCAGTATAAGAAAAAAAACAAAGAGAAAATAATGAATGGGATAAAAGTAAGTAAAGTACAAATATACACCAAAATGGCTATTTCCACGTTAATAAGGTTATGTTTGGTTCTCATGTGATTAAAATTAAATTTAGTATAATATAAAAAATAATAAGATAAAAATTAATTAAAAATAATAATATTATTTTAAATATTATAAATAAAAAATAAAATAAATGATTATTAATATAAAAATTTGAATTAAATTTTGTTAAAAAATATTAAAAATTTTAATTTAAATATATATATATATATTAATTATAAAAAATTTTATAAATAAATAAAATAGTAAATTAATTTTTTTCATTATACTATTCACTTTTGAACTATTTTTAAAAATAATGACAATTATTTTATAAGAGATAATCAGTATTTTTTTATCAATTTTGTCAATCAAAAAAATAAAATTTATATTCACATTCTATCACTCAATTTTTATCTATCAAACAGAACTTAAGAGTTCTCAAATTGTATATAGTTTTCATCGTGAATAGAAAATGGTAAATTTAAAGACTTTATATATATATATATATACTTATCTATTAAAGAATTAATATATAATTTTTTAAATAAATTTTTAATTTAATATTTTCATATTAATTATTTTAATTTAATCATTCACATATTAAATATTTACTATATTATATCTCACTAAATGATCATCCAAAATTTAACACCAAATTTAACTTAGTATTAAAATTACAATCTTTCACAATATTTATTTCACTTTATATATGAATTGACATTTACGTAATACTCAAAGACAAAATTATTAAACATAGTTAATTTAATTAAAACATAAAAAAATTTGTTTATTAGTACTATGGTAGTGTTAAGATAATGTTAACAAAGTGTAAATTCATATAACAAATCAAATAAAAGTGGCAAAAAAAATTGTAATTTTAGTGGTAAATTCAATTGTAGTCCAAAAAAAAGTATTTAATTAAATTTAGTGTCAATTTTCAAATAATGATTTAATTAAAAATTGATATTCATGTATTTTTATTTCTGAAAACTAAATTAAAAAAATTAATTCATAAAAGATTAAATTAAAAATTTACTTGAATAAAAATATGATTTATTTATTTATTATTTTATAAAAATTTAGCCCTTCTCAATATATTGGGAAGGGCTTGGATCCAAGGATTAAACCAGAAGAGGATATTAGAAGAAAATTTAGAAAAAAATTCAATTTTTAAAATGTTAGATTATAAGTTATTCGTTTCATTTTAACTCTATTACAAATAAACTAATGTGATCTGAAATTTAAGAATCACCCTTGAATGTTTAACATTAGGAAAACAATTCGTTTCAACCAAAATGACTTTTTTTTAACTTCAACTTAAAATGAAATTATCCAAAATCATGAAATTTAAAGGTTTCATTTAAAAGCAAGTTTATTGGATTAAATTTGACCAAATTTATATATAGTCATTTTTTTCCCTGTATTACGAAAAGATAGTGTTTATGAGTTAGCATGCATTTGGATTAAATTTATGTGTTTGTATATTGATATATGAGATTTCTAGTATTATTCAATATATCTTTCTTTTTTTACACAAAATGACAATATTTGGTTCAAAATAAATTTCAACGAAACTTACAATAATGATAGAAATTTTAGATTTAGTAATAAATACATGTTTATAATTTTTTGTTAAATTTAAAAACAAATAAAAGTTCTCCTTGTCCCCTAATTTTTGGGATGAAAAATTATCACTATTTTCGATATTTTCGTGAGATAATCATTTTCATTTATTTATTGAATCAAATCTAAAAAATTTTAGAATATCATAACAATCGAACCAAAAATAAAATAAAATTAAAACTATAATCAGATTAGGGCAAAAATACTCACCCCAACAAGAGTGAAAAAATTTAAAACTTTTAAATCTACTTAAAAGAATACCTTTGAGAGTGGTTGGAAGAAAGCTATTGTATTATCCAATATATCAATGTGTTATACAATGACATTATTTTAAATAGTATTTTATACTACTTAAAATTATGAGAATCTCATATCACATTACATTTTTAATTATTAATTATATTTTATATTTTTTATAAATTATTAATTATATTTTTTATAAAAAATTTTAATTATCATACTAAACGTAAAATTCTTAAAAGTTATAGCATTTTATATTATAATATCTCATATTATAATATTTTAAATACCATGGCATATTTAATCACCATCTACCTTATCAAATGTCTTCCAATTTCATAGTTCTAATCAAAAGTAAGTTATCCGCATTAAATTAAAACTAGCTGATTTACAATTATAGTATATGATCCACGTTAAAAATTATGGTATGTTTCCACCATTTTGGATATTGCCTTTATTAATATTTAACTTTGCTGTTATTAGGTTATTTGGCAACCATATGACAGCCTTGAAGTGATGAATTTGACCCCACAATATTGTCTCAAATTTATGTCTCGCTGAATTATTTTCACATAATTGAGTTGGAATGACGCAGTCAATACTTTAGACACTCTTACCTCACTACATTACACAATCTCCAACTAAAGGGTAAGATAGATAAATATTGGCCTACTGTGCATGATTAGTACATTAACATGTAGGACCATAGGCTTGTTGAGTTGGCGCCCTTTGATAGCGTGTTGAGCTATAATTCTACATATATAAAATAGTATTAAGATGTCATAAGACAATGGATTTCTCATGGATTCTTGATAAATTATTCAATAAAGGTTATTATCGTTCACTTATTTTGTCAAATACATTATATTAATACTTTTATATTTATTACTTAATTTTAGATTGAAACACTAAATGATCTGCTAGCGTCAAATTTTAGTATCATTAATAATATATTTGAGGGCATGCTCGTGAGCCTCATGGAACAAAGAAGATTCATGGCACCATCAAGCCAAGTGCTTGCTTCTCCAGCACAAATGTTACTGGGGCCATCCATTCTAGAGGAGGGAGGGGCAAGGCCGAAGAAATGCAGGGTTCTTTAGGGGGGAGAAAAACTACTTAGTCCCCTATTGATGAACCAAAAGAGTGTGTGCATGAACAAGATCTGGCTCTATTAAGTCCCTTTTGCTCACATTTTGGAGGGTACCGATTATGTTTAGTGTGCTCCAACTCCTAACGCGGCTTCGTTATCTTCGAATTATGAAAGTAATTGTTTTTATTGTACATCTACATTGCCTCAGACAATCTAAGGTCAGCTTTTGTTTGATCTTTATTGATTTATTCACAATAAAATTATTGTTCATTAATATTAGAAAGTACAATTAATTTTAAATTATCATAAAATCAGGATAGTGTAAAAAAATTTAAAAAAAAACCCCCACAAATTTTCATTTAGGACGACAATTCATGTTGGCCCAAGATCAACATGAATTCAAAGGATGATGATTTCCAGAAAAAAGAAAAAGATAAAAGAAAAAAGGGCTTTAAGAAAAATGGATACAGGGAAATTGTTTTTTTTTTTTTAATGAGTAAAACTACGCTAGAGAAATTGTTATTTCTCAATATAAATTGGAAAATCGTTTCCCTATTTGGAGCCTTCAAGTGAAAATGCCAAAGTTGGTATATTTGTAGAAGCTAGAAATGTTATTATTTAAATGATTTTTTATTTAATTTTTATATTTTTTATATGAAATATTTTTATATTAAATAGTGTTTTATAAAAATTTACAATGTATTCTTTTTAGAAAAAGAATTCATAATGTTATAAAAGTAATAATTTTTTATTTTAAGTACATAACAAGAAATAATATTTATTGTAAATAAATATAAATTAAATAAATATTAAATTATGAATATAAACAATATAACTTAAAAGAAATTATCAAAATTTTAAATTTTCTAATATTTTTAATTCAAGACTAGAGCTCATTTTAAGTTTTCAGGTAATTACCAAACAAAATAAATAAATCTTTCAAGCAAAAATCTAAACTTTATTATCTTCAATTCAACTTGAATATAAATTTTGTATGGCTTAACGAGTGATTGTTTTTAGTGAGTCCATGCTAGGGAGAAGGCGATTCTAAGGGTTCGTTTGGTTGGTGACAAAAAAAAAAATGAAAAAGAAAATTAGGAATGAAATAGAATAAAATAGAATACTAAAAAAAAATTACGTTTGGTACACAATAAAAAAGAATAGAATGAAAAGTTGACAAAAAGATAAAAATATCTTTAAAATATAAAAATAATAAAATATTATTATTTAACTTTAAAAAATTATTTAAAAATAATTAATAATATTTTTTTATTAAAAATATTAATAAAATTAAGAAATAATTTAAATATTATTTTTTATTTAATATTATTTAGCTAGGAAAAATTTATAGGGCCTCAAAAAAAAAAGTATGTAGAAAAAAGTCAAAAAAAAAGAATATTTTTGGTTTTTTAAATAATATTTCATGCTTTTTGGTGAATTCTCACGCTTTCCCTTGCTTTCCATTGCTTTTGAGAAGTAATGGGAATTACTTCTTTTCATTCTAACTAATTTCGTGCTTGTCAATTAAATATTGTCACTTCATGGAATGGGAATTGGGATTCATATTTTATCAGCTAGATTCCATATAACAAACGGGCTCTAAGAGAGTTGTTAGCTAAAAGTTAGTTTTCTTATATTAAAGAGACTTTTTTTTTTGGTACATTAAGGAAGATTGAACCTGCCCCCCAATCCAAATCGCCATCCCATTCAACCACCTAAGCTAGTCTAAGGTGGCTTAAAGAGACCTTTTTATATAATCTTTAAGGTTGGTGAACTCCTTATTTGTTTGAATTTCATAGCAAAGAATTCAAGTCAATTATGTTGATATGATTTAGTCAATAAGAAGTTCCTTGATGGTTGGATTTATGTATGGTCTAGGTACGACCAAATCCCATAAATTGAGCTTTTGTTCAAGGATTAAGCTTATTCGGTCTAATATAGATATAATCAAATTATAGTATAATTATAAAAAATTTTGCATAGTTCTAATTTTAGTCTCTAATTTATAAATTCCCTCAACACTTGGAATGAGACTCAATTTTTTTTAGTCCTTTTTTTACAGGGCACCAAATATATGAAAATTTTGGTCATTTATTTATTTCGACTCAGAACAATTCAAACTCGTCAAATGAAAACTGAGTCCTATTATTTTCTGCATCTATTTCCAAGTATTCAACAACGGCAACTCAGCACAAAATTCTAGATTGTCAATATTGGAGCGTTTGATGGAGGCTTTTTTATCTCTGTCCGTTTCTTTTTTAAACAGAGATGGGTATATAGATTTGAGCATTAAATTAAATATTTAAATACTTCGTCTATTGAAAAATTTGCGATTAAAAATAAGCGAATTTGAGTAGAGTTTGAACATGTAAAAAAAGTATTTGTGCAAAGTTACAATTTCAGTGTTTTGAATGAAATTAATTAAAAATATATACTTTTTTTGTTGCTAAAATGTGATTATATATATAATTATGTGTTTAAAATTTATTAATTTTTAGAGTAAATTATTATCTCTTCTCTTCACTAATATATTTATTATACGATCCTTCTCTTTATTTTAAATATATATAAATTTTTTTAAAAAATTAAAAATAAAAAACACTCTTCTCTCTTAATTAATATACTTATTATACTATTTTTTGTCTATTTATATTTTATAAAAGGCATTTAAAATATTCAGATTAATTTTTATGTATTTTATATTTTATTTTTAAAAAAGATTCATGTACTTTTTTATAATAGAATGAAGAAATACGTAATAAGTATATTAATAAAAGGAATAGAGTATTTTAATATTAATTTTAAAGGAAATTTGTATATATTTTTTTAATAGAAAAGACAACAATGTAATAAAAATATCAATAAGAAAAAATTGAGAGTATTTTATTTTTATTTTTAAGGAATATTTATATATAATTTTAAAATAAAAAAATTTGTATAATAAATATAATCAAGAAAAGGGGGAGTAATTTATTCTAAATTTTAATGTGATATTTGAGGCGGATATCTTAAATCCAATTTAAATGGCTTGTAATGTTTTTTTTTTTTATCATCCACAGGTAAACTAGTAAATATATGCATAAATTTATATCTTTTTATGAGAGTTGGGTTTGCACCATGTGAGAAGGGTACAATGGAAATATAAGGACTATTATAGGTTCCAATATTCATTAATCTACTAAGAAATCATTTATTATTTTTATATTTATTTTTTTACATATACAGAAAAGTAATAAAGAAGCATCCTAGTATTAATTCAATACATTTAAGAAAATAAATCTTTTTAAATGTTAGTTGTAAAATTTAAATTCTAATAATCAAAATAAAAAAAAATACATTTTCTTAAACATAAGGAAAGTTTGATAAATAATAAAGTTTTTTGTTTCAAAAAATTATATTTCTTGCGAAACATAATTGATGGGAATTATAATTTTTGAAAATATATAAAATGTGTTTGGTTGACTTTTAAAATTATTGAGAATCTTTTATTTTATTTTTTTTGATTATATTTTATTTTAAAAAAAATTTAGTATATTTTTCAAAAATATCTATTATTCTTATGAAAGTAAAAATAAAAGTGAAGAGAAAAAATGAGAAAAAGAATGAGAAAGAAAGCGAGAGAGTCAAGAAAAAAAGAGATGAGAGATAGTGAAAGTGAAAATAGAATAAATTTTTTTTATTATTATAATTATTTTCTTAATGAAAGAATAATTATGTTTTAACATAATAAAAAGATTTTTATTTCCATAAAAAATTAAGATTTTCATTCCCTTCCATGAGAATATTTTTATGAAAAATTTATTAAAAAAATGATTTATGAAAATCTTAATTTTTTAAAAATTAATTTTTAAAAATTTATACTAAATATGAGAATTTTAATTTTTCATATTAAAATTTTATAAATAAAAAAATTCGTATACCAAACACCCCTTTAGATCAGCGATGAAATCCGGTGAAGTAAGAGACCACGTTCTTCTCCTTAATTTAAAATTTTTTTTGTTAAATATATATAAATATAAGTAGAGATTACTTCAAATTTATTTTTAACTCCTATAAAATAAATTATGTCAAAATTTATTCAACCACTTACTCTTAAATTTATATTAAACTCTTTTAAAATTAATTTTTATTATTTGATTTAAATCTTACTCTTTAATTTATAGTTGATTCATAATAAAATAAATAAATTATTATTAAATTTTTTAAAAATTTATATTTTAGTATTTGACTTGTTATTAAAGAGAAGCATCGTGAGGGAGAAGTGACTGCGAACCATCTAGCAAAAACACGCCGCTGAGATTTTGGAGCACCATCACAAATCAACTCGAAACATAAAACTAACACAGAGAGAGAGAGAGAGAGAGAGAGAGAGAGAGAGAGAGCAGCAAGAACAGAGAAAAATTGCAACACCAGGATTCAGGAACTCAAAGTTCAAGTAACAAACATATTTTCAATCAGAAAAATTACGATTTCTATGCAATTTTGGTTTTATCTTTGATTTCATATATTCTTGTTTTTGCTGATTTTGGGTTCGCGTGTTTTGAATTATGCTCGTTGATTTTGGGTCTCTCTATTTCAAATTATGCTTAGTATTTGTATATGACTGAGTTCGTAAAATTTTTAATTGCTTGACTGAATTGTGTTTCGTTCGTCGAGGATTAAATGCTCGATAATTATTTATTTCAAAATTTGGATTGATAAAAATTCTGATTCGTTTGATTGAAAATGTTTGTTTTGGGATTGTTTCTTCACTATATGTGATTTCAAAGTATACATTTTTCCATATAATTATAGTACTATTTAATACATTCTTTAAATTGACATATTTTTTTATATATAATATGGGCAAATTTTTGAAAACAAAATAAATTTCTGAACAACAAATTTTCTCTTATACAAAAAATTATTCAATGAAATTTATTTAAAAGATATTCCAGTAGATCTTTTATTACGTTTTAAAGTTACTTCCTATCATTTCAATTTCTGAGATGAAATATAAAAATATTACTTGTAAAAATGAACCTTTTCAACCTTGTAAACATGAACTTCCTAGACGAAAATAAGATAAAAAAGTTTCAAAAATTATATTCCTATTGGCTTATACCCCTAACTTTAGTATGCAGCTTCTCCCACCGGATTATTTAGTACAATTTGTGAAAAATAAAATAGCAGCTACCATTGAAGTGATACTCAAAATAATCTAAATATGCTTATAAATTTAAAATAACATATTTAAATCAATCAAACATAAAATAAATAAATAAAATTAACCTCTTGCTATTATTAATTTTTTAAGTTTTTTTTTTTGACTCTTCTAAACATTATCTCCTCATTAAAAATAGTGTAGAATTCATTAACAAAAGAAAGGAGAAGTTTAAGAATCAAAACTCTTTTATATAGTTGTTCTACCGTCAAGAATAATAATAGAAGAGTTACCACTAAATAATGGTTTTTTATGACCATTCAATCTCTCAAATATTACTCAATTAATTTTAAAAAGTTAGGCCATTAATCTGAATAATGGATTTTTAATATGTTTGAATATGCAAACTATTACATTATCTTATTTGGTCTATACATTTAACCTTATAACTTAAATGAGTTATCAAATAAATTTTTTAAAAAATAAATACATAAATAATAGGGATAGGTTCTTTAAAAGTAAGTAATATCAACTATGTATTGCAATACATTTAATTTTTTAAGTGTTATGCTTAATGTAGTAACAAACCTTAATGAATAAACTTTACGTTCATTCTTGGTCCAAAAATAAAATATATTTGTTCCAAATGAATTAAGTTATACATGAATATAAGAAAACATCACAATATATAATAATTTCATTAATAAATTGAATGTATACAATCATAAAGTGGAATTAAGTCTTATTTTTCTACATAATCCTTAAATTTTAGTGGTGGCATACCCTTAGTCAAAGGATTAGCGATAATCAATTAAATGCTAATGTTCTCAATGACCACTTTCTTTCTTTTTTTACACGTTCTCTAATGGCTAAATACTTAATGTCAATATTTTTACTTCAACTTCAACTTTTATTATTCTTAGATATAAAGACAGTATATGAATTATCGTAAAAAATTCCCAATGACCTAGAAATTGAATCCAAAAATCTAAACTCTGAAATAAAACTCTTAAATCATACACCATGTGCAATGGTTTTAAAACAGGAGACGAACGTGGTTTTTATAGTAGAAGTAGTAGCCAGTATTTGCTTAACACTTTTTTAAGAAATAGTTCCACCAGTTATCATGAAAATGTATTTCTATGTTGACTTGCAAGAATCAACACAGTTAGCAAAGTCTAAATTTGAATAACTGATCATATATAATTTATCCATTTGTCTATACATAAGAATGTATTCTTTGATTTTTTGTAGGTGTCTCATGACTTTCTTTGCAGCTCTCTAGTAGTCCATTATTGGATTACTCTAATATCGCTCGAGTATTCCCACAACAAATGCAATGTCAAATTTGATGCAAATTTGAACATACACAAGGATTCTTACGGAAGAAACATATGGGATGTTCTATATAGATTCCCTCTCAAAGTCATTCTTTGCATATTGGTTCAAATTGAACCTATTACCCTTCACAATAGGAGCAACATTTGGTGAATAATCATTCATCGAAAATATCTCTAATACTTTATTAATATAGGTTTCTTGTGAAGACTTAAAATACCTCGAGGTTTATCTTTATGGATCTTAATGCCAATAACATGAGATGCATCACTCATATCCTTCATATCAAAACTTCTAGAAATAAATTGTTCCACCTCATACAATAAATATTTACCATTAGTTGCAATTAAAATATCATCCATGTATAAAATAAGAAAATAAAATTTACTCCCACTAACCTTCTAGTATATACATTGATCCATGTGATTTTCAACAAATCTGAATGAAAAAAATTACTCTATAGAATTTAAAATACCACAGAAGGAAAACTTGTTTTAAAACATATATGAATTTCTTAAACTTGTAAACTAAGTGCTCACCATCATTAGAAAAGAAATTTTTAGATTGTTTAATATAAACCTCCTTTTTTAAGTCACCATTAAAAAAGTTATTTTTATATCTATTTGTTGCAACTCAAAGTTAAAATGAGTAAATAATGACAAAATAATATGAAGAGAATCTTTCTTAGATATAGGAGAAAAAGTCTTTGTGTAATCAACTCTCTTTTTTTAGTAAATCCCTTAGCAACTAAACTTGCTTTGTATCCCTCAATATTTTCATATGAATCATTCTTGGTTTTAAAGATCTATTTACAGCCAATGGCCTTTACCTCATTAAGTAACTCTACAAGTTTCCAAACTCTATTACTCTTTATGGAATTCATTTCATTTTTATGGTATTATACCACAAATTTGACTTTTTGCAACTTATGACTTGTGAAAAGGTTTTAGGATCATTTTTCAATTCGTATATTGTAGTCAGACTTTTATATATATATTATAAAATGACTAGGAATAACTAATATTTTTTCTCTAGTAGATCTTCTTAATGTTGTAATATCATCTCCTTGAAGAGCCTGAGATTCATCTTGTTTAGGAAATATAAGTAATTCTCGAACATCTTGATCTAATTGATCAGTTTGTGAAAACTCAATGATTGATTGTTCAGTATCTATTTGTACTAAGGGGTGCTATGAGCAATAATCAATCTATCACTTAAAGTGAAAGGTTGAGACTATATATGATCATGTGCAAAAATTAAATTTTTGAACTGATCACTCCCACTGATCAAGTCATTATCAAGAAATTTGACATTTCTTAATTTCACTATTCTAGTAGTATGAAATAGATAATAAAACCTGTAACATTTAGACCTTTCGGCATATTCAACGAAATACTCACTAATGATCCTTGAGTCCAGTTTCTTCTCTTGTAAATAATATACCCCCACTTTAGACAAATATTCTCAAACTAAGTTTCTGAACTGATCATTCTCATTGATCAAGTCATTCTCAATAAATTTGGCAGTTCTTGATTTTACTATCCTAGTAGTATGAGATGGATAATAAAACTTGTGACTTTTAAACCTTTCGACATATCCAATTAAATACTCACTAATAGTCCTCGAGTTCAATTTCTTCTCTTATAGATTATATATTCCCACCTTAGACAGATATCCCCAAACAAGCATATGTCACAAAATCAATTTTCAACATTTCTAAAATTCAAAAGATGTCTTTTGAACAGCCTTAATCGGAACTCAATTTAACATAGCCGTCTTTAGTGCTCCAGTTTACAAGGATCTAAGGAGATTGACGTTGGTAAGCATACTCCACATTATGTCCAATAATATTCTATTTCTTCTTTTTGCAACACTATTATGACTAGAGAACTAGACATAGTATATTAGGCAACAATCTCGTGCTCTTGAAAAAACTTAACAAATAAACCAGGTGCTTATCCATTCTCAATATATCTACCATAATATTCTCTACCTCTATTTGATCACACTATCTTTATTTGTTTTTCACATTGGTTCTCAACTGCAACCTTAAAGATTTTGAAGGCATCCAATACGTCATTTTTATTATGAAGCAAATAGATATACATATATCGTGAGTAATTATCTATAAAAGTGATAAAATATTTTTGACTATGCGCATCCATATCTGGATAGCATACATCATTATGAATTATCTCTAATATATTTGAACTCCTAATAGTACATTTTTTAAACATGTTGCTCTGTCTTCTCTTAATACAATCCACATAAGTTTCAAAGTTAATAAAATCTAGAGTATTAAGTACCTATATTTTATTAACCTCTTAATTCTTTCTACAAAGATATGTTATAATCTCCGGTGCTATAACATAGAGGAATACTCGTTAATACTACATCATTTAGTACAAGTATAAACTTGCATTAAATAATACTAGTATTGTTTTGTAAATTAAGATGATAAAGACCACCAGACAAAATATTATTCTTGACACAATTAGAATTATATAATAAATTAAATAATGTGTCTTTAAAATTAAAAGAATATCCAAATAGTACAAGTCTAAAAACATAAAATAAGTTTCGCGAAAAACTTTGTACATAAAAAGTTTTTTCTAACTTTAAAACAAAGTCACTGTTTACAGTTAAAATGCAAATTCCTATTACTTCCACATATGAATCTATCTTGTTGCCTAATAAGATGCTTTACTCACTTTTCACAAGTTTTATTAGATTTTGTATACACTATAAGAAGTTTGCAATATAGATTATAAATTCAAAGTCAATCCACCATATGTTAATATTAACAATAGTCATATTAGATTCATAATAGACAAACAAGATTGAATTACTTTTCATCTCAAACCATTTTTGAAATTTAGTGCATTCCTTTTTTATGTGTCCTTTATTTTTATAGAAGAAATAATTCACTTTTTTTAATATAAAATTAAGGTGGTATTTTATATTTCTCCTTTTGATTAGCTTGAGATTTATCATATTTTTTAATTTTATTCTTTCCACGAGCTGTTGTCAATAATGCACTCTCACCCAACTTTATCACTAGCCTTTCTTTTTTTGAACACATATGGATATTAATTCATTAATTGATCATTTATTTTTATGCGTGTTATAAAAAATCTTGAAATGTCCATATTTTTTACAAAAATAGTGTTCAAAATGTAGTACACTAGTGGGATTTATGTGCTTGTGAACACCTTTTACACTAGTGAGACGGAGAGAAAAGAACTTCATGATTAGAGTGTTTGCTAATGCTTTATCAAAAGTGATTAATTATTTGTCAATGGTTTTTAATAATATCATACCTTCTCATGTTGGTCGGCAGAACTACATATATTGATAGTTATTTTTTTATAAATATCACGCTGAGCCGATTGGAACACTTCCATAACTCATATAGCGCAATCTCAGTCGAAGTGCTCTCGTCAGAGATCACAGATGATTTGTCTTTCCTAATAGCATAATCTATATCCATCCAATTTAGATAGAGAAGATTTCTCTCCTTGCATATTTTATAGTTATCTTCTTTAAGTTCAAAAATATAACATCAGATATCAAAAAATTTGTATAAAATCCAAAAGTTTATATAAAAACTTTGAGATTTATTAATTTAAATTACATGTACTACCAATGTAAACATGTATAAATAAATATAGTGACATAAAAAATTTCTGCAAGTTAAATTTTTAATTCAAATAGATCCATTTGTACTTGATAATAGAATTATTAAATTATGTACTTAATTTTATATATTATTGATACATGATGAGAATAATTTAATTTTTTATCCAAATGTCTTACTTTATGATAAAACTATCATATGATATCAATTCATAACTATTGCGGGTAAATTATAAAAATAATATAATATTTTATCCTAATTAATTATATAAATATAATAAAAATTTATGTGGGATAAAATTTATTATATTAAGTATAATTAATTACAATACTATGTCTAATTCCTTATGTAATCCTAAATAATACTTGACATATAATTTTAATTAATTAAAGATGTTGTGATTAATCTCTAATTAATTAACTTAAGATTATAAAGATTACTAGATATATTAATTTTTTTTATGTAAAAAATTAATTTTTATGAGAATAATTTTAAATTACATACATTCTAATAATATCAAAACTCAATGATATATTTTGTATATAAATAAAAAAACTTCATAAATAATACAAAATTACATAACTAAACTATAATATTATGCATAAAATAAACTTATTCTTAATAGCATGAAAAATAAGAACATAACATTTATTCATGCATTATATGAGTATTTAATCTAAATTGTACGTATAAAAATAGCATAATAATTTATGTATACAAATTTAAAATAATGCAAAAAATTATAAATTATGACAATAATTAACCGTTAAAATTATTTTGTGTAAACTTTTGAACCAACAAGCATTAGTGTCCCCGTAGCAGAATGCGTAAAAGCTACTTTACAAATGCGGGTTCGAATCTTCGCCCACCAGAATATATATATATATATATATATATATATATATATATATATATATATATATATATATATATATATATATATCTTAATCTTTTCTATCTCTGAAAGGGTCAGATTAACCCAGTTTCGACTCATAAACTACCAAAATTTTTTAAAAATAATTTTTTAATACTTTATTATCTCAATTTTCATTAAAAAAATGTCAAAAATTTAAGAGACAATTTTGAATAGTACTATCAAACATAAAAAAAAAAAAAAAGCAAAGCAGAGACTATACATACTTTAATACCATCCGATATATATTAAAAATAATTTAAATATGTTTTTAAACTAAAAATAATATATTTAAATCAATCAAATTTAAAATTAGAAAGAAGTCAATCAATCTCTCGTGATTATTTTTTTTCACAAATTATTTTATTTTATTTTTAATTTTGACTCTTCTAAATTTTATCTCTTTCGCTGAAAATTATATAGAATTTGTTGATAGAAGAAGAAAGAGGTTTAGAAACAAAATTATCTTATATAGTTGTTCTACTATCAAAAATAATAATAGAAAAATTACTATTAAATAATGATTTTTTATAAATATTCAACTCTTCAAAGAGATGAGATTACAACATGGAGTCCCGTCATATCTATTATGCTGATAATTTTTTTCTTTTCTTTCTCAAAAACTGAGGTATGGTAGGGTGAAGGTGGGCTAATATTGTGCTCTTCAAAAATAAAAATTGGCAACTGAATTTATTAATTATGAAAAAAAAATGAAATAAGTATAAATTGTTTTCCCTTTTTACGTCGCATTGTGAAAAGACAATTTGGATACATCAAAGTGTATTTTGTTGACCTAAGTTGATGCCTATCCCAATATATGCTAATCAAAGGCTTTGTCAAATTCACGTTTATCATGTGTTTTTGGGATATGTTCATTTCAATTATAGTATTTCTTTTGATTATAACCAATACTATTTAAAAAATAATAATTTAGATAAAATTAAAAATTGCATAAAAATTGCAAAGTGATTTATATAACTTACACACAAAAAAGGAAGAAAAAAGTATCTCTTAAAAGTTATATGTATACACACACACAGTGAAATAAATTAAGTATATTTCCGTTTTTTTTAGTGTAAATTGACTTTTTATTGACCAAGAACAATTTAGAGATACATACCAAAATTTTGGGGGGGGGGGGGGGGGATAGGAAACAAGGTTACCTAACAAACATCTAGAATCTCAGAGGTGGCAATTGTAAGCAAAGATGACAAACGTCATGAATCAGAGAAAGAGAAGTTTAGGAAATGAAATGCAATTGTGGAGCATGTGAAAGTAGTGCCTTAAGGAAAAAACCCTACACATCAGAGTGCAATGTTTAATTTGGACTGTGAGTGTTAGTAACAAATGTCATGAGTTAGAGAAAGAGAAGTTTAAGAGATGTAATGCCACCATGAAGTAAGTGAAGATAATGCTTTGATTAAAATTAAAATTTAAGAAAAAAAATCCGATGCAGTTCATCATTTTCCTCTCGTCCAAGTAGTGAGCAATGCTTGGCGACAGCCCTCCCCTCTCTTCGCCTCCTATATTCTCTTTCTTCCTTTCATTTTTATTTATTTATCATAGTTCTTTTTTATTGTTTGCCTTTATAAGAATATTGTTATTTCATTTGAAAATTTTCCATTTTTTTTAGAGTCAGAGTTTTCGTCTTCTTGACAAAATCTTTGAAAATTTATAGTTTTCTTTATAAATTCTCAATAATACTAATGAATTGAAAAAAAAAATTATAGAAGACTTAACATTTAGAAAAAGTTAAAAGATGTGTAAATTTTTTTATATATTATCTACTCAATGTTTAGTTTTAGAGGGAGAACTATAACTTTTTTTCTAAATTTTTAATTTTCATCTTTTTCTTTTAACTAATCAGCTACTTTTTAACTTTTTTTTTGAGATATTTTTGTCAAGTTAATTGTGTTCATTAGGATTTATTGAAATTCTTTTCTACTGTATCACTGTCTCAATGAAATTGATTCATCTTTCTCAAAAAAAAAAAAAAAAAATACATTGGTGTGAATTGGCCATCTCTCCTTAAAAAATATCACTGATTTGATTTGTTGTCTTTTAAAAAAAAAATTAAGTTCCACCTGAGACTTGGCTTTGGGGTTAACTTGGTTCTTTTGTGAGTTATTAAAAGAAATAAATTGAACCTAAATAAAAGAAATTGAGAATTAAATTATTATTTTTTATTATTCGAGACAAAGTTGAAATCAATGATAGTTTTCTAGAACTAACATGTAAATTTAATTAGTTCATACATATAAGAATACACAAGCCAATTTTTTTATAGCAAAAGATATTACATGAAAAAGATAGAAGAAAAAGTTGAACTCACATATATTAAGATTTCTGACACTTAAGATTAAAAAAATGCTGCTTAAATTAAGACTCCTGGACATACAAGCACAAAATTGACCCATCCCCATCAATAATTATAGTATTTAGAAGGTTTGGTTGGGCAAAGTTGAAGGACAGTGAAATCATAAGGACTTTTTCATGGTATGAATCTTCTCCTGCTCCCTTCAAATCATAGAGAAACGTGCAATTGTTATGTATACTTCTCCTTATTACTAATGTATATTATTAAGATAATGTGTGGTTGAACAACCAAAATAATGTCAGTAGTTTAAGTGCGTAAGGACACACGAGGAGGTGCATAATGAGATAGATTCGGATTTTTTAAAATGTTTATTAAATAAAATTAAAGAGAAAAAGACAGAGTCTATGAGACATACGTACGAATCAATAAATTCTATTTATTCTTAAATATTAATTCTATTAATATGTATTTTTCTCTCTCTAATTTTATTTTATAAAGTACATTAGAGGATCTAAATCCTAATTAGATACAAATTTTGACTTCATTAAATAACAAAAACTATCTCATAAAAATTGGTGATATTAAATCTACTCAACAAAGTCTTATTTCATTTATTTAGAGTGACCATGGTCTTAAGGACGCTTGGCACGAAAGAGTCTACACCTTATCCAACTAAGAGTATATTTAGTAAGTCAAATAAGTTAGCTTATAGCGTATTTGACTAGCTTATAAGCTTGTTTGACCAAATTAGAGGCATTTGGTAAATAAGCTTATTTGAGTAGCTTATAGCGTATTTTCATACGCTACTTTAAGTAGCGTATAGCTTATAGCGTATAGTTTTTATTATTTTATTCTTTTTTTATTTTTGTTATTTTATTCAAATTCCAATACTATTATACTCATGACCCTTAACGCAATTTATTGATCTTCAAGTTTTTTGTGTGTACTTTTCTTCTACTAATCAAGCGACACTTCCCAAAAGTGAATGAATTTATATTCTTAGAATACTGATGAAAAATAATCACAGAGTAAAAGAGAAAAAAAATTAAAACTAACAAATTATATTCTTGTATTTTTTGGGATTACATAATAAAATATAATTACTAACAAAAAATAATAAATTTTATATAAATATGTACTTTTATGTCATTCTACATTTATCAACTAATTTAATAGTTAATTTTACCAAACACTTTTAATTCAATAAATTAGTTTAACAGCTTTCAGCTAAAAATTAGCTTTTTAATTTTTAACTAACTTTTCAACTTTCAACTAATTTATCAGCTATTTTTACCAAACATAACCCAAATACAAAATAGCTCATATATAAATAGTCATATATCGATCCTTAAAGAGTCTTAAAGACAGCACGAAATGAATATTCATTTTCTTAATTCTAAGGCATTTGCAGCAGACCGCTTTTAGTCTAAAGTACTGTCTAGTGTCTTAATTTCAAGGCATCTACGCCTTGAAAAAATATCTTATTTCAAAATATATGTACTGTGAAGTACTGTCTTAACTCCAAGGTGTCTGTATCTTGGAACAATATCTTAACCCCAAGATGTCTATATTCTTAACCATTCTCAACTCCAAGTTCTTTGTACCTTGAAGCAAAATCTTAACCCCAAGATGTCTATAATCTTAAGCATTCTTAACTCCAAGTTTGCATCTATACCTTGAAGTAGTATTTTAACTCCAAATCATCTATACTTTGGAGCAAGCTTGGAAGGCCCCTGTGGGACACTTTGGACGTCTGTATTTTACGTGGTATTTCATCAAGCTCGCGGCCGGGCGCTCTTGCGGAGTATGCTTTAGATAACTTCTGAGCGCCTTGGCACTAGCAATGTTGTGATCGTTATGTGAAGGCTTGGCATATCTTGGGAAGAGGCACTATAAACCTCTTCGTAGAAGCACTGGGCCCAATGTAGGAACACTCCTTAGATGAACAAATTTTTCTAAACAAGGAACACGGTGAAAAGCCATGTCGCTTGGGAATGGATTTGATTGTTAATTTACTCATTTTTATGAAGATTAGGGATTTAATTGAAAAGCAAAATTCAATTATATTTTGGCACTATCTAACGAAACATTAAATGCTCATGAAAAATTGTTTCTTAATATCAAATTATGGATTCTTTGAGTGTTTTTTCAAAGAGAATTTTATGTGTTCTCTTTGATTCTATACTAATAATTTACTGACATTTTAAAATAGTTATTCTTTGATTTTATATTAATAACTTATTGACACTTTTAGATAGTCGCTCCACATTAATTTAAGAATAAATTATATTTATTTTCCTTCAAGTTAGATTTAATTATTTTTATTTCTCTTTGTATTTTAGAAATAACAATTAGTCCCATAAGCTTTAAAGTTATAAATTTTTTTAAATGGAATTAAGGTTGGTTTCCCAAAGTGGATCTAATTCGTTCCCTCCAAATATGAAATTACCTTGCCGCTTTTGTTACCTTTTGAAAATCAAGGACCTCATGAAGAAGAGAGAGAAAAAAAGGGGGGGTCAAAGCTTGTCGCCAACGTGAAGGAGAACTGTGGAGAAAAAAGAGATAATTAGTGATGGTAGGACTCTTTTCTCCTTCTAAAGATTTTAGGGTTTAGAGAAGAAAAAAACTTTAGAAAGTTCCTAAATTTTAAAACAATAAAATATACCAAATATAATTTAATTTAACCTTAAAAGAACTCATTGAAATTTACTTTTATTTAATTTGTGTATGAGAAGTAGACTTTTAAGTTTTTCTTTTCTTTTTGGCATATGACTTCTACATTTTCATATGATATTCATCAAACCCAAAAACATTCCTTTATTTTTATATAGTATAAATATCACCATATTTGAATATATAATTAATATTATTTGATATATTAAAATTATCCTTTTTAAAAAATATTTTTTACAAATTCAAACTTTTGATATTATAAAAATCTTTCAACTGTTAAATTTAAATTTACTTATTACTTGAATCACAAAATTTATAAATAAAAATAGCATTTAAAATTCGTGAAAGTCAATATTTATAAATTAGCCTTTCGTTTCGTAAATTAAGAAATCAAATTTCATTTGCTTTATATGGATACAGATGTATAATACACCAAGTTTGCCTATTATCTTCTACACTTGATCTTAGCCAAAAGGCCGTGAAAGGTGCCTATTATCTTCTAACTCAGACCAATGGAGCTTCGCTCCACCGTGGTTTCATCCCCTAAAATGAAACACAATGAACACTAATAATCTGCTTTTCTTTTTCTGACTATTTTTTTTTATTGTACAATCTACACGTCGCTTGCTGCATTTGACAATGATGAATTTGTGTTGTTACGGTTCTTATTAAACCTATTCTTTAGTCTTTCTCCTAAGGATAGCTTCACAAACACCTCCTCCCTTTGGGGGCGGTTTGCATAGAGAATCCAGAGAACAAGACAGAGCAGAACACCAACTGAAATCAGGCCAAGTCCTGCATTTATAACCTTAAGATAGTGGTTTAATGGAGGACAGTAATTTGAAGTGATCTCTTGGAATGTTTCCCTCACAAAATTGCAATCCTGAAGGCTAAGTAAAAGTGGCGTATAATGTTCTAACGCATAGCTTTCATTAACTGCAGCTACCAGCTGCGAGTAAATCTCGGGGGTCACCCTCCCAATGGTGCTGCAAAAACCATATTCAGATACCTTGCACTCATACTTCTTCCAAACCTGAAAAGTTTGAACAGGTAAGAAAAAGTTAATTTCAAAATTTTCTTTGCATATCATTAGGTAGGAGCTAAGAAGCATTAATATTGACTCATACAAGAATTCATACAAGAGAGACGCTGTAATACAAAAAAATATATAATGTTCAAATATAATTTGAATTATCCCATCGTATCTAATACAAGTGTTTGATATGTATCAGACACAATATTATATTAATTTAAATGTTAAAAGAGCAAAATCCAGACATTATTCTATTCCATCCTTCTGTCTGTAACCAGTTTGCCATGGTTATAAATTATTTGAGAAGGATTTAAGTTTTGTCATCCAGTATTGTATGCAAGTCAACTGTATATACACAAACACCATCAAGCCTAGGTTTCGAATGCCAGAAGAACATGTCAACCACCAAAATGAGAAAAGAAACTTAGAGCCTAACCTCCAACAGTTCCGGACTTTATTTGGATCCACCAGCCACCTAGATTGGGATTATTTACGGTTTTTTTAAGAACTTGACAGAGTAAATTTAGAAAAGAGAAAGACATAATATGTGAAGTTCAATACTTAATTAATGGACCCCAACTGTTTTTTAAATGCAAACCCCATACCCTAAAAAGTACAGACACTGACACAAACATTCCAATATGATGAAATTTGAAGTGTCCATATATAATTTAAAGAGTCATGTTTTGCCTAGTACAATGTAATGGACATAGGTTATTTTGAGAAGAGTCCCTGCTTTATAGCCCGTACCACTTAGGTCTTCATCTTTCAGGAATTGACACTAACATTTTCTTAAAGAAATGTAGAGGATCCAAAATTCCAAATCCTCAACCACACATTAAAGATCTACGTATGGAAACAAGTTGCAGAATAATTTTCAACTCCTAACGGAGGATAAATGTGTGTGTGTGTGTCAATATATATATGTAGTCACATGTTCTATAAAAATGCACTTCAAAGCAATCTAACCTTATCACTTTAAGAGAGTTTTTCAACCAACAGTTCAGACCCTAAACATTTCTCCCTCTCTCTCTATCTATTGATCTATATTTTTGTTGGATGGGGAAGGAAAAAATGAGAGCGATAACATGAGCTAGCTGGTGGTGAAGCTAAATATTTAAGTCAAGTGATTAAGTTAATAGAACATACCAATGATGCGTTGGCAGAGGAAACTTCTTGAGATGTACATTGACGCTCTTTAAACTCTGAATCAAAAGGGTAGCACAAAGGTGGCATTGCAGGTCCAGACTGATTGTAATAGTTTGGATCATTTTGTGTTGCATTTGCATCTGCAATGTTGTAGATGAACCGGTTGACGACACTTACAATATTGGTGACCACTTGTTTACTCTGAACCAGTGTCTTGTTCGTGGTACTCTGATCAACACATGGAAGGATGTTGCTCAGAGCAGATTCTGCATGAGGATTCTCTACCCATTCTCCCATAGCCATACAGGTATCAGAAATTGCACTGAAATATAAATTATTTAATCATATCAGATCCATTAGTTATGATGAGATAGGACACTGTTATCAAAAAGGGCTACACACTGGCAGGTTTTAATAGGATTTCAGGTATAAATACCCAGTTACTTGTCATTTCTCCTATACGAATCTCTGCACCAATAACCTTTGGTAAAAAGACTTTACACATCAATTTAGTACCATTGGACATAATTTAAACATATCAGATCGAATGGTTGTTATTGAGTTGTCCACAAACACAAGATTGATATTTCCAGAATATGCAGAAAATTATATTTCAGTTCATTATCAATTTGTCATCTGTTCATGTTGGGTTTTGTTCTGGATTAAGGTACAATTCTGATAACAAGAGGGATTAGAAGTAGTAAAAGTAGATTGTCTTGCCAACTGAGAATGAGGGAAAATTCTTAGGTAGACCTGATCTATGAAAACTTGGTAGACCAAACCAGCCATAGAAGGACATGTATGCTTATCAAAAGTGGGTATCATTGAAAAGCATATTAATATGCATTCATGTCTACTAATGATTAGTTTAGTGTTCCAGTTTTTTGTAAACCAAATCCACCTAAGAATTTATCTGAAATTAGGGACCAAGTGCAGCCAGGGAAGCCAAGAAAGGATGTCAAACACAAATCAAGAAAGAATCAAGTGGCTTACTTATTAAATATCATGAACACTCCACAAAGAATGAATGTGATTGCAACTAGTAACCATCCACTGATAACAAATCTGCAATAACATTTGAAATCAAATGTGAGTAGCGAGAACATGATAGGATCCTTCTGTTCGATAATGGCATGATAAGCACAAACCACAAGCAAAATATCTTACATGAGAATTGCATGTTGATATCCAAGGATAGACAAGCCTGCAGAAAATATATTAGTCAGTTCCAAAGCAGAGTTCAAGATTATAAATATAAAAATTAGCTCAAACTATTCAGAATATCGTTATCTAGAATACATACATAGTCCAATTAAAGCTAGGAGGAGCATCACTGCTGCCACTATGATCAAAGACGAGCGCCTACAAAAAGGGATTCAAAGTTTAGCACTACATCTGATTTTAAATTTTAGAGGTTGTCAAGCTTATGATTACATACACAGCATTGAATACTCTTTTTATTTTAACAGAATGTTCATTTGTCTTCTCTGACAGTGTATCTGCTGCAGTGTTTAGATCCAAATCCAAATTGTCAATGTCATCCATGATATCAGATGGGAGAAGCATCTGAGCGACATTTATTGTCTTCGCAAGTAAGAGATACTCTGTAACATTTCTCAGAGTCTGCACAGTATAATCAGACTGGTTGACAACATAATGTAGGGTTTGCAAGGCTTCGCCATGAAACTTATCCTGCCCAACAGAAAGGATGATACATCCAGTCCTGCAAGAATACGAGATCAGGACATATTAGCAAAAATAACCAGGAAAGGTTGTACACATAAGTTTTAGAATAACAAAATACATATATATTCAAATCCTACTTTTTTAAACTTTTCATTTAGTGATCTACCTTAAAATATAAACCCAACCAGAATTAGCCTATATTCTAATTATCTCACACTATTATTTTCTAAAAAAATCAATAAAATAACAAGATATTAAACTATATTATTAAATTATTCTTGTACAACAAAAAAACCAAGAAATAAATATCATTGTCACATCAAGATGGGATTTCTAGTCTCTCATTCTATCTTTTTTTTTTTTGCCTGTGTCCAAACTGTATCTGAGCCAAAACCATAATTTTTTATTCTGAAATGTTCATATACGTGTCAGTGTCCAGCACATTGACACACTTAAAAATACGTGTGTCCATGCTTTATAGTCTTCTGTGTAAACTGATTTCCAGAATTTCACAGCAATTATATTGTACTTATCAAACTATTATCGAGATTGGTATATATCCATGAAGTTTTAATGGAGACCTCCATAACATGGTTATGAAACATAAATGACAAATACTGAAGAATATCTGGCAACAAAACGTAAGAACAGATACACCGAGCACGGATTAAAAAAAAAGAAAGAATAAATCTATGATGAGAAAGGACAAAGTGAGGAAACAGAGATAGAAAAACATTCCATGAAGAAGTTAACAAAGGAATATAATAAAGTTTAAGAGTATTACGCTGCAGCACAGGTGAACACTAAAAGTAGTATAAGACATATTCTTTGCGAATGATTTGATCCTTCGTCCTTGATGTTAATTCCCCAGCCACAGCATAAATGAATTACAAGTGCCAAGCCAAATGAAATGAACCAAAGGACAGCAAGAATGAAACCAGCCGCACCAGTGAATCCAACTGACTGTGAAACAGTTAAGCCAATTAATTAACAGAATTGTAAGGCTTGTTTAGGACATGGGAAAAAACGAATCTGCTGAAAGAAAAACAACAAGCTGCTAAAAGATAGACAGACTCCTAAATTTTTATCAAGCAATAAATTGAGACTAAATAAATCGTATTAAATTCCAGATTAATGTGAATGTCAAATTAATTGTGCCATTGGGTGGGCTCATATAAGAACATGTGATCATCCCATTTAGGAGTTGGGACTCATTTGCAGTTAGACCGTTTGTGGACTGTTAGCTTGTGAGCCTTGTCCATCATGGGCAAAATTGCTCATTGGTTAACACAAGGAAGATCCCTACTCTTGGTGACCCTGTTAAAATCTAACAGTGAAACCATATGCAGGGGTAGAGTAGAGAACCTCCTCAGCACACACCCTGTCATTATAAGGCGTATTTTTATATGCCAGTTTTTTATGAATGGATTCTGAGGTACAAATTTACGATTTATAATTCTACTTTCCTTCAATCAGACGACTTAAGATACGCAATCTCAAGGGGAAAAAACAGATTAAATGAAAATCATTGCTCAAAATAATTAAAAAAAATTAAAATTAAAAAAAGAAAAAAGAAAAAATAGATTAGGTATAAGTCTGTGACTTCAGCAGAATAAAGCATCCATTTCAGAACATAACAAATAAGGAATCATGGTACATACGGCCCAATAATGCTTGTTGGCAATGTCCCAACCATCTCGATAACGTCGGAAACCCCGTAAGATGTCGGGTCTTTTCGTCCTGTTTGCCGCCAACACAAGAGTATCCTGAGGTGAATGAGGTTCGGGCCTAGGGGCTAGAGCCGATTGTGTAATTTCATTCTTCCATGGACCCAAATTCTCTTCTCCTGAAAACACAAGGTAGGAACAAAATAATTTACAACAGTTTGCAAGCAAGATAACTCAATCCAAAACCCCATAAGCTGATGATATAAGTTACGTTGTTGAAGTACTAGTGTTACAGAGGAAAACATCAGCCTTCTTTGGTTGATCAGAAAATCAACCAAAATGGAAGGCGTCAGAGTTTCCATTCCTGGGATCCAAATAAACAACCAGCAACGCAAATGCCTATTTGAGCTTAATTCAGCTAATATGATCCCATTTATGGAAATCCCGGATAAAACGAAGCATCGATTTACACAAGTTTGATCTTTCTTTCCAATTCCTGAGCTTTCGAAGCAACCAAACAAGTGGGAGAAAAAAAGATCTACAACCAACCCATTACCGTAGCCAATGAGAGTTAAAGTCACGATGAATGAGAACAATGTATCCATAATCAAAGTTGCAGACACTTGCAAGACAAGACGAACCTAGGATAAACTTTACGGGATGCCTGGTCGACCCACTTGGAGATAAAGCTGAAATCGAGCTCAGAGATACCAATATGAGGAAAATGATCAAAATCAAGCAAAACCCATTTGATAAAACAGCCTTCATTGCTGGTTCCCTGCAAGAACACTCACTGTTCACCGCAACGGAAGCCACCCCATCATTTTTTATTCTCACTTTAAACCCAACCTAAGAGAAGAACAAAAGCAAAGACAGAGGCGGAGCATGTACAGTGACAGTTAGAATGTGTTAAGCAATGTGTTTGATGGTGTTCTATCTAACTAGAGAGAGAAACTTGAGAGATTTATAGAAACAGAGAGATAAAGGAGGAGGAGGATGAGGAGAATGAAGAAAGCAATGAGAGAGAAAGTCACATGGTGGGGCACTGACGAAGATTGATGATGGAAAGGAAAACGAAAAAGGCGGGTGTGATTGAAATCAGAGCACTCTAATAATCTCCCACCAAGTCTAATAACAGTGGATGAAAAGAAAATCATTTCATTTGCACCGAGTGGCAAATTTGCTGCGTTTGCTTGCACTACTTGGTTTGTCTTTTCTGCTTTTTCTACTTTTTCCTTTTAATTTTTTGTTTTTAATTTCTTGACTTTATATAGCTCCACTTACTGTAATATTTTGTTTTTTATTGACCAAATTAACCTTTTCAAATTAATCAATTTTTTATTGGCAAAAAAAAAAATCAATTTTTAGTTCTTTCTTTTGGAAAATATTTTTTTATTTCTTAACATTATTTTTTTATTCATACAAATATTTTTATATTTTATAGATATAAAACTATCATTTCATAATACTGAAATTATTTTTGTCATAAATATTTTCTTGGAACTTCTAATATTATAAATTAAACTCAAGTTTAGTCATATATATTTTAGTGTCACTTTCATTCATATTTTTCCATATTAATCTTTTTAAAAGTGTGATTGTAGTGAATTCGGATTTGATTTCTTTCTTGTCATCATATAAATCTTTTAAAAAGTGTGATTGCCGTAAACGTTGATTTGGTTTCTTTATTGTCAAGGTGAATAATGTTATTCAAATAAATGTTGCTGTTAAAGTTAGTTTGAATTTTAAATACGATTGTAGTTAGATTGATATAAAAAAAAATTAAAACCAAAATACTTAAATTTTATAAAATTATATAATTTAATTCTCACTGCTTAAAAAAGAATCTGTAAATACTATTTTACATTTTACCAAAAAATAACTTTATTTCACACTAAACTTGTTATTACAACAACAACAAAAATTGTAACAACAACAATGATTAAATAACATTTTAATATTACAGTAAAAAATGTAAATACTATAATTTTTCATTAAATTTGACATGATTTAAGAAATTAATGACATTGAAGAATTTAAATTCTCTGTATTTTTTAAAATATTAATAGTATAACTTTAAAAAAAACACACATATCTTTCTCTTAGTTTTTTTTCCTGCTTACATCAAATTGTGATATACTATAATTAATTAGAAATATTTCACATTTTCAAAATGGAAAAATAGGGAGAATATAACTTGTTGTTTAAATTACAAATGAAATTGATCCTAATAATTGAAAAGTTTTTACAATATAAAAAATTTGATTATATAAAAAAGAT
Source organism: Gleditsia sinensis (assembly GCA_037074535.1). Taxonomy (NCBI): domain Eukaryota; kingdom Viridiplantae; phylum Streptophyta; class Magnoliopsida; order Fabales; family Fabaceae; genus Gleditsia; species Gleditsia sinensis. The sequence continues at coordinate 50,456,661 of CM073467.1, read as the reverse complement.
TTAAACTTATGTCAAATGTTAAATATCATAATAAAAATTATTGATAAATTATTATTTATTAACTTAAATTTTTAAGTTAAAATAATTTTTAATATAATATCAAATAGTTAAAAGTTCGAATACCACTAATATCATTTTCTTAAAAAATAAAAAATAATTCTCAAACAAAGTTTTAACAAAAAAGTTCAAATAAGTTTTTTTAAAAAAAATATATTAGATATCACAAGAAAAATTAAAAATAGTGCATGTTAAGAATTGTACATGATATAAAAACTAAATAAAGAGTCAAGTAACGAGCCACAGACATCCAATGGCCAAATTGAGGGGTGAACCAGTCCGTTTTCCAAATGAATGGGAATGAACATAACAGCGTAATCTCAAAGAATGGGAACGGAACGGCATTTTGTCATAAAACGTTTTCCGCTACGATTAGGTACAACATGGCATCATGCGCCGCCTTGATTGGCCTCTGACAAGAAAAGAATCAGAGTAGTGGGAGGGGGGTCCCGAAGAGCCTTTTTACTTTGCGTGTGGAATGCCATAAGGATTGCGCGCCAAGGCGCGAGAAGAAGGAATAGTCGAAGTAGTATGAATGCATAGAGTGGATTACGGAAAAGTTGGGTGGGATCACGATCACGTGACCAGTGCGTGACTAGCGGCACCTGGGTCCCATGTACCTTTTTTGAATCCCACGGGATTGGGTGGGCCCGGCTGGTTGCATTAAAAGTAGAGCACCGTCTACCGCATCTGATCGTCGTATTATTTATGCCTTTACGCTTTTACGGTTCGTACCCGTTTTTTACGCGTAATGTCATTCTGTCTGCAGTGTGAAACGTAGCTCTCTTCCTTTCAAAGTTTCAACTCGGCTCCGCGTTATGCTCTTTTTTATTTATTTATTTATATCTCTTTATAACAATTAAATAATAATTTCTTAAAAATTAAAATTAAAATATTGATGAATTTTTTTGTACAATCTGAATAATGTGAAAACAGAGTGTATTAATTAGAAAATTAACTTAAAAGATTCAACATTTTATTTATAGATAAATTGTTAAAAATAACATTGTCAATGTGTCAGTTTTTAAAATTAACGATATTTAAATGATTAATTCTCAATATAAATATCAAGAATGCTAGTGACACAAATAAAACGAATAGAGTTCGAGTGGGCAGTGGAGGGCAATTGACACAAATAAAACGAATAGTGACACAAATCCGAAAATAAAATCTATGGTCCTCAATTGGAGAGCAATTGACAAACTTTTGTAGGTCCCAAAATAAGATTGATCATCAACTTAAAACATATATAAGTCACATGAAATCAATAGTCATTATAGATCATAAATTTGTGCATAACTAGATTTTGTAATTTTGGGTATTATATCTCCTATCATGATGCCGCATTCTTTTTTTTTAAATGTAAATTGATCTTGGAAATTTCATTATATATATATAGTCATATATCTATTTTTAAATTATGATTGAGTTGAATATATAAATTTAAGAAATAATTATTTATTTATCAAAATATTGATGAAAAATTCAGCTTTTCAGTACTAAAGTAATATTAGAAAGATTTCCCATTTTCACACGCAAGACTTTTTGATATAAAAAAAATGTAATATTCCATAATTAGCTGCCCTTTTATGGTCATAAACGTTCACATCTTCAACTTAATTATAAGTAAGTAAATGAATGCTGTGTGCGCAATTTAGAAAAGATGAAGCAAAAATGATTTGTTTTTCATTATCTTTTATATCAAAATTACTTTAATATGCTCTATTTTTCATCACTTATCAATTTAAATTTTTAAATTAAATTGATTATTAATATAAAATATATTTGACAAATCTCATAAATTAATTTATAATTTATTTGACTATCTTATAAGTTTATTTAATTAAATTAGAAGTATTTGATAAATAAATTTATTTAAATAATTTAAATTAAGTAAAAATTTATAAACTATATGCTATTTTAAATAATGTATAATTTATAAATTTTTAATTAATTTATAAATTTTAAATTAATTTATAATTTATTTTTACTGAACAGAGTATTAGAGTCTTATATACAAATAATAGCATTTGAATCTTATATCTTAAAAAAATTGAAAAGAGAGAGAAAAAAAAAATCAATAACTCTCAAGCAAATTACAAAAAATCGCATAGAAAATGACATATTAAAAGTTATAAAATTATTAATAGACTATTATTTATAAGTATAATCTTTTAAGTTAAAATAATTTTTTATATTAACGAATATAAAAACCTACAAATTTGAGATTTAAGTGGTAAGTAAATTAAAGTTTAATAAAAAAATTATTAGTAAAGAAAAAAAATCTTAGTATCACGAAATGAGTTTTATATTTAAAAATTATCAAAATACTAGTCAAAAATATTATGAAAAAAAGAAAAATAAAGAGTTTGGCTGAATACTTCAGGATAGGTCTATATAGAAGCAAGGTATCTTATAGTTATTAAAAACAAAAAGGAATAAATAAATAAGGAAGAGTTTCTATCTCAAGTAAATGCTCTATCCCTATACTAATTTTAATCGATAAAGACTAAATATCTATGAGTAGACTTACTACTTTCCATGATAAAATAACCCTGAAAACGTTATATGAATATGGAATGACAAATTACAAATACAAAGAATCAAGACAGAAACAGATAGGAGGATCTATCCAAACGAATCCCCAAATTTAAGCCAACAACGTAGGTGTTTGTGTTTGTTTCTAATTTGGCTTGCCTTTTTATTATAAAATGGAGCAGTTTCAAATCTTGATCAAGATGGAAACCACGCAGTCCTTAGGAGAAACCACCAAAATACAAGACAAATTAAAATTCAATTAATTAGACTACCACAAGTTTATAATTTAAGTAATAAACAAATTTAAATTCAAAATTAAAAAATATATTTAAGATTAGAAGTTTGAATTCATAAAAATATACTCGTAAAGAACCAATCACAGTATTATAAGTAATATTAATAATATATTTAACAAGTATAAAGATGCTCCTGCTGGGAGAAAAAAAATAATTAAAACCATGTAAACTGATTTTCAGTAAAATTCCTACGTCGCATTCTTATCCCAGTATTAATATTGTATTAGGTAACATATAGCAAAACTGATACGTTAAACCAATGTGACAACTGGTTTTATAAGAAAATATTATAGCTTTCCATTTTGCTCGATAAACTTTGGGTTTGGTTTTGACTGCTTATTTTTAATTCATTCAAATTTTATGTATTAGATATTATTTAAATAATATAATACTCTCTTTTTTTATCAATACTTTTATTATTTAATTTTTTTATTATAAAAACATATACTAAGTATTTTAAACAAATAAGAATAAAATATTTTCTATTTTTTTATTAATATTTTTATTATACAATTATCTCTTTATTAAAAAATATACATAATTTTTTTAAAAAAATAAAAATTAAATATTATTTCTTCCTCTAATTAATATCCTTATTACACAGCCCTTCTCTCTATATTTTAAAAATATACATAAATATTTTTTAAAATAAAAAATAAATAAATAAAAGATTACTTTCTTAAAAAATTCTTTTTTTTCAATCAATTTTACCGAAATCACTTTATAGTTATTTTGAAGAAAAAAATTAGTATTGAAGAATAGTATATTATAAAAAAAATGTAAGGGAGTGTTCTTTTATTTTATTATTAGTATATTTTTATTTTTATGGAAGATTTGTATGTATATATATATATATATAATAAACTTAATGAAATAATTATTTTAATTCATTTATTAAAATTAGAGATACTGAATTCATATTATGAATTATAAAGAGACTAAATTGAAGTTTTTCTAAAATTAAAAAGACCTAAAGTACAGTTAAACTTAAGAATTAATTAGTTAAAATGCATGGATAAAAGTTGATCTAAACATTACTAACTATTATTTAAAAAACAACTAAAAAAATAGGAGGTGCATGCGTGACGTATATGAAGTGTCGCCGTTTAGTGGGATAATGTGGATGGAGACTTAAAAGCTAATTAATTAACAGTCTTCCTGCTTGCATGTACATGTTTTGTCACACAATTGTGACTGGGTTGGATGGTGAGATTGTGGATCAAGGTGGACACATCTCTTTCGATTTAGATCTGAAAACTTAACCAATCCGACACATGTTGTATTGTTCCACTATCTTTGTAGTTAGTCTATTGATTAGTTATAACTAACACATTATTAGTTTAGCGGGTTTTGTACATCATCTTCTTGGCCTGCCTGAATATGAGTGAAAGTGGCATATTCGCGTAACTTTGGTAATGCACTTAATTTTAATTTTTTTAATTTTTTAATATGTAAATTAATATATAAAAATACCAATTTTATTGTATATTAACTTTTTTAAAACTAATATGTATCGAATTTAATTAAATATCAAACACTTTAGTGAGACAAAATAATTTTCATACGCTTCAATGTCTATTATTTTTTAATTGGATCTCTAGTTTGTTTTGTATTTTTTTTAAATGATATTTAAGATATTTGGTTTCATTTGAGATATTAAAGTAACTTTACTACATAGTTATCCTAATTTAACATGTACATAAAAACCTATTGTTGGAGATAATTTTAAGTCTCCAAGAAAGAGTATGCCTTAGTGGCATATTTTTTTAAATTTTTTTAAGTATATAAATTAGTATCTCAAAATATTAAATTTATTGTATATTATTTAATCCTTTCAAAAACTAATATGCATTGGGGTTAATATTTTTAGAAACTAACGAAAAAATTAACAAATTAATAATTTTAATGATTAATATGTACACTAAAAAATATTTAAAAATTACATTTAAATGAGTTTATAAATTTAGAAATTAAATTCTTAATTTACTCATTACAAATTAAATACAAATCAAGAATTAACTATATTAATTAAATTTATTGGACTGCGATTATTATAGTTGTTACCTCATGTAAAATGCCATAAAATGTATAACTATAATCTTTTATATAAAAATTATTTATTTTGTATTTAATTATTTATAATGCAACTAAAAATTATAGCATGATACTTTGGAGGTTTTTTTTTCCTTCAAAATCCTTTGGAAGTTTGCATAGGAGCAGGTGGTCACTGCATGTGCATGGCAGGTCCTCATCTAGAAGATAAATGAAGAGTTGTGGCTGAAGAATAATTGTCACCACCTTGACCGTCTTTGTTGGTTCGGAGGTTGGACGAAATGGATCCTCTGCTGTGGTACGGGGCACAGCACGCGACCGCATGCTGTGCCCCGTAAATGAGTCTGACCAGTCAACTGGTCATTTGGCCAGTTGACTGATCAGAGTGTAGAAGAAGCACAACACGCTGTGCTGTGTTTCGTACCACAACAGGGGATCCAAATTTGAGGTTGAAAGGGTTTAGCTTAGCACTGCTATATAGGTAGTAGGTAGGCCATGCTCTTAATTAAGGTTCTCATCTCAAGTGGTATCGTCCTTTGATTTTAGTGTTTTGGATGTTAAATAATGTTTAAAATATTTATTTTTCATACTTGATATTATCAAAGATAGTTAAAAAAAATAAATATGAAAAAGTAGTTTTTAAAATAATTAACATACGAAAAATCACATAGATTCATAAAATAATCAACTCTTAAAAATACATGTAACTTTATAAAATAATCACTTAAAATAGCCATTGGATTAAGAATAATTTAGAAATAGTTACAGTTAAAATGGCTATTGAATTATGATCAATATATACGATGGTTTGATAAATGTTGGTTAAAAATCAACACACATAATAGTTTAATAAGTTGAGTTAGTTAAATATCAACAAATATGATTGTTTGACAAGTTGTGTTGGTTAGTTACTATTAAAAGAGCATATTGGTTTAAAAAATCTTATTGTAAATATGATCGTAACTAAGATCAAATATATAACAATAACAATAATAATAATAATATCTTCTCCTTTATAAGCTTCTTTATTCTTCTTTAAAGTTGTTCTTGAAAAGAGGATTTTATTGTTGCTTAGTGCAATTCTTTAGATACTTTGAATCAATTTTAAAAGTGATTTGTTTTAACCCTGCAACAACTAGTAGTAACAAATATTACCTTAGAAGACTATATGGTTTTCATACTTTTTAAAGCCTACTATTTTTTTGATTATATCTCTATGTTGTTTTGTATTTTTTTCTAACAAATATTTAAGATGTTTAATGTTAAGATAATAAAATAATATTTCATACATAATTTTTTTGGTAGAAGAGTTGAATCTAAAAGATTAGAGTAGGCATAATCTAGGCCATGATGCTCTTCGTAGATCATTGATCACAATTATGCTAACCTTTGCTGGTGGCTAGTCATGAACACAGACTATTCCCAAAGGTAAGAGCTTTTGATGCCATCCAGTCAATGACTTTATTCCTCTCTCTAAGAGTGGGAAATAGAAATATTCCACTCTTTACTCAAATAGTTTTTTATATGAGATATCAAAGTTGCAAATGGGTAGAATTTGGAGCAACCTTCAATACACAGAGGTTTTTCGCAGTCAACGAGTCTATCACAATTTCTACCTCTTTGAGTTTCTTTTTCCATGCTATTTCCAAGGCTATGGCAATGCCTTCTAGTTTGGCTTCCAAAGTGTTTTCCGTTGTTAGCACCTTAGAGAAACCTGTGATCCAGTTCCGCATAGCATCCAACAAAACTCCCTCACAGCTGAAATGGGACCTTGATTTAGTAGCACCATCCACGTTGAACTTAAGTTTATTATTTGTGAGCTATCTCTATTTAATCTGTTCAATATGAAATCTTCCACCATGAAGTCTGACTTTTAGTTTTATGAATTCCATGCATTCTCTAGTTCTGGATAGTTAGATTAGGAGCATGTCATATGTACTATGTGAAGTGGGTTGAAATATTGTTTCGCACCTTCTCGCCTATATACTCCACGTTATTATTCCATAGAGAATATGCTAGATAAAATCTTCATGCTCAGATTTTCAATTTTGTTAGAGAGATTGAATTCCATCCATTCTTCTGTATCATATCTGAAGAATTTCCTCCAATGTTTATGATCTATTCACTTCATTCAAAGGTTTTTGTATGTCCATAATCCCTGAAACAATGTAGAATTGTTTCCTCTTCCCTTCCACAGACTTGGCACGTCCTGTTAACACTTAGATAATGATCCTATATGAATTTGTTGGTAAATAAACTCCCTTGTCCTATTAGCCACAGCAACATTTTGATCTTTTAAGGTCTAGGCTAATGCCATATTTTTTTCCATAAAGGGTGAGGGTGTCTATTTGTATTAGACCTAGTCTCATAGGTTAATTTAACAGTAAATGAGCCATTGATAGTATATTTTCATATTGTTGTATCTTGGCCCATATTGTCTATAGGGGGATTGATCTCATTTAGTTTGTCTCTAGGTAGGAGATAATAAAAAAAAGGCTAGTTTCAATGTCCTTCCTTGCCTACCATATCTGAGACCTTACACACCAATAAATTCTCTGGGATGGGATGAGACACAACCAATGATAGTTTGCCACAACTCAGAATCTACTCGTCCAGCTAGTAGTTAGTACTTTTCCTATTTTCTATCTCCCATCACGTTCCTTCCTAGACTACTCCCAAAACCTTTTGAACACCTCTCCAAAGATTGGAACAATTCTTTTTGGTATGGATCTGTGTACTGTTAGGTCTAGAGAGGCTTCTATATTTAGTATTTAGAACTCTGACCCATAGCTTATCCAGTTTGAGTTTTATGCCCCAAGCCACCTTCATAAGAAAGGATTAGTTCATAAATCTCAATTCCTTGATTCCCAACCCCCCATGAATTTTTGGATAACAGATCTTGTCTCGGTACACCAGATGAATTTTCTTTTTGTCTTCACCGTCTCCCCAAATCAATCATCTACTTATCCTTTCGAGATCAACACATAGGCCCAATGGAAAGCAATGTCATTTGCATAGAATAGTAGGAAAAGTTGTTTAATACACTATTTTTTAATTTAAGTCTTTGCTAAGGATAATGTTTTAGATTTCCAACAGCTTAATCTTTTCATGACTTTCTCTAATATATGCTTGAAGATATTCCTATTGGCTCTTTTATAGAGTAGGGGCATGCCCAAGTATTTACTAAGATCATGAGTAAAAGTAAAACACAGGTCCTTATTGTATTGCTCAATTATAACATGATTAATGTTCCTGGAGAAAAAGCACCTAGATTTCCTTTCGTTTACCAATTGTCCAAAGATGTGACAAAATATTTCCAAGCATTTCCTTAATAAATTGCATTGGTCACTTTTTGCTTTAGCAAAAAGTAAGAGATCGTCTATAAAGAAAATATGTGAGAGTGGATGGCCATTCATGCAAAGTTTTATCAATTTTCATTATTTTTTATTCAAGACCCACTCAATGCAATGGGCCAACCCTCTATGCATAGTACAAAGAGGTAAGGGGATAAGGAGTTCCCTTGTCTGATGCCTTTGGACATGTCAAACGACTTAGTGGTTTCCCCATTTTAGAGAATACTCATAGAGCCCGTAGTGACACAAGCTTTAATTAGAGTCACTAGATGATTTGCAAAATTAACTTCTTTTATAGTATTTTAAAGGAAGTCCCATTTAATTATGTCGTAAGCCTTCTCTAAGTCTATCTTTAAGGCCATGAAACCTTTTTTTTCTCTCTTACTCCTCATCAAATGTATCACCTCCTAGGTTATTATTACATTATCATTTATGCTCCTGCCTATAATGAAGCTACTTTGACAAGAACCTATCCAATCATTCATGAAGGGCTTAATTCTATTATCTATAACCTTGGTCATGATCTTAAAGACTACATTACACAAACCTATAGGTCTCAACTCTTTAATGCATTATGGATTCTCCACTTTAGGAATAAGCACTAGAAGGGAATGGTTGATTTCTTTGACATTTTCAGGGTTAGAGTATATTTCTCTGATGAGGTTGCATACTAACTTGCCCACCACATCTCATTGGCTTTGAAAAAAAATTGCATAGAGCCTATCAGGACAAGGGGCTTTGTATGCCCCAATGCTAAAAATTGTCTCTTTAATCTCCTCATCTGTGAATAGATCTTGCATGCGAGCTATGTCCTTTATTTTTAGCATTAAAGAAACGACCTTGTAGGGGAAGAGAAATAAAAGTTTATCCGTTATTGTTGTAGAGGTTCCTGAAATAGTTTATGGCTAGCTTCTTCAATTCATCATTATCTTACACCTAGTTGCCATTCTTATTCTTTAGAATTCTGATTTTATTTCGTCTCCTTCTAATCATGGTAGAAGTATGAAAAAAGTTTCTGTTCTTGTCTCCTTGCCTCAACCAGTTACAACAAGAGTCTTGGTATCAAATGACTTCTTCCTTGGTGATGATAAGTCTATATTCCCTCTAAAGTTTTTCTTTCAACTTAAGAAGGAAGGGATTCGATCTGTTGTGCAGCACCTTATCAATGCCCAATTGGAATCTAAAGGCTTTGGTGTGTGATGGTGGCTTATCATTTAGTTTCATTTTTAGCCATAAGGGTTTGTGGTCAGACTTTATGGCCGGTAAGTGGAAGATGGTTGCTTTAGGAAATTCAGAAAGCCACTGTAGGTTGTTGACTACTTCATCAATGCACTATTTAACTATGCCCCTTTCTCACGTGTATTTTGGGCCTTTGAATTCTAAGTCAATAAACTCTTGATTAGATAAAAAAAGTGTTGAAATCTCTCATTGAGCTTTTAGTGCCTTGAATTTTAGCTTTTAACAGAGCTATTATACACAGTTGATGCATTTTGATCCTATCTCTAATAAGGTTGGAGAAGGTTCTTGACCTAGCTCCTCCTCAATTCTAGACAAAGCAATTCATAGTAAAATATGGAAGAATAGGGAGTCCTAATTACAACAAATTGATGTAAACTCTTATTGCTCCACATTCTTCGAGCAAAGGCCATTCATTTTCCTTCGAGGAGAGATTCCTTTGAGCCATCTTAATCAACTCCAGGTGTAAAAACCTCAAAAAAAAAATTCACCTATTTTTATTTCTGATGTCATTCTCTTATCGTTTTTTTTTCTGTTGTATTACTAATGTAACTAAATAGCTAATTAATTCTTTAATTAACAAAGTGATATAATAAGAAAGATAGCGAAGCATGTTTCCATGCAAAACATTAGATTAGAGGTGGCATAAAAGCCATTGATTTAGTTTAATTGCCCAGGCATATGTTTATATACAATTCATAGTAATCAGGGTACTATTTGTAGTACAAAAAGTAGAAGGGTACTTGGTCACTAATCCAAAAGAATATCTTTCTCGAGGTTAGGTTAGTACACAAAATCCACACTACACTTCGTAGCATATCAGTCATTTGGATCTCTTGGTGCTACTAGTGGTGATGGCCTATGCACCATGAATTTATACAATTGGACTACATACAACTCTTATACGATAGGGATATGCCCAAGATAGGGCAACTCGATCCAATGGATTACAAACACTAGGGTCATAATGTATATAGGGATGGTGATCAACTAGTTTAAACATAATAGGAAACAATAATGAAAATAGAAATTATAGGTAGATTTTATAGTAATTATGATGCATATAAGGTCTTAAATACCCTATCATGTTCAGCTGTATAAATTACAGAAAACAAGTAGCCATAATCAATATAATATGTTGATGCATACAATCTCATGTAATTATAGCACGAACAAATTTATCAAGCTATATTACATTCATATATCAAACTCATAATGCATACGTAATGATCATAATTTTTTCTATATCAAAATATTATCTTACTTGGATGATTTTACTAATTCTGTAATTACATAAGTTTCAACTCACAGTCACAAGGTCAAATAAATAACTGACTCACTCTTGGATTCGGCTACAATACATCATCTAGACATGGCATATAACCTATATTTTCTCAATCTGTGAATAGGGCATCCCCTACTTTGATACCAATACAGAGACTATGAGACCTATCTTAAGTTACCTTGCTACAACAAAGTTCATCCCATTTTTTTGTATATTTTTTTTAATGAAATCAGCCAAATTAAGATATGGAATTCACTAATACATCATGATAACATAGCCATATATTATTCATGCCACAAATGAAAATGGTTCATAGGCTTAGAATATGATTTAGCTTTACTTATCTCACAAAGCCCTCATTTTTAATACACATGGCAATGCTTCTCATTTTATTTAAGTTTCCACTTACCATTAGAATATATTACTTTCTTATATCTTTCATATCATCACCAAGCTTAACTTATCCTTATAAGTTTCTATATATATAAATATACTTTAGCTAATAAAAAAATCTATTAATCCTTCTTATTTTATAGTCCCCTTTTTTAGGATTACTCTTATCTAGTATTAGGGATTCTAGGACATCCGTTATTTAGTGGTAGAAAGCTATATTTATCATATTCAATCCCAATTACTAGTTTCATTTCTCACTTTTACTACTCATTCATTAGCCAAACTTACTTTATAAACTTATACATGCATTTAGTCAACTTACTTCTATATATCTTCCCCCCACCTTACCTTGTAGCTTATGGATGATTTCTCCCCTTATTATCTTGTCTAAAAAATCAATTTCTAGCCTCAAGCACAGTTTGGGTGTGTTTCGGAATACGGCTATGCTTGAATCCATGCAAACATGCCTCAAAATAACCAAGATACTATGAAACACGACTGTGTTCTATGTTCAGACATGCACATCTTGCACCCATACAAAGCACGGATGGGCTACGTGATCATGATGCCCTATTTTGCTTATGTAACCAGAACAATGCAAATTTTTAACTCACAATTGGTGGTTAAAACCCAAAACTCCTAGACTTTATTCTATCATGGTAGATATGTATAAACATCCCTATACATTTAGCTCACAAGATGGCAACCCAAAACAACTCCAATCATAGAACTAAAATAAATGGGACAGATGTTCAAACATAAAGTACACTATATATGCATATACATCAACCAATCATAAAACTAAAATAAATAAAACAGATGTTCAAACATAAAGTACACTATATATGCATATACATCAAACATAAGCTCTTCTATGGCTACTTAATAACTCGATTAAGAGAATATTATGTGAGAAAAGGTGCAAAAGTTTGTGAAACACCTGAAGTTTTCCCCCAAACTTTGTATCATATTGGATTTTCAAAAGCAAAATTACTATAAACTCTACCTCAACTCCTTTTAAATGCTTCTTTCTTCAAACTTGCTTCAAATGTTTTTCTGCCTCTCCCATGTTCTTCTGTTTTTCTCTCTCCCTCTTCTACTTATTCCTTCTTTCCTTTTACAATTTTTTTTTTGATGATTTCCTTTAATTTTCGTAAATTCTACCCAGCTGAAGGATAATATCTCTGCTGCTTATTTAAGATCCTATTAGCTGCCTATCTATGGCTGAATGGCTAAAGGTTGATGTGTACCCTAAACCCCAGCTTGAAATGATGATCTTTTGAGGATATTTTCATCAATTAATGTTATTCGTGTTTTTTTTTTGTTTTTTTTATCTATATTTTATGATTGTTAACTTTATATTGTTGTTTATTTACTTCATTTTTTATTTTTATTTCTAATATTAATAAAATTTACATATATAGTTAAAGACAATTTTCTCACATCTTAATTTCCTATAATATTTTTGTATAAATTTTAGAATGATTAAAATTTGAATATGTTATACCAGGTCTGGGTCAGGTGGGTTTTTGGGGTTTTTCGGTGATTCCACCATTTTCGTGATTGAGGAGTGCTCCTCCTTCGTTCCTGTCCCTCTGTTTTTGACTATGTGCAAAACGACGTTCTGTAGGCTTAGGGAAAGGGTGCTGTTACTCTTCTTCAGTATGGCCTTATTTCTTTGTCAGTTTGTTTTTGGTAATTCGGTTAGGGCCACCATAGATGAGATTGGCCCTTTAGTTTCTTCGTTGAAATTGGACCAAAGCTAGAAGGATCCTTAGCTAGTGAGATGGCCCTTTGTTTTTGGTCATTACATTTCATACATAATTATCCTAATTTCATATGTATTTAGAAATCTATTGTTGAAAATAATTACAAGCCTTAAAGAAAGAGTACGTTTCAGTATATCAGTAATTAACACGTGTACTTAGCCTAGTGATTTATTAAAGTCCACTAAGGCTACTTTCCTGTAACATAATTATTATTTACAGGATTAGTATTTATAAATACCTTAATTGTACTTTATTTTCAAAATGATCCTGCTTAAAAGGCAAAATTAAGAAAACTGCAATGCTATCCTATTAAAACAAAAGAAGTCCTTGCTCAAAATCGGGTTTATGAAGATAGCAAAATTATTTTTTTGAAAACTAAAGAGTACTTGTTGTTTCATAAAAAAAAATTTATTAAGAGTATTATGATTTTTTTTTTAAAGACAATTTGTCCTTATCCTAGGTGCATGAGAGAAAATTCATAGAAAGAAATAAAAAACAGAAAACAAAAAACTCTCAAAATATATTGAGAAATCTTAGTGAACTTGTAATATGAAAATAAGCATAAAAAAATTAATAATTCAAAGAGCTTAGCTTAACTGCTCTAGGAAAAAGCATATATTAGGATAATCTTTGTTACTAGGCCAAATTCCTCTATTGGTCCTTTAACCAAAATACATTTCTATAAAAAAAAATTAAATTTTAAAATGTCATCACTTAAATCCTTTTCTATTAAGTCCATTAAATCCTTTCTATTAATGTTGATTTGATAAATGAGTTGATATTTATATGATTTGTCATATACTGATATAGTTGTTCTATGTTTACGTAATATTTGAATCATCATTTTTTTTTCTCTTATTTTACAATGTTAAAATTTTAAATTTTAAACACAAATTTAAATTAAAACTCTAAATCATAAATTTTAAAATTTTAAAATCTTAACTCTTTAAATTTTAAATTTTAAAATCATAAATTTCGTATTTTAAAATTTAAAATTTTAAACTTTAAATACTAAAATTTAAACTTTAAATTTTAAATTTTAAATTTTAAATGTTAAATCTTAAATCTTAATTTAAGATATTAAATTTTAAAATTTTAAGAATATTCAAAACTAAAGTATCAAAAAATTGATTTTAAACAGTTTAAATTAATTATTTTATAAAATAAATTGAACAATTCGTTTTAAATTTTAGATAAAAAAAATTTCAATTAAATCCGATCGAATTAACTGTTATTTTATTTAATATAATATTTAATACTTTAATTACTTTTCTCTGTCTCCAGACTTTATTTTTGCTATATCTATTAATTGTTTCTCAAGACTCACATTGCGTGGAGTTTGGGAATATGCACCTGCCCAATGTGTCTCTTTCACGACTTATATATAATACTTTATGTTTTGGGAATGCAGAGTTTGTGCCCGAAGTCTCATCTTTCAATGGCTTAAAGCAAAATTTGTTGTACAAGTTATTATAAAATTTTCTCAGTATCGACAGGCACACATTATATTATATTATATTTATTATATATATAATAAATTTGTCCTTTACTAAGAAAAAAAAAAGATCAGTCTAGTAGTACAGAGAGATCTGCATGAGGAGCCTGGCTATCCTCGTCTCGACTGTAGGCCAAATGTTCATCGCCTTCTCGAGACTCATAATGGCATAACACAGAAACATGGGGCTTTCGTGTTTTTTCTCCTTCCTTTACAAAAAGCTTTCACCAGAGCCCCTATTTTGCGCAAATAGAGTGCTTATGAACCACTAGGTGTTCGGAATCAACGAGGAAACAAGCAAGAGACTGGAGAGAAAAACCCAAGCATCCATCGACATCCACTCTTGACATGCTCTCACAAATGGTGCTACCTTTGGGTCCCTAAATTGAAACTCCTCAAATCACGGCCCTCCCTGATTCCTACATAAGCAAAGGTGTTTGTCTCGGATTTTTTTTTTTTTTTTTTGCTAGCATAAAAGTTTCTACAGCAGCCGTAGAAATTTCTACTCTGCAACCTACTTCTACTGACGTCTTTCTCCTTCTCCCTTGCCTCCAGCCGTGTATACCGCTCAGACAACCATTACTCCCCGAGGACCTGTGTGTTCTACCGTCAAACTTGCAGTTCTAGCCCTTTTAAGTTATGAAACCTCGCACAGTTAACAGGCAACCAACTACAAAAGCAATTCCAAGTGTCCAAAGAAGAAGAAGAAAAGAAAAAAAATCAATAAACCGAATCAATTTTATTTAGGTTGGATTCTAAGACTTCAATCAAATCAAATCAAATCAATCAATAAATAAATATATATATTTTAAATTATATAATTAATTTAATTCGATTAAATTTCTAAAATTGATCGGACCTTATTTATTTTGAATTTAAAATTTTGTTATTTAAATTAAAAATTGAAATCAAGTTCATGAATTTTGTTTAGGGATTGAAATTTTTACACAAGTCGGAGAAAAAAAAGAAGCTCAAACACTGCACATACATAAAACAACCCCATGTTATCATAAAAAAAAAATCATACAAATACTACCTCATCTTCCATGTCAGCACTAAGAGATAAGGTTTAACCATTTTAAAATTTCAGGGATTTTAAAAAAAAAAAAAATATTTTAGTTAATTGACCAAAATGAAACAAAAAAAAGAGTTAAAATACCAACAAAATAATTTGTCCTAATTACTACATTTTAAACTCAATTGCGTCTCTAGTCCTGTACTCACCAGGAAAGAATGATTAACCATTCCAAACAAATTTAAATTTTCATGGAGCTATAGAGCTTACAAAGCCATTTGCATAAGAATGTTAGATAATTTGAATTCTTATTCAGATCGCTCGTTCCGCTTTACACATCCCTGATCTGAGGCCAATGTTACGGGACACGCTCACAGACAACCTTTACCTAGAGTGCTTGCAAGACACCTACTGCTATGATCAAAATACTGAGGGCCGCATCATTTTTCACTAGCTGGCTGAATGATAACAAAATTATAACTTTCAAGCAATCAACTTTGCTATAAAGGTGCCCGTGCTAAAAAAATCATTAACAGCAAGATTGACGTCTCCGTGGGCCACAGCATCCTCTGGGTCTGCCATATATAGACTGCTAGATGAAGCCTGCAAATTAAACACGACTTTGGAATCAGTGACCTATCACACCAGGTGCTGTTAGTTGAAAAATGACTTCGGGGCTCAAACTATATCAACTTTCCAAATTGAAGCACATGCCAAAATATATCCCTAATGTGCTTTATAATACTATTCAGGGTTCCTTTGCAAAATAAGAGTTGAGGGGAAAGGAAGAATTATTAGTAACAAAATTTCAAACAGGTAAATTCTAAATTAAGAGGGGTCAGCCATAATAAAAAAATTTCCAATTTAACTCGTTATACCCCAAATGAGAGAGGAGGAACCAGTGATTCGAGGCTCCACAAATGCAGATGATCCCCAAGATGAGTGATACTTCACCAAATCAAATACTACAGGCCACGCCTGATGTATGGCTAATAAGTTAATACTAAGTTTCGACTTTACAAGCTAGGACTCAGTTTATTGCTAAGGTGGTAGTAAGTTTAATCTGACTTGATTAGCACCACTATACAAAAGATAGAGATCAAACATACTTTCAGATAAAGCAGTGTACATTTTCAATGTTTTTGTTTTCTATTTAATATTCATGACAAGTGGCTATGTTGTAAATAATTAGAAGTGTCACTTCACAAATGGCAAATTCATAAATAACTAACATTATAATATGAATAAATAATTCTACTGTTTAAATACAGGCCATGGTAGTGAACCTAGGACAAGGAAACACCTATTTGCTTTATGGTTCACAACAGATCTTGTGTTCGAGTTATATTGGAGACATTTATGTACAACAACAACAACAACAACAACAATAACAATAACAATAACAACAACAACAACAAATCAAATATTTTTTTATTAAGTTAGTTACATAGATCAAACGACACCAAAATAGTTTATTGAAGACACTTTTGTATCCAAAAAAGAAAATCCACATTTTTATTTGTAAAATTGTTATATTCTTGTTATAAAAAAATGTTTTACAAAACAGAAAACTGAGAACAAAATCAAAGAGGTCCCAAGTTATTTCAGAGAAAAAAGGTTATCAGTTGGCCTTAAGGCCCCATCAACATGATACAACAAAATTCTTGACCCAAACTGAGTTGAGGAATAAGGGGAACTCTGACGGGTCAACGTTCTATCAGTTATACATCTAAATGATATTGCATACAAACATGAATCATTTTGTCAAGGTGGGATCACAAGAATGTATCTATGATCCGCATCAAAATTATATGTTTGTGACTATATAACCCACAAAACATGATATGTGCTAATAAGATCAAAAGGACAATAGATCATGTAAAACCAAAAATCAGAACATGATAGCAGAAGGGTTAGGCTCATCAACTGCAGTTATAATCCACTCAAGATTCATAAAAGCAAAGCATCAGCAGGAACCTTCAAATCAATTAATTACTTATAAAAGCCCAAACATACCTTTCTGTCCTTTTCTTTATGTATCCAACTACTGTATTTTACAGTATGATTCCTGATTGGCACCAGATTGTCAGCTGGCCTCTCTGGTGACGGCTCCCACCTACTTTTATATTGTCTACTTGGACTTCTTTTATACTTTGGCAATAAAGAATCAATGGTGGAACACTCTGAACCACATGACATGATGAGAAATAACATTATCATTTTTTTTATAGAAGATGACAAATATTATCATTAATCACACAATATTAACATTAAGTTTGAGGGAGTTGGGAAGGAAAGGTAACAGATGGGATTGAAGGAAAAAGAAAGGCAAGGGCCAGGAAAGCAACATGATAATTTCCCTTCCCATTGTTCATATGTTTAGAATTAACAAGGAAAAGGAAATGGTTGGTTAAATGAAAGAAAAAGAATAATCACAACACATTTTGCAAATTTATGACTTGTTAAGATGACTAATTATAATGATTTAGTTTCCTCACATCAAAATTTAAGAAAATAATGAGTGATATAAATATACAACAACAACAATTAAGTCTTTTCCCATTAGGTGGGGTCGGAATGAGTGATATAAATATAATGGTAAAAAATTAATTCATCATCCAAAAAGCTCCCATATTGGGAAAACTTAGAAACATGAAGGTGGGAGGGTTTTGGAGGGATAATTGAAAATCTTCATTTCACAACCTTGTACAAAATTTTCAAACAAGGGAAAGGTCTCAATTAAACTTTTCCTTCCCATCCCTTCTCTCTAACTCCATCCAAACATAGCATCAGAATAATATTCAACACCACAACAATAATTAAATACTTTACAAATCGAGGGAGAATACATTGCATTTTATCCATCATAAAGGAAATATTACCAATATAATATTCCAAGCAAATTTCTGAGCAACGCACATGAAAGATGCTTATTGTGTATAACGAATGTCAATTTTACAGCTACAGAATCATATTAAAAAATGTACAGTAACCATTCAGATTGAACCTATAACTATCACCAATTGTATACAAAAACATATAGCACCTTATTTTCTGCTTGCATACACTCCAGCTAAAAGAACTGAAGGAGGCAGAAACACTAGTTAAATATTATAATCTAATCTACTTATCTAGATGGAAAATTGCAAGAGTAATACCAACTAACCTGCAGGCATTAGTCAAAATCTTTTTCTCTTCACTCGTGAAACACCATCATATCCGTCATCACTCCAAACCTGTCCACCATGCCTGTAATTTGATTCCTGCTCATCTATATTTCCTGTTCTTCTAGGGGGCACATTTGCTGGTCCACTCTTAATACGCTTGTCAAAATTCCTCTCTCTCAAGCTGCCTCTTTCATGGAAATCTGAATCATCTGTACAGAATCTGTAATGTCTAGGCCCATCCTGTGTGTCAAGATGAAAATTCTCAACAACAGTACCACTATAAGGAGGCCTAAAAGAACGAATAGGTCCCCGTCTCTCACGAAACCTTCTCCTCTCATCACCATTTCCTTCACCATTAAGCTCAAGTAACTGACCAGAATGCATAGGGCCCCCAAAGTACTCGTCATTATCTGCCTCATCTCTGGGATCCACAACATCAAATCTTCTGTTTCTGAGCAAAACTCGATCAGATGGACTCCTATTGGATATGACAGACCTAGGATGACCACGGCCCCGTCCAGAATCAATATCCCTTATATCATTGGAAGGACGTGACATATATGGAGGAGAGACATGCCTCCTAACCACCCTCTCCCTTCGGAAAACATGACGTTCAGGGGATCTCATTCTGTCAACCCTATATAAAGGTGATCTTTGATGGCCCAATTCCGGATGTCCATCAAACCCATCTGGCGATCTTCTTCTAGGAGACCTTCTTCGTGGAGATGACCATGGACTAGGAGAGCGACTCCTAGATCTGATTGGGGACTTTGAATGGATTCGAGGAAGACCCCTTCTCTGAATGGTAGAGAAGTTCCTACTCCCTTGAGTAAATCGACCATCCAGACCTTCAAATGTTTGGGGACGCGTAAACATAGGATCTAAAGGATCCTCATGGAAACCTCTCCTAAATTTCTCACTATGCCTCATTCCAACCAACTCAGAACCATCACCTCCAACACATCTACTTGAGCTCATGGTTCTTGGGATTCTATGACCCATTTGGATGCTTTCTCTCCCTCTTGGTGATCGTCTCCTAGATGCAATATGACGACAAAGTGGCCCTTCTTCATTCAAGTCTTTCCTGCCTACCCGACCAGTACCAACATAGGAGCCATCAGATTCAACATTATTGTACTCCAACTCAGCATCAGGAATAACAGATGCATATTTATGTCTGGGGGTACGAAACTGACTTGGACCATTATAAAATTCACCAGAAAATTGATGGGCAGATTCCCATTCACCACGAAGGGTGCCTAACCGGCTACTAAACCTGCCTCTACCACGCACAAAATTTAATCTAGAGTTTCTAGGGGGCATATCTTGATTCCTTTCTCTCCAAAATCTGCGAGGACCATCAATGTAAACTTCATCTCTGAAAATCGTAACACAGCAAAAAGTGTAAACAAAAGGATACAACTATCAATCAATAAAAGAGAGTATAAGGTACGAGAGTATACCTTCCTCTGGGTAATTTGTCACCATCAAGTGCATCAGATAATATATCTCTTCCAGCTTGTGCTGGTAGTTCCATGCCTAATATGGACCTAGTTTTACTAGGGGATGAAGCACCAGCAGCTCTGGACAAATTTATAATTCTGCCTTGATTACCACCATTAATAACATCCTTGGTCGCATCATCAATATTTGCAGATGCTTCCACCTTTGGGAAATCTGGGTCAATTATTCTAACCACATCAGGTTTTTTAACAACCTCATCAACACTTTGAGCAACATCTATTCCTTGGCTTCCATTAGTAGCTTGGTTGGACAATAATTCAGTTTCCATACCTTTAGGAATTATTTTCCTTTCTGGAATATCCAATGATTTTCCTTGCAAAGCCTTCAAAGGTGCATTCGCATCAGAGTTGACAGTTGGCTGTCCAGCATCCAATGACTCTTTGTGACACAAATTTCTATCTGTAAGCTTACCAGACTTCTCATTTAATTCAGTGCCAAGACCATCCTTACCACTATTTATTTCACTACAACTTACAGTTTTGTTGTCAATTTCCTCAAAATGAGATGAACCAGGACAATCACCACTGAACACTCCTTTCTCCAACTCCTTATTTTCGTAACTACTACAATCAAGACATTCAACTTCTCCTACCTCACATATGGTGTCCTCTGCTGGTGAATGCTCCAGCGGTTCTCGAACCTCACCATCTTCATAATCATCATCTTCTTTGCTGTATTGTTCTATATCCATTGCAACAGTTAAAGAATGAGTGCCATCCGACTCATAATCAAAACCGTAACAATCATCCTCAAGCATATCAGCAGATAAGGTTATCTTTTCATCATCACTTACACAGCCTTCACCACTACCTCGTGGATCTGATGGGAGATCATTCATGAGTTTCAATCTGCATCCCTCAGGAACATCTGCATTTTCTTCCTTAGTTCCTGTAGAATCATTCGTGCCAGGACAACTTGATTCTGTAACATTATCAACCGTGGCTATAGCAACTGCTTCTAGAGGAGCCTGTTTGGCACTAGAACAAATTCCCTGCCATACTTTATCGTCAGCACAGGGCCCTTCTGTAGATGCACAGTTTTCTAGATGGTTTACTATACTTCCACTAGTACTCAACTCTGCTGAACATGTATGCTTCACTGGAGGATACACTGTCTCGGCTGATACTGGCACTGTCTCTTCTGAACAAATAGGCTTTGCTTTTGCAGAATAACAATTATCTAACCCTTGTGACAACTCTGCACCAAATTGATCTGATTTACTCTCTGTAGTCTTTGGCCTTTCCAGATTAATTTTGTGACATGCTTCCGATTTAATGAGTTTAGGATCAAGTATCTTCAGATTGTTACCAGTTGAAGACTTGAAAGACTCAACATTGGCACACTCTACCAATTCATGCTTAATGGTGACACTATCTAATGATCCTCCACAACAGGGATTACCTTCTTTCAAATCCTGATTCAGGTTCTCATCTAACTGTTCTGATTTCACCATCCTAAAACTAGCCACATCCACAACACTAGCGGAAGATACACCACTTGACAAGCTCACTGTACGAATATCATTGCCTGAATTTTTATTAAAAGATATCGTAGAAGGTTCCTCAGCATATTTCTGAATATCAGATGAAGTAAGGCAGAGATTACATGGGTCAACACATTTACACTGCTGGTCATAAAGTCTTGATGAAATAGTGAAAGCTATGTTTTGACTCTCTGCATGGTTCTGATTAAGAGGGGCAACGCCAGTAGTTAACAATGCAGGTGAGCACATGAAGTGTTTTTCATTAGGTGTCCCACCAGAAATTTTCAAACCATCAAGAGAAGTTTTACCCAAAGTGGCATCACTTCCAGATTCTTGCCAAACATCCATTGTAGTATTCAGATCCCAGTTTGCCCTATTGGAATGAATGCAAGCTGTGCCACTATTAGTTTTAGTATCACCATTTAAATTATGCATACAGCATTCTTCCTTGCTCAGAGATAATTTCAACGAAACAGGCTCTGCTTTCTCCACATTCTGACAACTCTCATGAATGCCTAGACTTTCCACAGCAGGAAGTAAATGCTCCTTTAAACTTAAAGATAAATCAGTACTAAGATAATTAACATTGCTTCGGACCACGTTAGCATCCGTAACATCAGAATTTTCTTTCCTTTCTTCAAATGCAGGGTTTTTATTTGTATCAGATAAGCCAGAAGAACTTGTAGGAAGAGTTGAACCTTGTGATGTGCTTGAATTTTCCTTACGCAATGCATCATTTTCTTCTGTAGGTGAGGAAGGTTCTTCCGACTGAGATGAAGAAGCTTGAAGCAAAGGGAACCTTCTTTTCTTGATTGGTGCATCAGCAATACTAGCATTTGATAGAGTTGATCCTTGAGGAGTGCTTGAATGTTCTTTCGGTAGTAACTCAGTTTCTTCTGTGACTGAACATTTTTCTTCTGACAAAGGTGAAAAAGTCTGAATCAAAGGGAACCTCCTTTTCTTGATAGGCACACCTGCAATTAAATCACTAAATTGCCCAGCATACGATTTAACCCCAGTCTGTCAACAGAAGATCAAGTAATCAATATCCAAAATAGTACAAATTGGTATGGTTCTCTAATTGCAGTTAGCTGTAAATCAGAAAGGAAATAAACACCTCTTCATGTCCTGAAAGTGGCATGATTCCAAAGTTTGCCAAAAGGTCACAAATCACAACCCTTCTTTATAACTTTTCTTATAATTCAATATCAATAGCAATAGCAACTCCTCAATACCATTTTGAAATAGATTAAATATGCTGAACTGAATTAATCGTTTGTAGACATATCTTTCTTCCAAAAGCTTCTCCTAGCCAACTAAATTTAGTTTTAAGCGTTAGTCACACTTCAAAGTGGGGAAAAAAGGGAAGTCAAGGGAACCTGCAAAACATAAAACATAAAGCTGAAACATCAGAAATTCCCTTAACCTGAAAAATCAAAGTCAAACTAAATAAAGTAGAAGAACGGCAATGATAAATCTGAAAACATGAATTAGGTCACAATCAACTAGATCCAAAACTAACTGACCACATAATTATAACACTTCCAGATCAGTTAATACTTATACATTGCAAAATCTCAAAGCCATACATGTAGTGTAAGCTGAAAACAAATCCAAGTAGTATATTAAGCTGATTACCAAAAGAATAAAGTTTTTCTCAATAGCAAACACACCGAAAATGTTTAGAAAAGTAAATTTTATCATAAAAAGGAAAATCAAAAATTAAAAAACGACCTGGGCATCATTGCAGCCTATCAAATCTCGAGAAACCGCATCAAGAAACTCATTAAATTATAAAATAGAAATTACAACTAATAAAAATTAATAAAACTAGACCAAGAAAAACCCTTTCAACGGGAAGGAAAAAAAAAAGGGTAACGAAATACAGTGGCGGACAGGAAGAAAAAAAAATCCAAGAAGAGAGGGAACCATATTTACAGCTATAAACAAAAGGGGCAAAACGAAAAAGTGAGACTAAGCGTAGTATGAAACATTATTGGAAAATACCTAAAATGGCAAGCTTTAGAAAAACTAATCATAAGACAAGAAAATTCCCGATCTTCATGGAAGAAGAAGAAGAAGAGGGCAAAAAAATTACCTAAGAAAGACAGGTTGGGGAAGAAAGAAAAAAGGGAAAGCAGGGGTTTTGGTCAAGCTGCAACTTCCAGGAAACGAAACTGGGTGGTTGATGGGAACGTAGACACACACAAAATATAAAAAAGTGGGTGACGGAGGAAGAGCGAGAAAAAGAAATCAATCTTGAGAGAGAAAGGTAGGGTTTGGTTTTTAAAGATAATTCTTTTTTTTTTTGGTTAAAATTTTAAAGATAATTCTTGACTTTGTGGAAAGGAAAGCTTATCTTTGCTAATATACATATTAGTTGATGAGTTAATATCTATATAAAAATAATATTTTTTTTTATAATAATAAATTTTTTTATTAAAAATTCAATTATTATATAAATTAAAATTATAATGAATACATTTGACAAGTCAAATAAATTAATTTATAGTATATTTAATTAATTTATAAATTTATTTGATTAAATTAAAGATATTTGATAAATAAATTTATTTAAATAATTTAAATTAATTTAAAATTTATAAATTATATGCTATTTGAAGTAGCGTATAATTTATAAACTTTTAATTAGTTTATAAATTTTAAACTAATTTATAAATTATTTTTGTCAAAACATAATCAATAATCATTACCAAAATTTCTGAAACTATTTCTAATATTATGAGAA
This sequence comes from Gleditsia sinensis, assembly GCA_037074535.1. Classification (NCBI taxonomy): domain Eukaryota; kingdom Viridiplantae; phylum Streptophyta; class Magnoliopsida; order Fabales; family Fabaceae; genus Gleditsia; species Gleditsia sinensis. The sequence goes on along the minus strand of CM073467.1, from coordinate 50,432,249 downwards.
AGAATGAAGAAACCAAAACCATCAAAAGGGAGAAATAACCTCTTGATGTCTAAACTCAAATAGGAAAGCTATTTGTACCTGATAAAATCCTCTCTCTTCAAGGCTTTGTGATAAATCTTGTCATTAAGTTTCTCGTTGGATTGAAATTGTACAAGAAAATTGAGCATGTGCAAGACACATTGCAAAAGGACTTGCAACTTTCTAAGTGGCCCTTGTTCACCATAATTTGCACATGGAACATGTTGATTGTGATTCCAAAGGCTAGTCATGAACTAAATCCTTGTTCTACCTCTTCGTTTTTTGAAAATTTTTGACAATAGATGATCAGATTCTAACCTATAAGAAGAGTATACATTGAATCACTAGTTGTGCGGTTCTAATATACATTAGCTTTATGAATGTTTTGAATTGTATCTTTTCAAATTTTAAGGTAAAGCAAATACATATGCCTGACTTTGTGTAAGACTTGCTCATGTCCTGTCCCTTTTTTGTCTTGACGGATTAGTTCATTCCTCACAAATCATATAGAGTATAAAATCAGCACTACTATTAAGAATTCCTCACAAACTGTTTTCTTAATTGTTGCCAAATTAGTAAACAATTAAGAATCAATTTCTTAATTTTTAAGGGATGCAGCACATTGCTTCTAATTGTCATACTCAAACCAAACCCATATTGCTTTAGCAATTTCACATTCAATAAACACATGGTCAACTTTTTCTAATTTTTCTTTACAAAAAAACACATGATCAACATACGTATGACTTTGCATAGGACTTGCTCAGGTCCAGTCTCTTTTTATTGATGAATCAGTTCATTCCTCACAAAAAATTAGTACCATTATTAAGAATTTCTCACAAACTGTTTCTTTAATTGTTGTCAAATTGGTAACCAACTGAAAATCCATTCCTTAATGTTTAAGGGATATAATATTTGCTTTTGGTTATCAAACTTGAATCAAACCATACTGCTCTAGCAATTTTACATTCAATAAACACATGATCAACATATTCCAATTTTTCTTTACAGAAAACATAGTAAGGAGGAACCTACATATAATGACTCTAAAGAATGTCAAGTAAGTTCTTTTCACCATTTTTTAAAGGAACAAAAGTAATATAGGTGGCAATTTGCAATGTCGTAATGCTTTCCATTTTGCCTCATCGTAATCAACCATTGATATGTTTTTATTATTATTTTATAAGAACCATTTGTATCCATCTTTGATAATGTATCTATCTGAATTAGTTTTCTTTTATACCTACTTGTCATAGCTTCCACTAAAGAACAAAGAAAGAGATGCGCACGGATCCTCTATTGTGCACAATAGAAGGAGGCTTTTTTTAATAAAAAAAAAATTAAAGCTGTCATTCATTGTGCTCAGCAAAGGATCCTCGTCCAAAAGAGAACCAATACACTTTCATATTTGTTGATCATATAAATCTCTTAAAATATTCATATTCCATGTTCTTGTTTCATGCAGAATAAGATCCTTAACTTTTGTTACTTGATTAGGATTTTTCAACTGCACTAAGCACCAGAACAGGTGGTTGATAGGAGTGCATTCTCCATTCCCTACTTGCCATTCTAAATTAGAACAAAGAACTTGAACTTGAGAAAGTAATATGAATTTCCAACCCTCAAGTTTAGATAAAAAATTTCTTAAAATGTCTCTCAGAACATTATTTTTATCTTTGTAATCATCACCCAAGTACCTACATACTTTCCAAGTTTTGAGGAAGACTTAACACCCACTATGCTAGATAAATTTTTTTAAACTTAGGTAGGGTAATAGAATTAAAAAGATCAAAAGAGATTTATTTTTACTAACCTGTTAACTTGTAAGATCTTGGTAAAGATCCAGTATTTCTTTAATCTTGCCATAATTTTTCAGTGTTGCTTTACATAAAAAAAGAATGTAATCAACATACATTAGATGTGTCAATTCAAAAGATCCTCTATCCATTTTGATGCCATTCCGGTTGCCAATCTCAAGCTCCATGAATTAGACAAGACAAAAAATTCATACAAATTATATAGATATAAGGGATAGAAGATCACTTTGTCTAATTTCTCTACTTGTTATAACGTTAGAGGGGCTTCCATTCAAAAGGATCTAATAAGTAATAGTGGTGATACATTTTATAATTAAAATTTTCCAATGTGTTGGAAATCCTATGCAATTGCTTTAATGAAAGGCCAAGCTAATCATCTATCATATGTTTTATGAAGATATACTTTCAAAGCTAGCCATTTGTTCTTAGATTTAAGAGAATGATGTATAAAGTGCATGGCTTCAGAGACAATCATGATATTATTGTATGTTATAACTCTCCCTTTAATGAAGGCAAATTATTCAGGAGATATCTAATCTTCTAAGATTAATTTCAATTCAGGAGATATCTAATCTTCTAAAATTAATTTCAATCTATTACAAATACTCTTGGGAATAATTTTGAAGGAGACATTACACAAATCAATTAGTCAAAAATCTTTATCATGGGTTTTAGGAATTAGAGAAATGAAAGTTTGATTGTGTTTTTTGAGTAAGAAACCACTCTGAAAGAAAGATTAGATTGTTCTAATAATATTATCTTGAACTGCAGTCCAATAATGTTAATAGAAATAAATTAGCATACCATCCGGTTCCTGGAGCACTATGAGCTTTAATTTCAAAAACAGCTTGAGTAAGTGAAAATATTATGGGCTTTGTGCCATTTAAAAAATTCATTAGAATATCTAGTTTCCATAATCTGAGATAAATCAAACATATCAGCAGGTGGATTATTGTCATAGAAATAGCATGATAATTTTCTATCAAAAGAAAGAACACAAGGACTGCCTGAAACTAAAGGATACCCAGAATCCATAAGAAAATTCTTATACTAAGGTGTTGCATATTATCGTTTTTCTTTTGACAATTGTTCTGTGCATGTAAAATTTGAATCCACATTAAATTTTAAATTTTTAGGTCTATGAAGCACGGACACTTCGTTTAGGGGCGTGGCAGAGTGACAAACACTCAACGGACACGTGTCTTGTGTCCAGATTTTCAAAAAAAAAATTGGGCCATGATTTTGGACGTGTTTGAAACGTCTTTTGCAAACAAAAAAAAGCCAAGACTTTCAGTTTTTACAGACCAATAAGCCTAGCCTTCTCAATTGAGCCATAATACCCAATATCCAATCACTTTTCTCCCTCACGTTTGTCTTGCTTCTACTCCTATTTGAAACTTCACCTGGTGCTGCTCATTGTGCCTCGTTCTCTTCTATTCTTGTCATCCTCCATTGCTGGTCTTGTCTCTGTCACCACTTAGCTCTCCCATCATACAGCTTTGTTCCATTCTCGCACTATCTTTATCTTTTACTTGCTTTTGTTCGCTTTGTTGCATTTTTGCGAGGCTTTGTTCCATTGTCTAGCGAGCCGCGACTTTGCTCCATTCCCACATAGGTGCAATTCTCAAGTAGCTACCTCTTCTATGTTGTTCCATTGATGCTTGCTTGTCTTGTCTCGTGTTTGGCTTTGCTCTAAGAAATGGCTCGTGTTTTTCAACTTCTGCCATAGTAGAATCCATTCACTTAGATTTTTTTCAACTTTGGCTTGGTTTTGCGATAGAAGAAGAAAATGTATTAGGATGAGAAATAGGAAATGTATTAGGACCAAAAATAGAAATGGATTAGCCTGTTCATTCTTCATACTCTGTACAGTGCCTCAACTCTGTTCATGCTTGCTTCTCCATGCTCTGTACCGTGCTTCATAGGTTTTATTCTTAGTTGCTTTATGAAATCATGCTAGTCTCCATTCACTTGCTACTTTCTTTTTTTAGCCTTTTATGCTTTATGAAATTTACTTGTGATTAATTGCTTCTATGATTAAAATTTGTGATGAATTGATTTATGCATTTACTTGTAGCTTATGTGATTAATTGCTTCTGTTTTTGTCTGATCTGATAGATGCCAATTACTTCTATTTCTATGATTAATTGTGTATGTTTTGGGAATGGGTTCCATTGCCAATTGCTTATGTGATAAGCTAGGAAACGGCAAACACAATAGGCATTAGACATAAAAAAACATGGGGTCCAAAGTATGTGATATAATTTCTAATTTTCTTTTCGTTTTATTTTATTTAGGATGTTTCAAATTTTTTGTTCTAGTAATGTAAATAGTGGTGAAAATAATTTGCAAAGAAATGATTACAAACCTTTGTAGAGATTTCTTACAAAGGGGGAAAAGAAAACAAGGGGTGAATGAAATGTTCCTTTTATATGCAACTATTGTAAAAATGATTTTAAAAGAACTTATTTTAGAGTTAAGACTCATTTATTAAAGCTAAGAGGGCTTGGTATAGGGCCATGCAATAAAGTTTCTAATAAAGATCTTACTGACATGAAAAAATTAGAAGACGATGCTTGTCAAAGAAAGCTAGCATCCATGCCAAAGAAAGTTCCATTGCCACCATCTAGTGATGCATCAAAGATTGGTTCATCTAGTAACACTAGTTCTTTATTCTATTCATTTAGAGTTAAGAGTTTGAACCAAAAGAAGAAAGAGTATAGAGGATAGTCCTCTTGAGAAGGCATACCATAACCAAGAAAGAGATGAATTAAGAGTTCATATTGTCAGGACGTTCAATTCAGGATGCCTATCATTTCATCTTACTAGAAATCCTTATTACGTGAGTTCTTTCACTTATACTTGCAACCATAATTTGGCCAACTTCATACCTCCAAGCTATAATTTATTGCGAAATTCTTTATTACAGTAAGAAAAGGTACATATTGAGAGGATGTTGCAACCTATAAAAACAACATAGAAGGAAAAATGTGTCACTATTGTTTTGTGATAGATGATTGGATCCATAAAGACGACCTCTTATTAATTTTATGGCAGTGACAAAAAGTGGCCTTATGTTCATACAAGTCATTAATTGTGAAAGTGAGTACAAAGATAAATAGTTCATAACAAATATCATTTTCAGTATAATTAAAGAAGTGAAAGTGGAGAATGTGATTTAAGATATAACTGATAATGCTCTAGTTTATAAAGCTGCAAGAATTCTTATAGAGGTTAAATATCCTCATATCTTTTGGACTCCTTGTGTGATCCATACATTAAATTTAACCTTGAAGAGTATTTGTAATGTAAGAAATAAGGAGGGTAATGAAGTTATTTTTAACGAGCTTGGTTGGATAAGAAAAATAGCCAATAATGCTATAATAATTAAGAATTTTATCATGAATCATAATATGAGATTGGCTATCTTTAATGAGTTTGTTCCTTTGAAGTTGTTTGTCATTACAGAAATTAGATTTGTTTCAATTATTATTATGTTGAAGAGATTTAAATTTATAAAATATGGCTTGCAAGTAATGGTGATTAGTGACAAATAGAATCTTTATAAAGAGGACGATGTGGGAAAAACTCAATTTGTGAAGGATAAAATTTTTAATGATGTGTGGCAGGATAAAATTAATTTTATTCTTACTTTCACCTATGTTATGTTGAGAATGGCAAACATTGATAGGCCTAGTCTTTACAAAATATATGAAGGGTGTGATGGTATAATTGAACAAGTGAAGAAGACAATATTTTGCCATGAAGGCAAACTTGATTTTGAGGAGTCCACCTTCCTTAATGTGGTGTATGATATATTGGTGCAAATGTGGACTAAAAGCAACACACATTTTCATTGCCTAGCACATTCTTTAAACCCTAAGTATTCTTATTCTTATTTTTTGTTAAGTTGTGTTTTTTAACTTCATTATATTAATAATAGTAATATATTGTTTCAATTCTCTTTATAGGTACTATAGTTAATCTTAGTTGAATGAAGCTCCTAATAGAGTCCCTCCACACAAAGATAAAGAGATAACAAGAGAGAGAATGAAACACTTAAAGATAATTTTTTAAGATTTCGATGACTTGAAAAATGTTTATGTGGGTTATGTGAAATTCTCTAATTGTTTAGAAAAATTTCTGAATCAAACTCTATTGATCAAAGAGAGGATATGAAACCACAATTTTTGTGGGCAATTCATAGTCACTCCACTCCACTTCTCCAAAGCATTGTTTTTAAATTTGTTGGACAACCAACTTTCTCTTCTTGTTGTGAGAGAAATTAGAGCACATACTCATTCATTCACACATTTAGAAGGAACAGATTGACACCAAAACGTGCCAAAAATTTAGTGTTTAGTCATAACAATCTTTGGCTTTTGTCAAGGAGAAGTCCACAATATATGCAAGGTGATACCAAAATGTGAGATATTGGAGGAGATTGTTTTGACGATGTGTTAAAAGATGTTGGAGTTTTATTGGTTACAAATCTATCATTGGATGAACCATAATTAGAAATATTTTTTTCACAAACGAAAGGGATGAAAATAATAGTGGTGATCAAGAAGAAATTGAAGAAAAATGAATATTGATTGTGTTGTAAATTTATGACAATTTTTTAAGATTAAATTGTATTGTGAATTATAACTCATTCTATGTTATTGTTTTATGGTTCTATTTATATATATATATATATATATATATATATATATATATATATATATATATATATATAATTTTTGTTTTTTTTAATTCACATGTCGTGTCCTGCATTTTTTAAAATTTATGTGTCACGTGTCCATGCTTCATAGCTCTAGGCACTATTTCCATAAATGTTGTAGATCTCTAGCCTTCCATGTTTGGGCTTGAAGAATGTTGCAGATTTTCTAGACTGCTAGATGATCTCCACATGTAAGATTATTATGATGCAAAAGATTTAGATGCTTGCCATTAGGTAGCTGTTCTTACAAGAAAAAAGCTCCTCGACTGCAATCACATCCTCTATTCCATTTCCATCTTGCAAATCTGATAATACCAAAATATCCCATGCTGTGATTAACTCTTTTGACTCGAGGGATAGTTGTTGCTTTGAGAGATTGAACTTGAGTCAGAAGCAGAAGCATTTGAGTGACTTGAAACAAAAGCACCACTTGAGGCTGTGGATGAAGATGAATTTGATCCATCAGAGCTTGATTGATCAAAATTTAAAGAAAATAAGCATTTTCCTCTTTCTGCTTCTTATTCCACTCTCTTGGGAAGATTCATAATTATATGCCTTAGGATGAACATCCTTTGTGGTATACACCCATTCATTGTTATGCAAAGCTAGATGAATGGAAGTGGTTCTTCTGTCATACTTCTTAATAAAAGCCACTTGAGACACATCTATGATGAGGACGTTGACTTTGCATGAGAAATAGCTATTCCGCCTGGTTTGCAGTTTTTATTTTTTATTTGTTTTGGATGAACAAGTGGAAATACACTATTCATTCATGAAAAGAAATCCATCAAAAGACAAAAAAAGAGAGTAAAACAAACAAAACAAGTTTAGTACTATAACTTTTGAAAATACAAAAAAACATATATTACAATTAGAAGAATACATAAATAACATAGTTTACAAACACTAATATATTAAACATTACAATTTAATATTTCTTATTCACAATCAATACAACAAAAAAACAAAGAAAACATAAACACATCACACACAAAAAAACACTTGACTTTATTTAAGGATTAACTCTTTTCAATTTTTTTTATTTAAACGTGAACAGAGAGCTATAAATTTGAATCTGCATAAATTTGAAATTCTAAAATTTCTTCTAAAAAGGGAAATTTGTTTTTGAAAGTAAATAATTTGCTTCCCTAAAAAAAATATAAAATACATAATAAAATAAGAGGAAAAAGAAAAAGACAGAAGAGATGAATAACAAACCACCCTGAGAAAATTCATGGCGCTCTGGAAGACTACCTGGTCTTTTAGTCTTCATATAAAAGACATTGATTAGGCAAATGGCCAAGACACCCACAATGTTGGCAAATTTTGAAACTATGCCCATATCTGCATGCAACCCATATTGAATAAATGTTATGAGTATGTTAACTTTTTTTCATTTTTTAAAGTATTTAAGTGAAATAAACTATCAATAATAAAATGTTTTCTATAAATAAATAGGCACCATAACGACTTTGTTGTAATAAATTGTGTTTTTTTATAGAAAAATGTATCTATGTATTGAAAACATATGGAAATTTACTTTGATTGTACAATAATAATGCACAAATATTATATGTGTACGTTTCAAAATTAGTTGTAATTCATATATCTTTTTTTTATATAAACATCGAGTCATGAATTAGTTTTGGGATATTTGTACATAAAAAAATAAATTGAATACTAATTATTAATATATAAAAAATTAACAACTAACCACACAGGACTCAAATTTTGGTCCCTAATTGATAGTTCAAAAACCTAACCAAAATATAAATTTAATCTCTTAGACATAAAAACTAAAACAATACATTGAGTAATTTATTATTAAAAATTATATGACCCTTTAAAATCATATTAATATATGATATGTTACTTATAAAATAAAAAATTATGCTTAAAAATAATTAGCTGTATTTTTCACTAAAAATATCGATTAAGTAAATATAAATTATTTACAATTTTTAAGTCATTGTTTGGACTTCAACAAAAAAATTAATTAGTTATTATATTAATATTATAATAAAAATATGAGAACAAAATGAAAGAGTAATGCTTAAAAAATAATTTTCAAAAAAATGATATCCCGCTTTTTTGTTGCACAAATATAACATTAGCTGTGTTTTTCTTAATTAAAAACATAGATTAAATAAAAATTTATTATTCAAATTTTTAAGACTTGGACAAAAAACTTAAGTAATTATTCATTATATTAAGATTAGAATAAACATATGAGAAAATCTCTTTAAATGGAAAGATAACATTTTTACCATAGCGCTTAAATTATTAATAAATGTGTGAATTATATATATTTTTATATAATTATTCTGTAATTTAAATGTCGAATCACGGAAGACATATTTTAGCCAACAAAGACCGTGGACCGAGAGGTCAAGGTCAGCTTTTCATTACAGAAGGCTACAACGCATCTACTCACTTGTTTCCACAACCAAGAGGTGGGCACCATGCAATCGGGTGATTTTCATGTCCCTTGAAAATATTTTCCTTCCACGGTGACAATCTATAATTCAAAAAATTTCATATATATTTTCATATACCATTTATCATAATTTTGTTATTGTTATGTTATTTAATTTATTAGTAACTAGTGATATTATTATTTTACAAGGATATTACACTTTGATTCCCATGCACCATTATAAAATCAGGCCCAACTTTGAAGTCAAGGCTACCAATCACTTGAAAGGTTTGTTGTCTGGTGCACAGAAGTGTACAAAACTAGGGAGAATCCTTATGAAAAGATTTATTGGTGCAATAGGTCAGCTCGAATTTAAGAAAACATTTGAGCAAAAAAAAAAGACAATGGTGGATTTAAATCTGCAAAACACGTTGGGGCTTTATTTCCACAACCATTTATAGACAGATAACATTATGACATGTATTTTTAATATAACTTTTTTTGTTATTTTAAGTGTGTATATATAATATACTTGTTTATCTATATATATTAATTTTGATTTTATTTTATATAACAGACTAAAGAATCAGGTTGGGAATTAATGACTTATGAGTTGTTCCTTTGGATCCATAGCAAGAAGGAAAATAGTTGGATTGATAGACTTGGGAAAACGTCAAAAAGCTTTAAGCCTCTAGTTACAACTCCCAAGCAAACAATTATGACAGTGGTTCACAAATAGTTTCATAAGAACTTAATCTTTGGATGCAAATGGTTGGAGATAAAAAGAGGAGCGTCTTTTATGGCCTGACATAACAGTCTTACAATATTAAAGAAAATCATGCATTGTGATGTCTCACAACTACTAGCTCTGATTGTCCCTAGACTTGATCTATTAAAACTTTGTATAGAGAAACAAAGAAGAAACTGTGAGAATAGTATTTATGAATTTCACTATTGATTACACTTCATCATTCTGATGCAATGGCAATGAGTATTTATAAACAATATACAATCAGTTTCCTAACTCTAACAGCACAATAACTGAATACTCAGCTTACCAACTAGTAGCTGTAATAGATTAACTAAATGGCAATTGTACTATCTATATTTTGATATTTTCTCATGTTTCCTTGTTCCTTGTTCATTCTTCGAGCTTCATGAGGTTTTTGACTCTGCTTCTCTTTCTATTGGTCACCCTTGCTCAACCTTTGTATTGAGAGCCTACTTTTGAGTTGAACATCCTCAAATGACTTTACTAAAAACATATCTTTTAGAAGTTGAAACCGTGTCAGAGAAAGTAGTTTAGTTAGGCAATCGGCAATTTATTCTAAAGAAGCTACATGTTGCACCAATATTTTCTTATTTTATACTTTCTCCCTAACAAAATAGATATCTAGCTCAATATACTTTGTCCTTGCATTAAGGACTGGGTTGCCCATCATCAAAATTGTGCTTAAGTTGTCACAAAAAATAATTGGGAGATCAAATAACTAAAACTTTAATTCACAAATTAGTGATTTAATTCAAGTAACCTCAATTATTGTACTTTCCATACTGCAAAATTCTGCTTCAATGCTTGATTGAGACACCACACTTTGTTTCTTTGAAAACCAAGGCACCAAATTATCATCGAGAAACACTGAGAAACCAAACATTGACTTTCGGTCATCAACATCTAAGGTCCAATCAGCATCATACCATCCACATAAGTCAAGTTGTTGTGATGGCTTTAAATGTAAGCCCATAGTTAAGGTTCCTCCAAAATGCTTAAGAATTTTTTTAACTGACTTCCAGTGCAGCTCATTTGGACAATACATATACTGGCAAACTTTGTTCACAATAAAAGAAATTTTGGGCTTAGTAATAGTTGCATACTGTAATACTCTTATAACTAAGCGATAAGTGGATGAATTAATGAGTGCACCACTGTCAATAGATGACAGCTTTGTGGTTGTAACCATTGGTGTAGGGAGAGAATTAGCCTTATCCATCTTAAATTTTGGAAGAAGATCATGATTATATTTGGTTCAAGAGAGATGAAGTGATCCATCAGAAAGATGTTTCACTTCTACTCCTAAAATGTAACTTAGAAGGCCAAGATTTTTTAAAGCAAACTTCATATTAAGATGAGTAATGAGCTCAAAAATAGCAGAGATTGAACTTCTTGTAATGAATATATAATCTACATAGACCAAGAGTATAGTTATATGAGATGGTGTTGTTCTAATGAAAAGAGAATAGTCACATCTATTAAACAGAAAACTAAAATGCAGTAATACCATTTTTAACCTCTCAAACCAAGCTCTAGGACCTTGTATGAGGCCATATAGAGACCTATCAAGTTTGCAAACTAATTTTGTGTTTAAACATTCAAATCCTTGAGTTTGTCTTATGTAGACTTCTTCGTGAATAAAACCATTAAGAAAGACATTTTTTATGTTTATTTGGTGGAGATGCCATCGTTGAGCAAGTGTTAAGGTGAGAACTACATGAATAGTTGTGGGCTTTACGACAAAACTAAAGGTTTCAATGAAATCTATGCCTTCTCTTTGGTGGAATCCCTTGGCCATTAGTCATACTTTGTATTTAGCCATTGTTCCATCAAGATTTTCCTTCACACGAAATACCTACTTGCACCCAATTGGTTTTCTATTTGTTGATAGATCACGAAGTGTCCAAATATTATTATTTCGTAGGGCTTAACACCCTTCAAGCATTGCTTGTTTCCATGGAGAATTTGTAATGCTTCCTCTACTAAAGTAGGTTCCTTGTTTAGACTAAAGACTTTGGGTTTAAAGATTCTTGCTTTACCTCTAGTAATCATAGGATGCATAGAGAAAGGTTGGCAAGGTGCAAAAGAAGAAGGTTGTGGTTGATATGTATTTTGAAAGGAAGGTTAAAGTAAGGACGGGTTAGTATTGATAAGATTATCTTGATTGTTAGGTGTAAAGGGTAATGAAGAATCTAAATTTGCAACTAGAGATGGAGAGAAACATGGTTCAACAAATGAAGGTGTAGTAATGTTAAAGCTTACAGAATAAACTACATCAGAAGGTAGAATTGGTGGTAGTAGCTGGATTCGATTATGTGTAGTTTGGAAAGATTTTGTTGAAGGGTGATCAATTGATGAGGTAGGCTAGTAAAAAGGAAAATAGTCTTCATTAAATAATACATCCCTAAAGACATATTTCTTTCCTGAAGGATGTAAGCACTTAAATCCCTTGTGTTGAGAAGAGTAACTAATAAGAGTACATTTTTGTGACCTAAAACTAAACTTGTGATTATTATATGGTCTTAAAAGTGGATAAGAAGCACACCCAAATGCTTTGAGCTAGTGATAGTCTGGTATGTTTCCTAAAAAAATTTTATGAGGCTGAGATTATGTAGAGTTAGAGATGGAAGAAGATTGATTAAGTGAGCTACAATTAAAAACGCATGATTCTAGTATTTGTGAGGTAAATATGAGACTACTAGAAGTGTTTAACACAATATTAGTCAAGTGTCTATATTTTCTTTCTGCAATACCATTTTACCAATGTGCATATGGCGTGATATTCGATGTTGAATTCCATTTAGTTGAAGGAAGTAGTAAAACTTCTGAATTCACCTCTCCAGTCATATTGAATGGCTTAAATTTTGCAGTTGAATTGATTTTCAACTAGATTTTTGAATTGCTTGAATGCCTCAAATTCTTGAGAATTAGTTTGCAGAAAAAATAAATAAGTGTACCTGGTATATACATCTATGAAAATAACATATTAGCGATTGCCACTGCTTGAAAGTACTGGTGCTGGACCTCAACGATTAGTCAAGATTAATTGTAGTGGGTGTGTATAAATAGTAGTTAATAGTGGAGAAGGCAGTTTGTGTATTTTCCCAACATAGCAAAACTTGCAAAAGTTGAAATTTTTATTATAGCTCACAAGTATATGACATAGTTTCATTACATGAGAGAGTTTGAAAATTACAATAAGCTAGCCTGTAATGTCGCCAAGCAACAACAGTGAAATTTTTATTGCAATACTAAACTATTGGGTTACAGCAATCAATAGAATCTCTATTAATATGAGGTACATCAACAGATTTTTTTATATGCGTAAGAGGAAATCCCTTAAAGACATAGAGCCTATGTTTGAGCATCCCTTCCAACATAACTCTGTGAGTGTTTTTATCCTTTACATAACAAGTAAATGGATGAAATTCGAAATAGATATGGTTGTCCTGAACAAAGCATGATACACTAATTACATTTTTGGATAGATGGCACGTGTAATAAATCTTTTAGATTTAAAGAAGTAGAGGTAAAGAGTGAAGTTACTAATGACTGACCAATGTTTGAGATGTATAAGCCAGTTCCATCTCCAAATTTTTGGACACTTTGTGTTGCAGCTAAAGCTTGATACTTGTATTTTTGAGGCACTTCATTTGGAGCGAAGAACTTGGCAAGCCTTAATCCTCTGACCGCAACAAAAACTTGTCTCCTCCATAATAGGTAGTATGTATCATCTAATTTGACAAAAAGTGACAATGAGGAAATAGTGACTTTGCCTTTTTGGTTTATAGGCAGTGAAGGTAAATTTTGAAGCTCATCCACATTGGTTTGACTGTGAGGCTAGTGGCTATGATGCCATGAAAACTTTGTACAAATGAAGAAGATGAAACTGTGAGAATAGTATTTATGAATTTCACTTTTAAAATGCAATGACAATGAGTATTTATAGACAATATACAATCAGTTTCCTAACTCTAATAGCACAATAACTGAACACTTAACTTACTAACTACTAGTTGTAACATATTAACTAAATGACAGTTGTATTATCTAAATTATGACAATTTATAAGATTAAAAGAATTTACAAGAGAACAATCCATTCAAAAGATATAAGATTATTTTTAATGAAAACATAAAAATGAATTAAAAACATATTTATTTATCATTTTTTATTTTCTTAAATTTTTGAAAATTCTAAAAGTATCAAAAAGATATTTTTAAAATTTTTATAATTGTACTATATTGTAGTAGTGATATTTTTGTAATTATTTTAAACTTATTACATGTATGAACAGTTCAAATGAAAATATAGTAAAAACACAATAATATAATTAGACAATAATGAAAATAAAAATACAAATCAAACATATTTTTATAAATGTAAAAAATAAAAAATAATTTTAAAAAAATGAAAACAAAGCAAAAAGACATCATTTTTACAAACCAAAGGAACTCCTAGAGTTTCAAGGATTGGATAAAGAGGCCAGTATATATGCGAGATATCCTAACAAAAAGAAGGCAGTAGTGTATTTAATCAAGAAGACATGGATGAATATTTAGCATGATATGGCTTTTAAGGAAAAAGATATTAATCAATATATTCATGACAATCAGATATATTATTATGAATATTTTAGTGAAATTAGTTTGAAATTTGTATGTATATTTGATATTGTTAATTAAATTTCAACTTTAACTCGATGCCATTTCTTTTAATGAGCATTTGTAAAAAAAAATCAATTTAAACATTTCAATAATTTTTTTTAATCAATTTAACCATCTTACTAATTTAACGATCTTCTGTCACAAATAATCAACACAACAATAATTAAATACTTTACAAATCAAGGGAGAATACATTGCATTTATGCGTCAGAAGGGAAATATTATCATGATCACTTCAAATAAATGGACATAGGTTCTGAACAATATGATATTCCAAGCAAATTTCTGAGCACCCACATGAAAGAGGCTTATTGTGAATAGCGAATGTCAATTTGACAGCTACAGAATCATATTAAAAATGTAAAGTAACCATTCGGATTGAACCTATAACGATCACCGATCGTAAACAAAAACATATAGCTCCTTATTTTCTACTTGCGTATAGCCCAGCTAAAAGAACTGAAGGAGGCATAAACACTAGTTGATATAAGCATCAAACCTTAAACATTGACTCATCAAAAGCTAGAAGCACAGAAGTGCACACACAAGAGAATGATACGTCAACACACAAAAACAAAAGCTATACGGCAGTGTTGTAAACATCATTCAATTCACAATGAATATGTAACGGTTCATTTTATATATCAGATTCAGTTACAAATTGGTGCTAGAATCGTACAATTCAGTGCAATCCCTGCAAAATTCTGCAATTCCATCTCCATTCCAGATTATGAGATTCTAGAAGGTCACGATGTCAGGTTCCATGTAACCTGACACAACCCAGCTGTTAGTTTTAATGTTTTCATCTTTTTTTCTTGTAACTTTATTTTTTAAAACAATACAGAATGCTGCTTTTAGGACTTTATGGTGAACAATACAACAGAGTCAGAGACACAACATTAAGGATCAATTTTCTGAATATATATCAGAACACAAAGAAGTACTATATAACTAATGAGGCTTGACATGTATTTTATAAATAACAATTCATCTGTAATTTTAATTCGACTACTATAAGAAGCATCAATTTTCCTGCTCTCTGTCTGAAAGTAATCTCTACCTGCAAAGAAGGCATGGAAGATAAGCTAGACTCTGGCCTCCAACATGGTGCAAATGATTGTGGAGGCCGACTATTTGAAGTTACATAGTCACTAGTAACTGCAGGAATAGGAACGCCCAAAGTAGAATAAGTAGATGACCCAGTGACAGATAAGTTCTCCCTCCCTGGTGCACTAGTAACTTCTGTTTGGCTGTAATATTCTGCCACTGCTTGTACTGTTGCTGATACTGCATTGAAGTAGTTGCAGTACTAGAACTATAAGCACCCGTGAAATCTGGGGCATAATTTGTATATGGATGAGACAAATAACTTGAATAATTGCCATTATTCCGCAAGGGCGTCTGATTTCCATAGCCGCTGTTTTGGTAATCTCCAGGAGTCTGATAATCACCAGGATTGTAGGAAGTAATTGAATAACTTGCAGATCCATCTTAAGACCCAGAATTCTGAAAGGAGCAGTTTTGATATGCTCCTACAGGCTGTGAATAGGTATGATTAGGTTGCTGCTGATGCTGTTATAGTAGCCTAAGTATTCCTTGCTGCCATAACCATATGGATTAGAAGAACTTGGGTATGATGCGTATGCATTGTAATCTTGTGGTACATTAGCTGTTCCCAAATTTGATGAATTGCCAGCAACTGATGATGGATTTTGACCATCTTGAATGCTTCTTCTAGGTGGCTTAGAATAAATTCCATTCTCTGGAGCTATGAACATTCCAAGATACAAATTCAGGCCCAGTCGTCTAGGGAGTGTATGAAGAGGCATGCTGTGGGTTTGCATCAACATGCCGATTCTACCAAAAAAAAGATATTGCACATGATTAGTAGCATCACCAACGTTCACAAGAACTGATCAAAATATATAAAATTACACCTCAAAAAAATGTTAATACGAAATGTAGATATATCAACTGATACAAAGATGAGAAAGCATTTGGGTCCAAATATTGTCCAACACAGAAAAAGGCAGGAAAGAATATGAAAAAAATCGAAAAGATATACCCATATATATATATATATAATAAGGAAACCAAATACAAGTGTATCAGAGCAAAGATATGATCTCAAGCATGTCATGCAATCAGATATTAATGAACCACACATTGCATATAGCACAACACCTGTGAATAGTATTTAAGCACATAGATTTGGCATTCAAGATAGTTATTACGATTTAAGACACAGGACCCAATAAATTATCATACTTAGTTCATTATAGACATCAACTTCCGTGATAAACATGTGGAGGGTACCCGCATAATCCTTTTCCAAAACTAATTTTTACAATTGAGCAAGGATCTACAGTAGCAGTTATGAATCCTGTTGTTGTAAACTATAATTTCAATAATTGTGAAATTATATAATAAACATTTTAAACTCTCTTTTCAAAATACAAAAATACTTCCATAAAAATAATTTTTAGACATTATTTGTTTTTAATCTATTTTAAAACATATTTTCAAGAAACCAGAAAATAAACGAACCAAAAAGATTTTTTTTTTCACATTACACATCCTCAACAATAGATGGTAGAAATTATTTATTTAAATATTTAAGTACAAATAGATAAAATGTTATTGTAAGTAATAACATAAAAAAATTTCACTTACTAAGTTTTCTTTTTTTGGTAATAATTCTCTTACCTATCCTCAACATTTGGTAATAATAAATTTTTATATACAAATACAATTGTTTTGTAGTATAAAAATTACAACACCATAGATTACTTAATTTAAAATTGATACTAGATACAAATAAACTATATAACTATATTTGAATGTATTGCAAGTTATTGTAATACAATCATAAAAAACCCAAGTAAAATATTAAAAATTAAATAAAATATGACATTAATCTCCACAAAATTATAATCCAATTGCATTAGTTTGCGCTTCAATAAATTATATTGCTGCAACCTTCTTTTCACACTTCCATTTAATCTGCCCACTTTTATGCTTTTTGCAAATTGTCACCTTATTTGCTGGGCAGCAATCCTGCGCAAGCGCATGGCTTAGCTACACAGCAAGGGAAAAAAATTGATAGAACCACCAAGGATTATATTATAATAGTAATACCTGTAGCATTCAGCAGGGAGATTTTCTGGTTATATAGTCAAAATCTTTTTCTCTTCACTCGTGAAACATCATCAAATCCGTCATCACTCCAAACCTGTCCACCATGCCCGTAATTTGCTTCCTGTTCATCTATATTTCTTGTTCTTCGAAGAGGCACATTTGCTGGCCGACTCTTAATAAACCTGTCAAAATTCCTTTCTCTCAAGCTGCTTCTTTCATGGAAATCAGCATCATCTGTACTGAATCTGTAATTTCTAGGCCTATCCTCTGCATCAAGATGAAAATTCTCACCAACAGCACAACTATAAGGAGGCCTAAAAGAACGAACAGGCCCTCGTCTCTCACAAAGCCTTCTCCTCTCATCACCATTAAGCTCAAGTAACTGACCAGAATGCATAGGGCCCCGAAAGTATTCATCATTATCTGCCCTATCTTGAGGATCTACATCATTAAACCTTCTATTTCTGAGCAAAACACGACCAGATGGACTCCTATTGGATATAACCGACCTGGGATGACTATGGTCCCCTCCAGAATCAATGTCCCTTATATTATTAGAAGGACGTGACACATATGAAGGAGAGCCATGCCTCCTAACCACCCTCTCCCCAGGGAAAACAAGACGTTTAGGGGATCTCATTCTGTCAACCCTATATAATGGAGATCTTTCATGGGCCAATTCTGGATGTCCATCAAACCCATCTGGTGATCTTCTAGGAGACCTTCTTCGTGGAGATGACCATGGACCAGGAGAGCGACTCCTAGATCTGATTGGAGACTTCGAACGGATTCGAGGAAGATCCCTTCTCTGAATGGTAGAGAAGTTCCTACTCCCACGAGTAAACTGACCGTCCAAACCCTCAAATGGTTGGGGATGTCTAATCATAGGATCTAGAGGATCGTCACGGAAACGTCTCATAAATTTCTCACTATGCTTCATACCAGCCAACTCAAAACAATCATCTCCAACACATCTACTTGGGCTCATGGTTCTTGGGATTCTATGACCCATTTGAATGCTCTCTCTCCCTCTCGTTAACCGTCTCCTAGATGCAATATTATGACAAAGTGGCCCATCTTCATTCAAGGTCTTCCTTCCTACCCGACCATTATCAACATAAGAGCCATCAGGTTCAACATTATTGTACTCCAAGTCAGCATTAGGAATAGCAAATGCATATTTATGTCTGGGGGCACGAATTTGACATGGACCATTATAAAATTCACCAGAAAATTCACGGGCAGATTCCCATTTACCACAAAGGGTGTCTACCCAGCAATTAACCCTGCCTCTACCTCGTACGAAATTTAATCTAGAGTTTCTAGGGGACATATCTTGATGCCATTCTCTTGAAAACCTGTGACGACCATCAATGTAAACGTCATCTCTGAAAATCATAACACAAGGCAAAAGTGTAAACAAAACGATACAACTATCAGTCAAGAAGAGAGAGTATAAGGTACAAGAGTATACCTTCTGGGTAATTTGTCACCATCAAGTGCATCAGATAATATATCTCTTCCAGCTCGTGATGGCAGTGCCCTACCTGATACGGACCTAGTTTTACTTGGGGATGAAGCATCAGTGGCTTTGGACAAATTTATAATTCTGCCTTGATTACCACCATTACTAACATCCTCAGTTGCATCATCAACATTTGCAGATGCTTCCAACTTTGGGAAATCTGGGTCAGTTATTCTAACCACAACAGGTTTTTTAACAACCTCATCAACACACTGAGAAACATCTACTCCTTGGCTTCCATTAGTAGCTTGGTCGGACAATAATTCAGTTTCCAGAGATTTAGGAATTATTTTCCTTTCTGAAATATCTGATGATTTTCTTTGCAAGGCGTTCAAAGGTTCCTTTCCATCCGAGCCAACAGTTGGCTGTCCAGCATCCAATGACTCTTGCTGACACAAATTTCTATCTGTAAGCTTACCAGACTTCTCATTTAATTCTGTGCCAAGACCATCCTTATCACTATTTATTTCACCACAAGTTACAGTTTTGTGGTCAATTTCCTCAAAATGAGATGAACTGGGACAATCACCACTGAACACTCCTTTCTCCATCTGTTTATTTTCATAACTACTACACTCTAGTTGTTCAACTTCTCTTACCACACATAAGGTGTCCTCAGCAGCTGAATGCTCCAACAGTTCTCGAACCTCACCATCTTCGTAATCATCATCTTCTTCACCATATTGTTCTATATCCATCACAACAGTTAAAGAATTTGTGCCATCTGACTCGTAATCAAAACCGTAACAATCATCCTCTAGCATATCAGCTGATAAGGTTATCTTTTCATCATCACTTACACAGCCTTCACCACTACCTCGTGCATCTGATGGGAGCTCACTCATGAGTTTCAACCTGCATCCCTCAGGATAATCAGCATTTTCTTCCTTAGTTCCTATAGAATCACTCCTGCCAGGACAACTTGATTCTGTAACATTATCAACAGTGGCTATAGCAACTGTTTCTGGAGGAGCCTGCTCGGCACATGAACAAATTCCCTGTGATACTGTGTTGTCAACACAAGGTCCTCCTGTAGAAGCAAGGTTTTGTAGATGGTTTACCATACTTCCAGTGGTACTTATCTCTGTTGAACATTCAGGTTTCGCCAGAGGATATGCTGTCTCTGCATATACGGGCACTGTCTCTGCTGATACTGGCAATGTCTCTCCTGAACAAATAGGCTTTGCTTCAGCAGAAGAACATTTATCTGACCCTTGTGACAACTCTGTACTCTCTGTAGTCTTCGGCCTTTCCAGATTATTTTTGTGACCTGGCTCAGATTTAATGAATTTAGGATCAAGTATCTTCCGATTGTTACTCTCCAAACAAATACACTTCACTTTCACCGAACAATTATCTGACCCTTGGAACAACTCTGTAGCCAATTGATCTGATTTATTCTCTGTAGTCTTAGGCCTTTCCAGATTATTTTTGTGACCTGGTTCAGATTTAATGAATTTAGGATCAAGTGTCTTCAGATTGTTACCAGTTGAAGGCTTGAAAGACTCAACATTGGCACACTCCACTAATTCATGCTTAATGGTGACACCATCTACTGATCCCCTATGACAGGAATTACTTTCTTTCAAATCCTGCTTCAGGTTCTCATCTAACTGTTCTGATTTTACCATCCTAAAATTAGCCACATTCACAACACCAGCAGAAGCTACCACACTTGACAAGCTCACTGTAGGAATATCACTACCTGAATTTTTATTAACAGATAACCTAGAAGGTCCCTCAGCATATTTCTGAATACTAGATGAAGAAAGGCAAAGATTACATGGGTCAATACATTTATACTCCTGATCATAAAGTCTTGATGAAATAGTGAAAGCAATGTTTTGACTCTCTACATGGTTCTGATTAAGAGAGGCAACGCCAGTAGTAACAGTAGGTATCATCGCAGGTGAGCACATGAAGTGTTTTCCATTAGATGTGCCACCTGAAACTTTCAGACCATCGAGATAAGTTTTACCCAAAGTAGCATCAATTCCAGATTCTTTCCAAGCATCCATTGTAGTATTCAAATCCCAGTTTGCTCTATTGGAATGGATGCAAGCTACACCACTATTAGTTTTAGTGTCACCATTTAAATTCTGTATACAGCATTCTTCCTTACTCAGAGATAATTTCAATGAAACAGGCTCTATTTTCTCCACTTTCTGACAACTCTCATCAAGGCCTTGACTTGCCACAGCTGGAATCAAATGCTCCTTTAAACCTAAAGATAAATAAGTACTTCTTGGAACTAGACAACTATCTTGTTTAGATTTCTCTTGGACAATTTGTTCACTAATATCTGCTCCTATGTTGAGTGCAAGACCTTCCTTCCCAACCAACATGAGTTCAGGATTTCCCTTGAACATTTGGGATCCCAATTTTTCATCATAACTTTCACTGGTTATCATCTTCTCTTTGCTGTCCACAACATCCAAAGTCCTCAAGTGAGTTGCAAGATTCGCTTCCTCGAGCTTGGGTCTAACATAATTAACATTTCTTTGGACCATGTTAGCATCGGTAACATCAGAATTTTCTTTCCTTTCTTCAAATGCAGGGTTTTTATTGGTATAAGATAAGCCAGAAGAACTGGTAGAAAGAGTTGAACCTTGTGATGTGCTTGAATGTTCCTTAAGCAATGTGCTTGAACTTTCATTGGTTATCATCTTCTCTTTGCTGTCCACAACATCCAAAGTCTGCAAGTGAGTTGCAAGATTCGGTTTCTCCAGCTTGGGTCTAACATTACTAACATTGTTTTGGACCACATTAGCATTGGTAACATCAGAATTTTCTTTCGTTTCTTCAAATGCAGGGTTTTTATTGGTATCAGATAAGCCAGAAGAACTGGTAGAAAGAGTTGAACCTTGTGATGCGCTTGAATGTTCCTTAAGTAATGTGCTTGAACTTTCATTGGTTATCATCTTCTCTTTGCTGTCCACAACATCCAAAGTCCGCACGTGAGTTGCAAGATTCGGTTTCTCAAGCTTGGGTCTAAGATAATTAACATTGTTTTGGACCACGTTAGCATCCGTAGCATCAGAATTTTCTTTCCTTTCTTCAAATGCAGGGATTTTATTGGTGTCAGATAAACCAGAAGAACTGGTAGAAAGAGTTGAACCTTGTGATGTGCTTGAATGTTCCTTATGAAATGCATCATTTTCTTCTGGAAGTGAAGAAGGCTCTTCCAAAGCAGATGAAGAAGCTCGAATCAAAGGGAACTTTCTTTTCTTGATTGGTACATCAGCAATACTAGCATTTGGTAGAGTTGATCCTTGAGGAGTGCTCCAATGTTCTTTCTCTAGTAACTCAGTTTCTTCTGTGACTGAACATTTTTCTTCAGACAAAGGTGAAAAAGGCTGAATCAAAGGGAACCTCCTTTTCTTGATAGGCACACCTGCAATTAAATCACTAAACTGCACGGCACACGATTTAACCCGAGTCTGTCAATAGAATATCAAGTAATCAATATCCAAAAAAGTACAAATTGGTATGGTTCTCTAATCGTAGTTAGCTGTAAATCAGAAAGGAAATAACACCTCTTCATGTCCTGAAACAGGCATGATTCCAAAGTTTGCCCAAAGGTCACAAGTCACAACCCTTCTTTATAATTTCAGTTCTTATAATTCAATAGCAATAGCAACTCCTCTATACCATTTTGAAGTAGATTAAATATTCTGAACTGAATTTAACGTTTGTAGACATATCTTTTTTCCAAAAGCTTCTCCTAGCCAACTAAATTTAGTTTCTAGCGTTATTCACACTTCAAAGTGGGGGGGGGGGGGGGAAATGACGGAAGTCACGGAAGCTGCCTGCAAAACATAAAACACAATGCTGCAATGTCAGAAATTCGCTTAACCTGAACAATCAAAGTCAAACTAAATAAAGTACAAGGACGGCAATAAAAACCTGAAAACATGAATGAGGCCACAATCAATTAGATCCAAAACTCACTGACCAATTAAACATAACACACTTCCAGATCACTCAATACTTAATAGATTACAAAATCCCACAACCATGCATGTAGAGAAAGCTGAAAACAAATTCAAGTAGCTTATTAAACAGATCACCAAAAGAATAAAGTTTTTCTCAATGGCAAACACCCTGAAAAGTGTTTAGAAAAGCAAATTTCACCATAAAAAAACAAATCAAAACGATCTCCTTATAATTGGAGCCCATCAGATCTCGAGGAACCGCAACAAGAACCTCATTAAATTGAAAAACAGAAATCACAACTAATAAAAAATTTATAAAACTAGACCAAGAAAACCCCTTTGACGGGAGGAAAATAAAAACAAAAGGGTAACGAAATACAGTGGCGGACACGAAGAAAAAGCATCCAAGAAGAGAGGGAACCAGATCTACATCTATAACAAAAGGGCCAGAACGAAAAACAAAGACTAAGCGTAGTACGAAACACTATCGGAAAATACCTAAAATCGCAGGCTTTAGAAAAACTAAGCATAAGACAAGAAAAATCCCGATCTTAATTGAAGAAGAAGAAAAGGAGGAGGACAAATGAATTACCTAAGAAAGACAGGGTGGGGAAGAAAGAAGGAATGGGAAAGCGGGCTTTGGTCAAGCTGCAACTTCCAGGAAACGAAAGTGGGTGGCTGATGGGAACATAGACACAACCACGAAATATTAACAAGTGGCTGACAGAGGAAGAGCGAGAAAAAGGAATCAATCTGAGAGAGAGTAAGGGTTTAGTTTTTAAAGATATGATTTAATTCTTGACTTCGTGGAAACCAAAGTAGGTTGACCTAATAAATTAACCAACAAAAAACGATTATCCGCTGCGATTAGGTACACCACAGCATGGCGCGTCGCCTCCATTGACTTCGTGGCCTCTGACAAGAAAAGAATTAAATTAGTGGGAGGGTGGATGGGTCCCGATGAGCCTTTTGCCTTGCGTGTGGAGAGCAATAAAGGAGGATTCCGCGCCAAGGAGTGAAATTGTAATTTTAAAATAAAATAAAAATAAAAAGGAATAAATCCAACCTGAATCCGTTTTTATATTCGTTTTTGAATTTGATTTGAAATTAGAACTCTGTTTAAAATTATTTTTTTAAAATTAAAAATAGAAAATCTAGATTTTTTTAAATAACACTAAATAATATAATTTTTAAGCATTAAAATATTTTAAAAAATTATAAGATTCTAAAGAATCCTACCGTCACACTCACAGCTATACAAATTAAGATTAGCAATCTAATTAATTTTTTCTTTTCAAAACAAAAAAAAAATGACAAATTTGGTTTTTTATTGGTTGAAAGAAGCATAATCATATTGGTCACACGCAACTATAGCTCAAACTTTAATACGTCAATGTCTCTATCATAGATTATGGACGGCATCTCGATAAGTTGTTTGTCGGACGTAGTAAATGTATGATTGTTTGAGAGGACGAATTATACACAAAATTCTTGATTTTTCATGAAACTTGAAGTTCTGATTTCAACAATGTTTTTATTTTTTCTTTGTTAAGAAAAAACTTTATTATAAATAATGTTAGTCAGCAATAATAGATATTAAATATTGGCGGATCTTAGAGTTTCAGTTAGTGTAGAGCTTGATACCTAATATATCAATCGATACACAAGAATTATTAAACAAAATTATGAAGGCGCTTGACAGATTTACAAACACTGTATTTGATAAATTGTTTATTACCCTCCCTCAAAAGAAAAGTTTGATTCTTGTCATAGAATTGATCTAGCCAATAAGGGTGAGTATAACTCGCTCATTCACCCAAAATTGATAACAAATATATTTAAAACAAATCAGATCGAATTAGTCATATTTATACAAATTAATTTTTTTAAAAAAAATTGGTTAAACAAATAGGTCGAGTGAATTTTTTTAACAAAAATTTTAGATCCAATCGAACACAACATAATTGAATCTATCCAAACTTAACTAATTCAACTTGACATAATTTAAAATTTTTGATTACTAAAAAGTATGATTAAATTTGAATTTTATTTTTTAACCCAATTTTGTTTTATTTCAATAATCCAACCCGTTCACCCCTACTAATCAAGCTTTGGTTTAAGTTTTGAGTAGAATATTTATGAAATTATTAATTTTTGGAATTTATTGACTTGTTTTTTTAAAGGATCATTGTTATATTATTTTTGAAAATATTGTTGTCAGTAAACTTAAATGTATTCTTGAAATAGTAAATACATTTTATATAGGTTCTAACTTTATTGCTATTTTATTGAAAAAAAAAATATGTCCTCAACTTATTGTATTGTATTATACTATATATTATCTATTCATTAAATCATCCCATTTGATTACATAATTTTTAAAAATAAGTATAAAATTCGGTCCATATTTAAGAAATTGATACAAAAAATATTACTCCAAC
This sequence comes from Gleditsia sinensis, assembly GCA_037074535.1. Classification (NCBI taxonomy): domain Eukaryota; kingdom Viridiplantae; phylum Streptophyta; class Magnoliopsida; order Fabales; family Fabaceae; genus Gleditsia; species Gleditsia sinensis. The sequence continues at coordinate 50,406,797 of CM073467.1, read as the reverse complement.
TGAATTTAGTACTTAATTTTAGTGCACTCCACATGTCTTATTTTACTTTGTCAGTTACTACTGTAATTTAGAGTTATTCTATAACTCATAAACAAAATCCTATTTCTGTCTATATGACATATGTTTATTTTGCTTATATCAATTTTGGAGAGCAAAACTCTTTGAACATTTTTTTTGGATGTCATATAGTATGTTTTATGTTAAACTATAACATTCATATGTTTATTTATTTAGAGGCTTATGGAATAGTTGTAATTGGACATTAAAAATATATTGACTTTTCTTCAACAACTTAATATGTTTGTCTCTAAATACTGTATATTTGACTCTATTCATAAATATATATTTTCTATTCTTACTGATCACATAAAAATAAGAATAAGACATATAGTAATTTATTATCAAAAAATTATATGACACTTTTAAATCATATTAATATATGACATTTTACTTATAATATTAAATAATTATGCTTAAAAATAACTAGCTGTATTTTTTTTACTAAAAATATAGATTAAGTAAATATATATCATTTATAATTTTTTATTCATTGTTTGGACTTAAACAAAAAAATAAGTCAATTAGTCATTATATTAACATTAAAATAAAAATGTAAGAACAAAATGAGAAGAGTAATGCTTAAAAAAAAATGATAACACGTTTTTTTTATTGCACAAATATAACATTAGATGTATTTTTTTAATTAAAAACATATCTTGGATAATAAGTTATTAGTCAATTTTAGGACTTAAACAAAAAATTTAAGTGGTTATTCATTATATTAAAATTAGAATAAACATATAAATTAAAAGATAAATTTATTTTAGCAAAAAAAAATTGTAATATTTGATAGCCAATTTTTCATGATCATTTTGTGGTTTAGATGTATCATAACACTTAAAATATTAATAAGGATTAATATTACGTTGAGTCCAAATCTCCACCTGCAGTGCACCAAAACATGTCATTTGTCTTGATTTTAAAAAACTTAAAATATTAATGACATTAAATATATTTAATAAATAAAAAATTTAATTCTTCTTATTTTTTGTCAAATCAAAGAGGGGGCTAAATAAATTTTATGAAATTACTGTTTTAGGATATTACGTTTTAATAAATTCTATGAAATAAAATAATAAGAATAATTTTTATTATAATATTTTTTAATTATTTAATTATTTAATTATTTAAATAATTAAAAATAAAAAAATTTCATATTAAATTGTTTCATGAATATCTCTCTCGCCCTTAAACCACAAAACATAAAATAATTTGATAAAAATTAAATAGCTAAGAAAATATATTTATAAGATCTTAAATTTAGATACAAAAATTTAATAATTAAAAAATATTATAATAAAAATCATTTTTATTATTTTATTTCATAAAATTTAATAGGACGTAATATCTTAAAATAATTATTTCACAAAATTTACTAGGTTCCTATTTAATTTGACAAAGAATAAAAAGAGTCAATTTTTTTTAAATTAAATATGTTTAATGTGATTAATGTTTGTTCAAGATATTACGTCCTATTAATAAATGTGTAACTTGTACAAATTTTTATGTAATTATTTTGCAGTTTAGATGTCGAATTTGGAAGACAAGTTTTAGCCAATAGAGATTGTAGATCGAGAGGTCAAAGTCAGCCTTCCATCACGGAAGCCAATAGCACATACACTCACTTGTTTCCACGACCTACAGGTGGCGTTGTGCAACATAGCGATTTTTCTGTCCCTAAAAATATCTTCTCTACTTACATCATATCATGAATCTACATCGCAATCTTCAGAGTCAGCCATAGAATCTGAGACTCATTCTTCAACTCCATCAAAGATGGCTTCGCCGTCAAGTCACAATGAATTGGAGGGAAAGTAAAAAGCTTGTCGCCCCTAACGGTATAACAAGATAACTATTAATTACTTTTAAATGTACTTTTTTTTTAATATAATTTTATTTTAGAGTATAAGAAACTTTTTATTTTGTGTGTGTTTATATATATACAGTTTATTACAGTCGATTGCTCTATAGTCAAGGACCGATATAAAGATCAAATTTGATAGCCTAGACATGGTCAATTATTTATCAGCAACGAAAAATAAAGTAAATATTTAGTTTATTAAAAATAAAATTTACATGAATAAAAAAAATTAAAATTGTCATCTAAAAATAAAAAAATATTTTAACTAAATTAAATACAGACAATCTTTTTAATTTTTTACCTATGTAAACTTTAATTCCCTGTATTCTAAAAAATGTATGATTCAAAAATTTTCAAGTATATTTTTATATATTATTTGTCATAATTTTGTTGTGCTTTTATTATTTAATCTAGTAATAAGTATTGCGTTTATTATTTTGTAAAGATATTATAGTTGAATTCTCAAGCATCACTATGAAATCAGGCCCGGCGTTGAAAACAAATCCACCAATCGCTTTAGTTTGTTTTCTAATGCACAAAAGTAGACTATGTAATTATATAGTACATGATTTTATTTGAAAATCCTCATTTCTCACCCCTCCTTGTTCAAAATTTTCAAACGAAGGACAGGTCTCATACTTTTCCTTCCCCTCCCTTCTCTCTCTTACTCCGTCCTAATATGCCATTAGAAAAATATTCAACATCACAACAATAATTAAATACTTTACAAATCAAGCGAAGAGACATGGCGTTTTTTATTAAGGAAATATTACCAAAATAATATTCCAAGCAAATTTCTGTGCAACCCACATGAAAGAAGCTTATTGTGTATAACGAATGTCAATTTCACAGCTACATAATCAGAAAATGTACAGTAACCATTCAGATTGCACCTGTAACTATCACCGATCGTTACAAAAACATATAGCTCCTTATTTTCTACTTGGGTAAACTCCAGCTAGAAGAACTGAAGGAGGCAGAAACACTAGTTAAATATTATAATCTGATCTACTCATCAAGATGGAAAATTGCAATACTAATACCAACTAAGCTGCAGAGCATTAAGCAACGAGATTTTCGGGTTATTTAGTCAAAATCTTTTTCTCTTTACTTGTGAAACATCATCAAATCCGTCATCACTCCAAACCTGTCCACCATGTCTGTAATTTGCTTCCTGCTCATCCATATTTCTTGTTCTTCTAGGGGGCACATTTCCTGGCCGACTCTTAATACGCCTGTCAAAATTCCTTTCTCTCAAGCTGCCTCTTTCATGGAAATCTGCATCATCTGTACAAAATCTGAAATGTCTAGGTCCATCGTCTGCATCAAGATGAAAATTCTCAACAACATTACCACTATAAGGAGGCCTAAAAGAACGAACAGGTCGTCGTCTCTCACCAAACCTTCTCCTCTCATCACCATTTCCTTCACCATTGAGCTCAAGTAACCGACCAGAATGCGTAGGGCCCCCATAGTACTCATCATTATCTGCCCTATCTCGGGGATCTACAACATCAAATCTTCTGTTTCTGAGCAAAACTCGACCAGATGGACTCCTATTGGATATGACAGACCTGGGATGACCATTGTCCCGTCCAGAATCAATATCCCTTATATCATTAGAAGGACGTGACATATATGAAGGAGAGACATGCCTCCTAACCATCCTCTCCCCAGGGAAAACAAGCCGTTCAGGGGATCTCATTCTGTCAACCCTATATAATGGTGATCTTCGATGGCCCAATTCTGGATGTCCATCAAACCCATCTGGTGATCTTCTTCTAGGAGACCTTCTTCGTGGAGATGACCATGGACCAGGAGAGCGACTCCTAGATCTGATTGGTGACTTTGAATGGATTTGAGGAAGGCCCCTTCTTTGAATGGTAGAGAAGTTCCTACTCCCTCGAGTAAACCGACCATCCAAACCCTCAAATGGTTGGGGACGGGTAAACACAGGATCTAGAGGATCCTCAGGGAAACCTCTCATAAATTTCTCACTATGCCTCATGCCAGGGAACTCAGAACCATCACCTCCAACACATCTACTTGAGCTCATGGTTCTTGGGATTCTATGACCCATTTGGATGCTTTCTCTCCCTCTTGGAGACCGTCTCCTAGATTCAATATGACGACAAAGTGGCCCCTCTTCATTCAAGGCCTTCCTGCCTACCCGACCAGTACCAACATAAGAGCCATCAGCTTCAACATTATTGTACTCCAAGTCAGAATCTGGAATAGCAGATGCATATTTATGTCTGGGGGCACGAAACTGACTTGGGCCATTATAAAATTCACCAGAAAATTCACGGGCAGATTCCCACTCACCACAAAGGGTGTCTAACCGGCTATTAAACCTCCCTCTACCACGCACAAAATTTAATCTAGAGTTTCTAGGAGACATATCTTGATGCCTTTCTCTTGAAAATCTGCGAGGACCATCAATGTAAACTTCATCTCTGAAAATCATAACACAGAGGAAAAAGTGTAAACAAAAGGGTACAACTATCAATCAATAAGAGAGAGTATAGGGTACAACAGTATACCTTCCTCTGGGTAATTTACCACCATCAAGTGCATCAGATAACATATCTCTTCCAGCTCGTGATGGCAGTTCCATGCCTGATATGCACCTAGTTTTACTAGGGGATGAAGCACCAGCGGCTCTGGACAAATTTATAATTCTGCCTTGATTACTACCATTACTAACATCCTTGGTTACATCATCAATATTTGCAGATGCTTCCACCTTTGGGAAATCTGGGTCAGTTATTCTAACCACATCAGGTTTTTTAACAACTTCATCAACACACTGAGAAACATCTACTCCTTGGCTTCCATTAGTAGCTTGGTCGGACAATAATTCAGTTTCCAGAGCTTTAGGAATTATTTTCCTTTCTGAAATATCTGATGATTTTCTTTGCAAAGCCTTCAAAGGTGCCTTCCCATCAGAGCCGACAGTTGGCTGTCCAGCATCCAATGACTCTTGCAGACACAAATTTCTATCCGTAAGCTTACCAGACTTCTCATTTAATTCTGTGCCAAGACCATCCTTACCACTATTTATTTCACCACAAGTTACAGTTTTGTGGTCAATTTCCTCAAAATGAGATGAACTGGGACAATCACCACTGAACACTCCTTTCTCCATCTGTTTATTTTCATAACTACTACACTCTAGAGGTTCAACTTCTCTTACCTCACATATGGTGTCCTCAGCTGGTGAATGCTCCAACGGTTCTCGAACCTCACCATCTTCATAATCATCATCTTCTTCACCATATTGTTCTATATCCATCGCAACAGTTAAAGAATGAGTGCCATCTGACTCGTAATCAAAACCGTAACAATCATCCTCTAGCATATCAGCTGATAAGGTTATCTTTTCATCATCACTTACACAGCCTTCACCACTACCTCGTGCATCTGATGGGAGCTCATTCATGAGTTTCAATCTGCATCCCTCAGGATCATCTGCATTTTCTTCCTTAGTTCCTATAGAATCATTCATGCCAGGACAACTTGATTCTGTAACATTATCAACCGTGGCTAAAGCAACTGTTTCTGGAGGAGCCTGCTCAGCACTTGAACAAATTCCCTGTGATACTTTATCGTCAACACAGGGTCCTTCTGTAGAAGCACAGTTTTGTAGATGGTTTACTATACTTGCAGTGGTACTTAACTCTGTTGAACATGTAGGTTTCACTGGAGGATACACTGTTTCTGCTGATACTGGCACTGTATCTGCAGATACGGCCACTGTCTCTGTTAATACTGGCACTGCCTCTGCTGACACTGGCAACGACGCTCCTGAACAAATAAGATTTGCTTCTGCAGAAGAACAATTATCTGGCCCTTGTGACAAGTATGTACTCTCTGTAGTCTTCGGCCTTTCCAGATTATTTTTGTGACCTGACTCAGATTTAATGCATTTAGGATCAAGTATCTTCCAACCATTACTCTCTGAACAAATACGCTTCGCTTTCACAGAACAATTATCCAACCCTTGTGACAACTCTGTAGCCGACTGATCTGATTTACTCTCTGTAGTCTTCGGCCTTTCCAGATTATTTTTGTGACCTGGTTCAGATTTAATGAATTTAGGATCAGGTATCTTCAGATTGTTACCAGTTGAAGACTTGAAAGACTCAACATTGGCACACTCCACTAATTCATGCTTAACAGTGACACTATCTAATGATCCCCCACGACAGGGATTATCTTCTTTCAAATCCTTCTTCAGGTTCTCATCTAACTGTTCTGATTTTACCATCCTAAGACTAGGCACATTCACAACACCAGCAGAAGCTACCACACTAGACAAGCTCACTGTAGGAATATCATTGCCCAAATTTTTATTAACAGATAATCTAGACGGTCCCTCAGCATATTTCTGAATACCAGATGAAGTAAGGCAGAGATTACTAGGGTTGACACATTTATCTTGCTGGTCATAATGTGGTGATGAAATAGTGAAAGCTATGTTTCCACTCTTTGCATGGTTCTGATTAAGAGAGGCAATGCCAGCAGGTAACATCGCAGGTGAGCACATGAAGTGTTTTTCAATAGATGTGCCACCAGAAACTTTCGGACCATTGAGAGAAGTTTTACCCAAAGTGGCATCACTTTCAGATTCTTCCCAAGCATCCATTGTAGTATTCAAATCCCAGTTTGCCCTATTGGGATGAATGCAAGCCACGCCACTGTTAGTTTTAGTATCACCATTTATATTCTGCATACAGCATTCTTCCTTGCTCAGAGATAATTTCAACGAAACAGGCTCTGCTTTCTCCACTTTCTGACAACTCTCATCCACTTTCTGACAACTCTCATCAACACGTAGATTTGCCACATGCTCCTTTAAACCTAAAGATAAATCAGTACTAAGATAATTAACATTGCTTCGGTCCATGTCACCATCGGTAGCATCAGAATTTTCTTTCCTTTCTTCAAAGGCAGGGTTTTTATTTGTATCAGATAAGCCAGAAGAACTGGTAGAAAGAGTTGAACCTTGTGATGTGCTTGAATGTTCCTTATGCGATGCATCATTTTCTTCTGGTAGCGATGAAGGTTCTTCCAAAGGAGATGAAGAAGCTTGAATCAAAGGGAACCTTCTTTTCTTGATTGGTGCATCAGCAATACTATTTGATAGAGTTGATCCTTGAGGTGTACTTGAATGTTTTATCCGTAGTAACTCAGTTTCTTCTTTGACTGAGCATTGTTCTTCAGACAAGGGTGAAAAAGGCTGAATCAGAGGGAACCTCCTTTTCTTGATAGGCACACCTGTAATTAAATCACTAAACTGCCCAGCATACGATTTAATCCCAGTGTCAATAGAAGATCAAGTATCAGTATCCGAAAAAGTACAAATTGGTATGGTTCTCTAATCGTAGTTAGGTGTAAATCAGGAAGGAAATAAATACCTCTTCATGTCCTGAAACAGGCATGATTCCAAAGTTTGACAAATGGTCACAGTCACAACCCTTCTATATAACTTCAGTTCTTACAATTCAATAGCAATAGCAACTCCTCTATACCATTTTGACGTAGATTAAATATTCTGAACTGAATTAAACGTTGGTAGAGATATCTTTCTTCCAAAAGCTTCACCTAGCCAACTAAATTTAGTTTCTAGCGTTAGTCACACTTCAAAGTGTGTAAAAAAGAAAAAACAGAGAAGTCCCAGAACCTGCAAAACATAAAACATAAAGCTGCAATATCAGAATTTCGCTTGACCTGAAAAATCAAAGTCAAACTAAATGAAGTACAAGAACGGCAATGATAAATCTGAAAACATGATTAGGCCACAATCAATTAGATCCAAAGCTAACTGACCAAATAATCATCACGCACTTCCCGATCAGTCAATACTTATGCATTACGAAATTTCAAAACCATACGTGTAGAGTAAGCTGAAAACAAATCCAAGTAGTATATTAAACTGATTACCAAAAGAATAAAGTTTTTCTCAATAGCAAACACACCGATAAGTGTTTAGAAAAGCAAATTTCACCATAAAAAAGCAAATCAAAAGTTAAAAAACGATCTGGTTATCATTGAAGCCCATCGAATCTCAAGGAACCGCATCAAGAACCTCATTAAATTGTAAAATACAAATCACAAATAATAAAAATTGATAAAACTAGACCAAGAAAAACCCGTTAACGGGAGGAAAATAACAACAAAAGGGTAACTAAATACAGTGGCGGACACGAAGAAAAACCATCAAAGAAGAGAGGGAACCAGATCTACAGCTATAAACAAAAGGGGCAGAACCAAAAACAGAGACTAAGCGTAGTAAGAAACATCATCGGAAAATACCTAAAATCGCAGGCTTTAGAAAAACTAAGCACAAGACAAGAAAATTCCCGATCTTCATCGAAGAAGAAGAGGACAAATAAATTACCTAAGAAAAACAGGTAGGGGAAGAAAGAAAAAATGGGAAAGCGGGCTTTGGTCAAGCTGCAACTTCCAGGAGACGAAAGTGGATGATTGATGGGAACACAGACACACACACAAAATATAAACAAGTGGGTGACAGAGGGAGAGCGAGAAAAAGGAATCAATCTAGAGAGAGAAAGTTAGGGTTTGATTTTTAAAGATTAGCTCTAATTCTTTACTTGACGAAAACAAAAGTTTTATCTTCGCTAATATATATTCTACTCAACCGACCCACACCGGTTGATACCTCGCCACGTGTCTTCTTATCTTTGGAATTTTTCGTGACATGTGCCACCACGACTTGCCTTTCTTTTATTATATAAAAAAAGGTTATTTTATTCGTTTTTTTTTTCAATTCTTTTATGAAATGGATTGTCTTAATGGTTTGTCCTTTTCTTCACCTTATCGGATTCGGGGTGCGTGGTAGGTGTAAAGGCAACGCACACCCTTGGATTCCATCCTTTAAATCTCAACTATTGAATGTTAATGCACTGTAGTTTGTCTTGAAAAAGAAAAAGTCAAATCAATTTTTTTTTAACTTGTTAATTTTTAAAATATTTTTAATTTATATTTTTACTTTATTTTTATTATTATTTAATCATATTTTTATTTTAAATAATAAAATATTATTAATATATCTTAAAATAAATTCAAAATAATTATAAAAGTGTGACAGTTACTTATGATATTAGAAATTCTGAAAATATTTTTTTTGACATTTTAAAATTTAAAAAAAATTTTAAAAAAATAATAAATAAATATATTTTTAAACATAATTTTTATTTTCAATAAAAATAAAAAATAAAAACTCCCTTAAACAAGTATTGAAGTGCGTATAAAATAAAACTCTTTTTAATATCTTCAAAAAATCAAAGTATTGTCAATTTTAGAGTTTAGCCACGACCAACTAATATTATATAATTTTTTAAAAATATTTTCTTGGATATTTTTTAAATAAAATTATAATACATAGATAAATGTTTTTTAATAAAATCAATTGTGTAATATTGAAATATAAAAAACATTTAAATATTTTTTATTGTAAAATATAAATAATATAAAAGATTGTATATAAATTTGTCTTTTTTATACAAAATACTATGTTTTTAATAATTTTTTCAAAAGAAACATGGTAATATCCTATCAGCGAAAAAAAAAACCCCCCCTTTGGCTATTAAATTATCAATTTGACAGCTTGCTCTGGTGGATCTTATTTAATTCCAATCGTTGGACTTTAAATAAATTGAAGACCCATCATAATTTTTATTGAATTTGAACTCTTTTATTTAAAAAAAATTAAAAAAAAGTGAAATTCTTTTATTAATTTTATATGAAATCTCTATATAAAATCAAAATTAAAATAAAGTGCTTGCAAAATCAAAAAATAAAGTCACATAATTAAACACTCTTTTTAACAACATTAATCTTAAATAGTTATTTAATATAACAAAAAAATTATATATATATATATATATATATATATATATATATATATATATATATATATGATCATTAAAAATAATTTAAAAAATTTGTACATTAACTCAAATAGTAAAATTTATGAATATTTATTAGATATGAGTATTAGTTGTAACAATTTTTTATTAACACATTTAACTCGCATTAAAATGGTTCAAACATCTTTTCAAGAATCCTAAAGTCTTTAGATTTAATAGCCTTCAATGACCATTATTTTGTGTTAAATGGTAACCTTCTATGTTTTTTATGATATAACATTTAAATAGTATATTTTTAGTTCCATCTTCTTTTCAAGACTCTTAAAGTTTTTAGGTTTAATGGCCTTCAATGTCCATTATTTAGTGTTAAGTGGTGACCTATATTTTTTATGGTATAACATTTAAATGATATAGTTTTAGTCCCTAAATCTACTTCCTTGAAAAACCCATGAATTGTATAATATCTTGAGTAAGGAAGACCAGACTTAAAAGAACCAAAACTATTGAGAACTTAAGAAGAAAAACAATGGCGGAACATTGGTGTAATCCTTCTTTATTTTGCATTTCATTGATTCGTACATGTTATTTTGAGTTTAGAAGTATGTTTAGATCATTTTGAATATTTTATATTTGGTATCAGAGTAGGAAATGACCTCTATCTTACTTTTGCATATATGATGTACTATTCATTAATCTTCTAGAATTTTTTGGCATTTTTGATGCAAAATGAAATAATGAATCATTATGATGTTGTTTTCTGATCAATTCGATATATAATACATAAATTTTGGTGGTCAAAATTGCAAGAAAAAATCGAGTTTTATTGCGGGTTTAAACTGGGTCGCAACCGGATCATTCTGACCCGTCTAAAGGTAGAAGACGATGAACAATGTTTTGAAAAAAAAATTGATGCGGGTAGCAACTTTCCCGTCTTGTACCCGCATGCATATATGTAACATCCCTTTTTTTATGTTACTAATTGAAATTTTTTCTTTAGAGAGAAGAAAGCGTTTTGAATCTCAATAGAGGATTAAATTATTTTACAATTTTACTCAAATCAAACAAGATCTTAAGATGGTTAAAATGACATTTATGTAATTTCATTAAAATTGCATTATTGTAAATTCCTTGAGATGACATTTATGTAAATTCTTTGGAATGACAATTTTGCAAATTTTCTAAGATGGTAATTTTACAAATACTCTAGAATTACAGTTTTGTAAATATAGGGTGCTAGGTAAGAAAAAATCTTAATAATTATGAGAGAGAGGGAGTGTCGGTAAGAAAAAGAAAGAAAAGAAAAAAGAAGAAAAGAAAGAGGAGGAAGAAGAAGAGAAAGAGGAAGAAGAAGGAGAAAAAAGAGAAAAGAAAAATCAAGGTAAATTCTTGGTCATCTCTCTAATTTCATTATCTTTTCTTAAAGAATATCCTAATTCACAGTATGGATATAGGATTTTTGTGTGGTAAAAATCAAGTACGTAAGTTTAAGGATTTGTTTGAGGTAGACTTAATATATGTATGTATATATGTATGTATACATACATATATACATATATATATATATATATATATATATATATTTAAATGTGTTTAAATGTGATTTTGGATAACATGTGGTCTGTATATTTATATAAAAAAAAAATTTGGTTGTTTAGACATGCATATAGGTGCATATGATTACATAAAAACAAATGAGAAGTTAGACTAAGCTGAATTTCAGAGTAATTTGGGAAGCTTTTATTTTTAAAATTTTAGAAATATTCGGCATGAATTTTAAAGAAATAGTCAACATATGAATTGTAGATATATGTCTCAAAAATTTATAAGATCTGAAATCACTTAATTTAGAGTCCATATGAGGGAGATATGATTGATTAATTGAGCAGATGGCAGAATCCAAGATAGTAAAAATAAGTATTTTAATTTTTTAGAAATAATCTATAAGGAATTTGAAGAAATGATAAACATGAAAGTTGTAGATAATTATCTTAAATTTTTGTTAGTTTTGACATCACATCAATTGGAATCCATATGATGAAAATATAGCTGATTAATTGAGCAGAGGTCAGAATCAGTCTAGAATCTAGAATGGTAAAATAAGCATTTTTGTTTTTAATTTTTTGGAATAATCCATAAGGAATTTGAAGAAATGATAAACATTACAATTGTATAGAATTGTTTTATATTTTTATAGGATTTGAAATTACCTCAATTGAAGTTTGTATAAGGGAGATATGGTTAAATAAGTGAGAAAATGTCACAGAACAATGCCAGGCCGTGTTCTAAGTTACTTCAGCATGGGTAGGTCATTTTCGGGGCTATTTTTGAGCATGTTTGAAGTATTTTTCAAGTATGGCCTTGTCTTGAAATATGGCCAGACCGTGTTGGGTGTTGAATTATCATATTTTTTTTACTGTTTTCTACCTAAAAATAATCTTATTTGTTAAAATATTTTTAAGAAACATATTTTCAAGAAAAATACTTTTAAAATGATGATTTTGGTATTACAAATTACTCTTTTTCTTTATTTGATTTAAAATGAATCATATTGGATATTGATATGTGATGAATGATTATTAATCATTGGGTATAAAAATGATGCATCATATTATGAATGTGATTGAATGGTAAACGTAAAGCTCATGGCGAGTTGCTTGATAATTATATATTGCATTTGATGAATATGTATATATATATATATATATATATATATATATATATATACACACACACACACACACATTTATATGTATTGATGAATATTGACAGGTTGTATGACTTGATATAGTACCAAGTAGAGGACGTCCTATTAGCCTTAGTGAGCTAAAGGAGGGCCGCTCCAACTGAGCGACAGAGGTAATGTGAGGAGGCAGATGAGTGATGAACTCACATTCCCTGATAACTTATTGTGACTATAATCGATCGGTCACTATGCATATAACAAATGAGTGAATTGAGAGCTCCGTTATATCTAAGCATTAAAAAAAAGAGTGAATTTTCAGTGCATATATAATATGTTAATTATGCATCAACTGAAGTGATACTTTTATCTCCAAATCTTAATATTTTCTATAGTTTATACAACTGAACACAACTCATATTTTTTCATTATATTTTATTTATGTTAAATCTATTAGAAACCTTTTTTTCACTATTATTGTGATGTTATATTCAGATAAAAAGAAATGAGATGCAACAGAGAATGACGTTACTGATGGAGATCTCGATGTCAACACAACCTCCGCACCCTTTGTATTTCAAGGGTGAAGTGCTGTATAGAGACTCCTATTTATGTACTGAAATGTAGTATTGTATAATTATTACATATGTGAGGTTTGTAATATATATATACATATATATATTGTTTATACATATGGTGCATTTAACATGCATAAGGTGAAAAATTAAAAATAAAAGTAAATCAAATTTTACAAAGTTGCTATAATAATAAATATAAAAAACAGGCATGACAAAGTTGGCATCAGAGCAGGTCGATCTCAGGCAACCATGGGGTGGGTGGTCACCTAGATTGACTTAGAAGAGTCTTAAATAGCTATGTGAAAATGTTGTGTAAGGTAGCGGATAAATTCAGTTAGAAAATACTAGTATTTCTTATCTATAGTCTTGTGTGGTGTGATAACTACTGTAAAATTTTGAACTGATGTTGAGTTTAATCACTTCAATAGTGGGTAATATTTTACTTTACTAATACAGTGAATTATGGCACCACTAAGAAAGAATCTGTCAGGCAGCGCAGATGCTACCTTAAATAACATAGCTGTAACTATTCAACTCAGGCAGCTGTTACAATTCAGATTCTACAACACTTTCAGAATATTAATAATAATGACAGGGCTAGGGGAAATGAAGAAAACTGAAATGGAAATAGAATTGAAAATGGTAATGGATGGTCTGAATTTACGGAAATGCGACATCCGTCTTTTGTAGGTGTATATGACCCCATAGTTGTTAAGAGATGGCTGACGGAACTTAAGAAGATTTTTAGAGTTCTAAATTGTTCTGATAAGTAGAAGATCAATTTTAGGACATATATGCTGAAGGAAGAAGTTAAATACTGGTGGAGAGGAGCCAGAGAGTTACTGGTACATCAAGACAGAGAAATTACATGGTAATTGTTCTGAGAGACTTTTCTGAACAAATATTTTTCTAGCAATGTGAGAGCTGAGAAAGAGATTGAATTTTTTCAGTTTAGACAGGAAAATAGGACCATTGAGCACTATATTACCAAGTTTGAAGAATTGTCTAAGTTCTCAAGTACTCTGAAAAATAATTCGGATGAAGCTTGGAAGGCATGAAAGTTTGAATCAAGACTAAACTCAGAACTTAGGAATACTATGGTGGCATTAGAGATTCATAAATATGCCCCGTGGGTAAATAAATGTCGGATGCTTGAGATAAGTCTAAAAGTAGTAGAGGATGAAACGGAGAGACAGACTTAATGGAAGTGGAAGAGAGAGTTCCTAATTATTGATGGAAATACTAGAGGGAAGAATATCATGAAAGGTAAACAACCAGCACTTATGGAACCCATACATTTTCTGAAAAAGTCGGCAATGGGTCAGTGTGAGAAATGCAGAAAATTCCATGGGGATAAACCATGTTATTTTGGTCCAGTTACTTGCTTCCGATGTAGCCAGAAGAGGCACGCGACACGACATTGTCCACTGGGAATTGAAAAAGGTACTGCACTAACTCAACAAACGACAGGAAGAGTTTTCACTTTGAGCGGTTCTGAAGAAAAATCAGCTCCTGATTTAATGCAAGGTACGTGTTGTATCAACAATCTGTCTCTGATTGTATTGTTTGATTTTAGTGTGAACCATTCTTTCATAGTAATAGAATGTGTAAGGAAGTTACAACACCCTATTACGGAGTTACCATACGAGTTAGTGCTGGTGACACCTACAGGAGGAAAAACAATTACCTCCTCAGTGCGTTTGAATTGTTCCGTTGTATTGAGTAACAAATTCTTTGTAGTGGATTTGATCTATTTACCTCTAGACGGTATAGACGTCATCTTGGGTATGGATTGGTTAAGTCAAAACCGAATCCTTCTGGATTGTTGCAATAAGAATTTTAAGTTTCTCTCAGACCCACCAAAGGATCAAAAGTATAGCATTATTAGTGCTCACCGACTCTATAAGGAAATCAGGAATGCATATATAAGATGTGTTTTTATGTATACTATTAACCCAAGTATGAAACAAGAACTGTTTGAGATTTTGGTAGTCTATGAATTCCCAAAGGTTTTTCCCTCTGAGATTTTTGAACCTCCACCAAAAAGAGAAGTGGAATTTTCCATCGATCTAGCACCAGAGGCGATGCCTATTTTTATTACTCCTTATAAATAATAGACGATGGCAAAGTTGTAAATATAGGGTGGTAGGTAAAAAAAAAATCTTGATAATTATGAGTGAGAGAGAGTGTTGGTAAGAAAGAGAAAGAAAAGAAAAGGGAAGAAAAGAAAGAGGAGAAAAAGAAAGAGGAAGAAGAAGAAGAGAAATAGGAAGAAGAAGGAGAAGAAAAAGAAAAGAAAAATCAAGATAAGTTCTTAATCATCTCTTTAATTTCATCATTTTTTCTTAAGGAATATCCTAATTCACGGTATAGATGTAGAATTTTTGTGTGGTAGGAATCAAGCACGCAAGTTTAAAGATTTGTTTGAGGTAGGCTTAATATCTACCCTTGAATTTTGTATAAAATTATATATATACTTTTAGATGCATTTAAATGTGATTTTAGATAACATGTAGTACATATATTTATATGGAATTTTGTTTTAGTTGTTTAGACATGCATATGAGTGCATGGGATTACATAAAAATAAAAGATAAGTTAGACTAACCTGAATTTTGGAGTAATTTGGGAAGCTTTTATTTTGAAAATTCTAGGAAAATTTGGCAAGGATTTTAAAGAAATATTCAACATATAAATTGTCGATATATGTCTCAGGGATCTATAGGCTCTGAAATTACTTAATTTGGAATTTATATGAGGGAGATATAGCTGATTAAATGAGCAGAGGCCAGAATCCAATATAGTAAAAATAAATGTTTTAATTTTTAATTTTTTGGAAATAATTCGTAAGAAATCTGAAGCAATAATAAACATGAAAATTGTAGATAATTTTCTTATAGATTTTTAGGTTTGGACATCACCTCAATTGGAGTCCATATGAAAGAGATATGACTGATTAATTGAGCAAATGTCAAAATCAGTCTAGAATCCAGAATAATAAAATAATCTTTTTGTTTTTAATTTTCTGGAATAATATGTAAAGAATCTGAAGATATGGTAAACATAAACGTTGTAGATAATTGTCCTATATTTTTATAGGATTTGAAATCACCTCATTTGGAGTTCGTATGAAGGAGATATGGTTAAATAAGTGAGACAATGTCATAGAACACGGTCAAGCCGCGTTTTGGGTTGCTTCAGCATGGGTAGGCCGTGTTCGGGATTGTTTTTGAACATGTTTGAAATATTTTTCAAGCATGGTCATGTTGAGTGCTGTATTATCATATTTTTCACTATTTTATACCTAAAAATAATCTTGTTTGTTGAAATATTTTTAGAAAACATATATCTAAGAATTTTTTTTTTAAAATTATGATTTTGGTATCACAAATAACTCTTTTTCTTTATTTGATTTAAAATGAATCATATTGGATATTGGTATGTGATGAATGATTATTAATCATTGGGTATAAAAATGATGCATCATATTATGAATGTAATTGAATGGCAGACGTAAAGCTTATGACAAATTGCTTGATAATTATATATTACATTTGATGAATATGCATTTATATATATATATATATAGACACACACACAAACATTTATATGTATTGATGAATATCGACGGGTTGTATGGCTTGATATGGTACCGAGTAGGGAATGCCCTATTAGTCTGAGTGAGTCAAGAGAGGGCCACTCCAACCGAGTGATAGAGGTAATGTGAGGAGGCAGATGGGTGATGAACTTACATTCCCTGATCACTTATTGTGACTGTAGTCAATCGGTCACTATGCATATAGAAAATGAGCAAATTGAGAGCTTTGTGATGTCTGAGCATTAAAAAAAAGAGTGGATTTTTAGTGCATATATAATATGTTAATTATGCATCAACTGAAGTGATGATTTTATCTTCAAATATTAATATTTTATGTAGTTTATACAACTGAACATAACTCATATTTTTTTTATTATATTTTATTTATTTTAATTCTACTGGAAACTTTTATTTTCACTATTATTGTGATGTTCTGTTCAAATAAAAAGAAATGAGATGCATCAGAGAATGAGTTACTGATAGAAATCTTGATATCAACACTACCTCCTCACCCTTTGTGTTTCAAGGATAGAGTGTTGTATAAGAACTCTTATTTATGTATTGAAATGTAGTATTGTATAATTATTACATATGTGAGGTTTGTAATATATATATTCATATATATTGTGTTTATACATATGGCGTATTTAATATGCGTAATGTGAAAAATTAAAAATAAAAGTAAATCGGATCTTACAAAGTTTCTATAATAATAAATAAATAAAAATCAGACGTTACAATATAGATGTAAGAAGGTTTGTTTTGATCGCTGAACTAGTAATACACTTTAGTATATTATGCGCTTCTCTTAATATTTATAGCCTGCATTAAAATTCATAAAATTCTACACTTGGGGGACTTGAACTTGCGACCCTTTGGTTAAACTACATGAGTTCCAACCACTGGGCCAGTGTTGTTTTTCAGTATTATAAGTACTGGTTTTAATATTTAAAGACATTTTATAAATTTCATAAAATTCTACACTTGCGGGGACTCAAACCTGTAATCAATAAGAGTCCATATACACTCTACCACTAGGCCATGGGTGTCTATTGATTTAAACATAACTGGAAAATATCCTTAAGGGATTTTAAAGTACATAATAACTTTTTTCTTAATATTTTTTTGACATGATTATAATTCTTTGAATTATTTTATGTGTATGTATATATGTTATTTTTGTTATTTTATATACATAAATTTTAGATTAAATACTCATATGATGTATGAATAAATGTTATGTTTTACTTTTCATGCTATTAAGAATGGGTAGATTTTGTGCATAATATTATAGTTTAATTATGCAATTTTTATTTATTTATGAGATGTTTATTTATATACTCCAATCTATCATTATGTTTTGATATTATTAGAGTGTATATAATTTAAGATTATTCTCATAAAACTTAATTTTGTACATAAAAATTTTATATATCTAGTGATCCTTATAATTTTAATTAATTAGGGATTAGCCATAGCATTTTTAATTAATTAAAATTATATATTAAGTTTTTTTTAGAATCATATAAGGAATTAGACATAATATTGTGATTAATTATACTTAATATAATAAAATTTATCTCACAGAAATTTTTATTATATTTATATAATTAATTAGGATAAAATGTCATATTATTTTCATAATTTACCCACAGGAGTTATGAATTGTTATATAATCTAATATTTTTATCATAAAGATATTTGGATAGAAAATCAAATTATTTTCATAATGTATCTATAAGATATAAAATTAAGTACATAATTTAATAATTCTATCATATAGTACATATGAATCTACTTAAATTAAAAATTTAACCCACGTGCAATTTTTATGTCACTAGATTTATATATATATATATATATATATATATATATATATATATATATTTACATTAGTAATATATGAAATTTACACCAATGAGCCTCAAAATTTTGACATAATTTTTTGGATTTTATACAGTTTCTCAATCTGCTAGTTTCTCTGATATCTATTATGATATTCTCGAACTTAGAGGAGATAACTATAAGATACAGAATGAGAGAATTCTTCTCTATCTAGGATGGATGGACACAGACTATGCTCTTAGGAAAGTCAAATCACCTGTAATTACTAACGAGAGCATGTTGGTTGAAATTGTGCTATATAAGCGATAGGTGCGATCCAACCGGTTCAACGTCATGTTCATTAAGACAAAAATTGTCGATATACGTGGTTCTATCGATGAGCATGAGAAGGTTTGAGATTTGCTAAAAGCTATTAACAAATAATTCGTCACTTCTGAAAAGGCCTTAGTAAGTACCTTGATTATGAAATTATCTTCTCTCTGACTCACTAGTGTAAGAGGTGTGCATGAGCACATAATGCAAATATGTGATATTTTAGCTTAACTCAGGAAACTTTAGGTTGATATATCGGAGTCCTTCCTAGTGTACTACATTCTGAACACCCTTCCACAAGAATATGGACCTTTTAAGATTTCTTATAACACGTATAAAGACAAATGGTCAGTTAATGAATTAATGACCATGTGTGTCCAAGAAGAAAAAAAGGCTAGTGATGGAGGTGGGTGAGAGTGCATTGCAGGCAACAGCTCGTGGAAAGAACAAATCTGATAAGTCTCAAGTTAATTAGAAGGAGAAAGTCAAAATACCATCTCAAGCTGATATTAAGAAAGAAGTGAAGTGTTTTTCTTTATAAAAAAAGGGACACATGAAGAAGGAATGCACCTAATTTCAAAAATAGTTTGAAAAAAAAGGTAAATTAATCTTATTTGTTTGTTATAAATATAATATGACTATTGTTAATATTAAAACCTAGTGGATTGACTCTAGATCAACAATCCATATTGAAAACTCCTTGCAGAGTATGCAAAATTTAAAAAAATCAGTGGGAAGTGAACAAAGCATCTTATCAGACAATAAGATGGACTCACATGTGGAAACAATAGGAACTTGTACTTTAACTTTAAGTAGGGGCTTTAACTTTAAGTAGGGGCTATGTTTTAAAGTTAGAAAGAACTTTTGATGTACCAAGTTTCTCATGAAACTTGACTTCTGTTCCCAAAGTTGTATTATTTGGATATTCTTTTAATTTTAAAGATACATCATTTAATTTATTCTATAATTCATATTGTGTTAGGAATGATATTTTGTCTGATGGTCTTTATTGTCTTAATTTACAAAGCAATACAACTTATTGTTTAATGCAAGTTCAAACTAGTTCTAAATAGTATAATATTAATGATGATTCCTCTATGTTATGGCACCAGAGATTAGGACACATCTCTATAGAGAGAATTAAGAGATTAGTAAAAGATGGAGTACTTAATACTCTAGATTTTATTGATTTTGAGACATGTGTGGACTACATTAAGGGAAAGCAGACCAACACGTCTAAGAAAGGTGCTATTAGGAGTTTGAACATATGAGAGATCATTCATATTGATATATGTTGTCCAGATATGGATGCGCATGGTCATAAATATTTTATCACCTTTATAGATGATTACTCACTATATATGTATATCTATTTGTTTCATAATAAAAACGAAGCATTGGATGCCTTCAAAGTCTTTAAGGCTGAAGTTGAGAACCAATGTGAAAAGTAAAGAAAGATAGTGAGATCAGATAAATGTAGAGAATATTATGGTAGATACATGGAGAATAGACAAGCACCTGGTCCCTTTGCTAAATTTCTTTAAGAGTATAAGATTGTTGCCAATATACTATGCCTGGTTCTCTAGACCAAAATGGTGTTGCAAAAAGAAGAAATCGAGCATTATTAGACATTGTGCAGAGTATGCTTAGTAACTCCAATCTTCCTATATCCTTGTGGATTGAAGCACTAAATATGCCTGTGTATATATTAAATTGAGTTCTAATTAAGACTGTCTAAAAGACACCTTTTGAATTATGGAAAGGTTGAAAACCGAGTTTGCGACATATACGTGTTTGGGGATGTCCGTTTGAAATGAGGATATATAACCCACAAGAGAAGAAACTAAACCCAAGGACCATTAGTGAGTATTTCATTGGATATGCCAAAAGGTCTAAATGTTACAGATTTTATTGTCCATCTCACATAGTTAGGATAGTGGAATTAAGAAATGCTAAGTTTTTTTAGAATGACTTAATCAGTAGAAGTGATCAGTTCAGGAACTTAGATTTTGCACATGATCATATACGGTTTCAACCTTTCACTCCAAGTGACAAATTTGTTATTGTTCATAGCACCCCTCAAGTACAAACGGGTACTGAACAATCAGTTATTGAATTTTCACAAGTTGATCAGTTAGATCAAAATGTTCAGGATTTACCTATAGTTCCTGAACAACTTGAATTACAAACTCTTCAAAAGAGTGAGGTTACAACATTAAGAAGATCTACTAGAGAAAAAATATCAGTTATTCTTAGTAATTTTATAGTTTATCTATAAGAGTCTAACTACAATATAGGAGTTGGAAATAATCATGAAATATTTTCACAAGCCATGAGTTGCAAAGAGTTAAATTTATAGTATGATGCCATGAAAGATGATATGAATTTCATGAAGAGTAACGAAGTCTGAGAACTTGTAGAGTTGCCTAATGGAGCAAATGCCATTTGTTATAAATGGGTTTTTAAGACCAAGAAAGATCCATTAGGTAACATTGAGATATACAAGATAAGACTCGTTGCTAAGGGATTTAATAAAAAAGAAGGAATCGATTACACAGAGACTTTTTCTTCTGTATCTAAGAAAAATTATCTTCGTATTATTTTGGCATTAGTTGCTCATTTTGACTTTGGATTACAACAAATGGATGTGAAAATATCATTTCTTAATGGTGATCTAGAGGATGAGGTTTATATGAAACAATCTGAAAGTTTCTCCTCTAGTGATGGTGATCACTTAGTTTGCAAGTTTAAAAAATCCATATATAGTTTAAAATAAGTCTCCCGTAAATGGTATTTTAAATTTTATGGAGTAATTTTTTCATTTGAATTTATTGAAAATCCTATAGATCAATATATATACCAGAAGGTCAGTAGGAGTAAAAGTTTTTGTCTTGTTTTATACGTAAATGATATTTTACTTGCAACCAATCATAGAATTTGCTGCATGAGGTGAAATAATTCCTCTCTAAAAATTTTGACACGAAAGATATGGGTGAGGCATCTTATGTCATTGGCATTAAGATCCATAAGGATAAACCTCGAGGTGTTTTAGGTATGTCACAAGAAACTTATATCAATAAAGTTTTAAAAAGATTTCGGATGAATGATTATTCACCAAGTGTTGTTCCCATTGTGAAGAGTGATAGAGTCAATTTGAATAAATGTCCAAAGAACGATCTTGAGAAGGAATCTATGAAAAACATCACATATGCTTCTGTCGTCGGAAGCTTTATGTATGTTCAGATTTGCACCAGACCTGACATTACATTTGCTATGGGATGCTCGGGCGATATTAGAGTAACCTAAGAATGGACCACTGAAGAGCTGCAAAGAAAGTCATGAAGTACCTATAAGGAACCAAAGACTATATGCTTATGTATAGATAGATGGATAATTTGGATGTGATCGACTATTCATATTCAAACTTTGCTGACTGTGTTGATTCTCGCAAATCAACATCAGGATACATGTTCATGCTGGTTGGTGGAGTTATTTTTTGGAGAAGTGTTAAGCGAATCTTGACTGCTACTTTTACTATGGAAACAAGTTCGCTTCTATTTTGAGGCCACGTCTCATGATATATGGCTTAAGAATTTCATTTTGGAGTTTAGAGTTATGGATTCCATTTATAGGCCATTGAGAATTTTCTGCGATAATTTAGATATTGTCTTCATGGCTAAAAGTAATAAAAGTAGAAGTTGAAGTAAACATATCGACATTAAGTACTTAGTCATTAGAGAACGTGTAAAAAAAAGAAAGTGGTTATTGAGCAAATTAGCATTGAATTGATGATCACTGATCCTTTGACTAAGGGCATGCCACCACTAAAATTTAAAGATTATGTAGAGAAAATGGGACATGATTCTAATTTATGATTGTATACGTATAGGTTATTAATGAAATTCTTATATATTGTGATGTTTTCTCATATTAATGTGTACTTTAATTTATTTGAGGAAAACATATTTTGTTTTTAGACCAAGAATAAATGTAGGATTTATTCATTAAGTTTTCATTACCACATTAAATATAACACTTGAGAAACTAAATGGATTGTAATACATTGTTGATATTAGAGGACCTATCACTATTATTCATGTATTTATTTCTTAAGAAAGTTGTTTGGTGACTCATTTAAGTTATTAGATTAAATGTATGGATCAAGTGAGAGAATATACCAATTTTTCATTAACACATTTAACTCACATTAAAATGGTTCAAATGTTTTCCTTTCAATAGTCTTAAAGTTTTCAAGTTTAATGGCCTTCAATGGCCATTAATTAATGTTAAATGGTGATTTTCAATGTTCTTGATGGTAGAATATTTAAATGGTATAATTTTAGTACCTGAGTCTGCTTTCTTGAAAAACCTATGAATTATACACTATATTGAGTGAGGAAGACTAAACTTGGAAGAGCCAAAACTATTGAAAACTTGAGAATAAAAGCAATAGCGAGAAGTTGGTGTAATCCTTCATTATTTTGCGTTTTATTTATTTATACATGTTGTTTTGAGTTTAAAAGCATATTTATATCATTTTGAATATTTTACATTAGTATCATCTTTGTACTTGAGTTCATAAACAAATATTTTTATTAAAATTAATTTTATATTTAAATGACGTAACAACATTCGTGTGAATAGAAGAAAAAATGATTGACCTTAAGTGATGTAAAACATAATATTTTTAATATTTTTATTAAAATTAATTTTTTTATTTAAATAATGTAAAAATAATCTTGTGAACAAAAAAAAGTGATTAAACTAGAGTGATGTAAAAAAGATAATTTTAATATTTTTATTAAAATTAATTTTATATTCAAATAATGTAAAAACAATCGTGTGAACAAAAGTAAAAGTGATTAACCTCGAATGATGATAATTACTTATTAATTGTAATAAGGACACACACAAAAACTACTACTACCAAACTTTCTCATTTTGGTAGTTGTTAACTAAGAGAACATACATAGCCAAGTTGTTTTATTTTTTTTTCACAAACGGACATTTGTCCACAAGAAATAACAGATGAGCAGAAGGCATAAAAGGGTTAACGGCATGTTTGATTTTTGAGTTTTCAATTTTTATTTTTATTTAAAATTTAAAACTATTATGAAATTTTTTTATTTATTTTTTTACTTTTAGAAAATAATTTTTGAATTTTTAAAAATTTTAAAAACGTTAAAACAATATTTTTAAAATTTTCAATAGTGTAGCATACTATAACAATGACAATTTTAGAATTATTTCAAATGATATGAATAAATATTTTACTGTTTATATAATTTAAAAATAATAAAAATAAAAATAAAGTAAAAATATAATCATATAAATAAAGAATAATAAAAATATAAACAAAATATATTTTTAAGAATATAAAATTAAAAAATATTTTCACAAGTGAAACTACCATTGTAAAATGTTAACCCCAAAATCTAATTATTTCAATTGATCAAGAATTTGTTGAGACCACTAGCTTTAGATCTTCTTTCATAATGTGTCCCTTATTGTCCAGAACACATTCACTTCAAGCATGCTTAGTCCACCTTTTAAGGATGTATTTGGAAAGAATAATGATTATATTCAAATGATTAAGTACTCGAATACCATGACTACAAAGGATACCAATAAAATCAAAGAGCTACACAACACCTTGGTCACCAGAGCTAAAGGTAACTTTATGCTCTCTCATGCCTCTAATCACACACACTTCATATTCAAATAACTGTAATTTTTTATTTCAATATTTCAAAAGAAGATTACAAGACTTTTCATATTTGTCACGAACCAGATAAAAAATTGTTAATGCATAGACATCTCTTGCATTTTTCAACAACATAACATCCATATTCAGTGATGGTATCTTTTGGCTCATCTCAGTTAGATTTTATCTCCTTGTATCGCATGCCCTCCAATAACCTTTCAAAGTTCCTAAGAAACTCCAGCACATTAAAAGTAGACTTTGTGTAGAATCTCAAACGACCATTGAAACTCTCACTTAGTTATGTTGTAGTAGCACCAGCTGAAAAAGTAAGTCACCTATATCCCAATGCCCATTTTTCCTTTTTCTTAAAGAAATATTGCATCTATCTATTCTGACAAAGGTTGTGCTTGTCAAGCAATGATTTTCAAGCATTAAGAAAATCATCCTCTTATTCAAAGTTATAAATGCAACTTATTAACTCTCTAGCAAAAGAATTTGATTTCTTAAAGGCATGATTAAATTTTTTTTAGTGCATTTTGGAATAAATGCCATAAGCATAAACGATGATAAGATTCAGGAAAAACCTCTACAATTGCTTTTGCCATTGCAACATCTTGATTAGTAGAAATGGTCATGGGCTTCTTCCCACTCATAGCCTTAAGAAAATTCGCAAACAATCATTCAAAAGATTTAGTTGTTTCATCATCTAATAATGCAGCACCAAATATCACAATTTCTTGATGATGGTTGAATCCAATGAAGGGAGAAAATGGCCGTAAGTTCTTGTTGATACAATAAGTGGTATCAAAACATATCACATCTCCAAAATAAACATAATCCACAACCATTTTAACATCTACCAAAAAAATATTTGCTATTTGATAATCAACATTAAGTTGAATTTCATAAAAGAATGATGGATTCTTTATTTGCCTTGATTTAAAACAATGAAGCAGAGTGTATGCTTCTCCCTTTTCCATTTCCTTCATCATTTTAGAATTCAAATGATTGCTAACATCTTTGGTAGTACAACCAACACTCTCTTCCTCCAACTTGTCGACTTAGAAACTCAAAAACTAATTTTTATCAAATGCCGGACCGATTTGCCAATTCAATTTGGGCAGTTTGAGCCGTATAAACTCTCTTTTGTGATGGTAATTGATGCTTACTCGAGGGGTTACAAGCTCGTGAATGTGTTCTTTCACAAAAGATGTCACTACATATTTTCCACTTGATTGTCAACCAATGGCCATTTGTGCTAAGCATCAAGTTCTGACATCTTTGCGAGTTATTTTTCTCTCATAATCATTTTTCTTCTTAAAGACTTCTTTAAAACAAACAAACCTTTGAGATAACACTGACTCTTTATCTAACTTGTTTTTATTCCTCCAATCTTTCCTAACATTGAAACTGAAGCCTGCATACATATTATAGAATCTATAGGCATGATCTTTTGAATCAAACTCCATAGCAACATATGGAATTTGCCTCAGTCACTTCATGTTCAATGTTATCCATTAATTTCCGTGTCATTGATCAAGCCTTTACGTGCATGCCTTATCAAATATACTTGCCAAAAATGAAATTTAGAAATAAAAATGCCCCCACATAAAATAATCAAATGTGATAATTGTATTAAAAAAAATCAGTAGTTTCAGGTTGAAAACTTGTCAAATGAGCAAAAGCAATATAGTTCTAAGTGTTTATATATATAAAAGCAGGGAAGGGAAAAAACTAAGGAAATGAGTTATGCTTTACTTGCGATGAAAGAGAGGGATTAAGAGAGGCAATGGAAAAAACCTATCAAAAGTCATGTAGAAGAGAAAAGCCGAAGGAAGATTGAGACTGTCATTATGGCAAAGGAGAAGCTTGTTTGTGGTAGAGAAGTAGCCCAATTTTTTGATAAGAAGAAAAGTTAATGTTTGAGTTCTAACGGATAAAATAATGGTAATAGTATATCTATGCAAAGGAAGAATGAGATGGCGCTGACGTTTTAAAATTAATACACGTGTCATAAGTTTATAGGGGAACATCACCACTAGCACCTATAGAATTTTACCTAAGTTTTGTCCCTATCGCTTTCGGTGCTTCCCTTTCTTGTATCATTACTTTGTTGTTCAGGTGGAGGTTGATAATGTTTCGAAGGGGATTATTGCGACAGTAACTCCCTTTTAGTTTTTTTTTTCTAATAAATTACTTTCTCATCATTTTATTAATGCATTTTTTATATGATTTTTTTATTTTAAATATATATATATATATATATATATATATATATATATATAATTTTTTTAAACTAAAAATATAAAATAAAAAAAATTATTTCTTTTAATCAATGTACTTATTTTACTATTCTCTATTCTATTATTATATATATATATATATATATATATATATATATATATATATATATATACAATTTTTTCTTTAAAATAAAAAATATACTACAACTTAATTCAGATATTTAAAAAAATATTTTATAAAACAGAAATAAATAATATAATATAATATAATAGGCCTTTGTTAATTTTTTTTAATTTATTGTCCTCTAATACTAATTATTAATTCTCAAAATAAATGTAAAATGGTTGGAATTATTAAAATACTAATTTTATTAGCTTATAAACTTGATTGAAAATTGAGAAAAATAGAAAAAAATTGAAAGAGTGATATTTTATTTTTTTTTCTTTTTTTTTCATAAAAACACATTTAAAATATTTAGGTTAAATTTTAGTATTTTTTAAGTTTTAAGATAGGTTCATGTACATTCTAAATAGAGAAGATGAGTGTATAATAAAAATATTAATTAAAAGATAATAGAGTATTTTAGCCTTATTTTTAAATGAGATTTGTATATATTTTTTTAATAAAAGAAAAATTAGTAAAATAAAAATATTAATTAAAAGAGATAAGAGTATTTTATTCTTCTTTTTAAACCCAAAAATAACTTATAGAGAGTATTTATAATATAATTTCAAAATTTATTGAAAAGATTGCTGCTTATAAAATAAGAAGAAAATCAAGTTTAATATAATCAAATTTAAAAAAAAAATCATTAATTTACTCCTTTAAAAAAAGGGTTATAGTATGCTAATAGAATACGCACTTAACTTGGATGTGACAATGATTGACATGACTTTTTAATTTGTGCGTAGTTATTTTTTCTAAGATTTTATAATTTTTAAATAAAATTTTATTATAAAAATAAAAATAAAATAATTATTTAATTTTAAAATTTATAAAAATATTTAATTTTAATTCTTAATTTTTTTGAATTTATTAATTAATTTATAAAATTATTAATTTATTACATAGTATTTATTTTATTAATTCTTAAAAATATCTTATGTATTTGTTATTAAAAATATTAAGAATATTTTTAAAAATACTTAATTTATTTATTTTAAAAAAATTATATGTTTAAAATTAAGTTAGTGCATAAATTTAAAAATAATATATGTCAAATGTCCTCTTTCTAGCAGGACAGAAGGAAAACACAGAAACATTTAAATGCAAAACATCATCTAGAAGGTAAAGTTACAGACCCACAAATAATTTAATTAACCAAGCTAATCACAAAAAAGTATCTTTTAATGACAAACTTGACGACTTTGACATTGTCACTGAAAATACCATTTTATGATCATTAAGAGTTTGATTGATTTGTTTGTCTTTTTATTTTTATTAAAAATAAAAGATATAAATAAAAATATATTTAGTAAATTTTAGAGGAAAAATTTTGTTGAAAGTATTTTTTAAGATAAGATAAAAATAAAAAAATGTTTAAAAGATATTTTTAGTATTTTAAAAAATAATGGATGGTATTTTTATAATTTTTTTAAAAAATTTATAATAATTATTAAAATAATTAAAATAATATCATAATTACAAAAGATCAAATTTTAAAATTAAATAATATTTATAATCACTTATGTCAATTAAATTTAAAAACAAATATAAATAAATTTTTAACTTCATAAAATTAACATGTTTTTAAATAATAAAAATTTATAAATAAAAATAGATAATTAAAAGCGTCCCTAAGTTGTACCCATACATTTTTTATTAATTAATTTAAATATTTTACAATAAGTTTCGTAATACAAAGTCTCTATTAGTGATGAGTTGTTATGTCCTTATAAAATGTAGTTTAAATTAATTGTCACCATTATTTATCGTTGAATATTTTATGAAGATTTTCAATGACAATAAATCTTTGTCGTCATAGAGTATCACTTTAGTGATCACATATTGCGCCATAAATAAGTATTGTAGTGATGAGGTATTAATTTCTATAACTAAGAAATATACTAGTGACAATATTTTTTTTCCTGAAAGTTTGGATTTATTTTTTATGTTAAATATAAATTAATTCACAATAAGAATATTAATATTATAAAATAATAAAAATATATGACAAAACTTTTGTAACATCCCTAATTTCGTTTATTCTATTGATAAAAGTACATAAATATTTAATTAAGGAAATAAAATTTATTAGACAATATTTTAGATATCTAAGAAAATATAATCCTTAAAAATTTTTCACCTTATGTATATGCATAGAAAATGCTTCTAACATTAAGAGAATAAATAAAGAGAGAAAACTTAATAGGAAAAAAAAATTAGAAATAACATACTAAAGAGATGCAAAATTCTTGAATAAGGAAGGTAAATTTTTAGAAACAAGTAAATGTTTTAAAATTTTAAGAACATTGGATTAGGGTAATTTTTCATAATTCAAGAACTAGAATTACTAAGTTTAAACTTTTTACCCATATATTGAGTTTTTACTTATGGACACTTCATATAGAGTTTTTTCACTTCACATAAATTTCTATCAAGCACATTGGATAACCTAAGCAAGAAATAAAACATAGACTTGGACTAAGATATAGTAATTGGACCAATAGCTTAAAATTTATGAAAATGTGACCAAACCCTCCAAAAAAGGTAGAATTTTATCCAAAGCAAAGAAAATGGGTAGGAATAAGCCCATAATGGGTAGGAATAAACCCAAATCCAAGAGAAAAAATAAAATAAAATAAATTAGATGATGATATAATAATGTAATAATAATAAAGATTAGGTTATATGGCATTAAGACAAAAATTTAGCAAGTGGTGTAATTCTACATTCATAATTTTGGCAAGTGGCATGATAATACAAGGTTTTAGGACAAAAACATCTATATCCTACACTCATAATTTTAGCAAGTGGTATGATAATACATGGCATTAGGACAAAACATTCCTATCCTATACAAATAATATCAACCAAATAATGGAGATTGAAGGGTTAGAAATTTGCCACCTAAAAAGGCAAACCTATCATACTTGTTTAAGACAAAAGAAAATAGAAATGAATCCCTAAATCAAAGGGACCTTGTCCCTTATCTTAAGAACATATCATCATAATTTTTAAAATACAAATCTTCTTTTTCTATGCATATCTTGACTAAGGAAGAGGAAGACAAGAACATAAGTTGTTTATTTTCCAAAAATTCAACAAAGTGTATCCTAATTGTGATAAGGTAGACCCATGATCATGAAATGTGTATTATTTGGTGGTCTATTTAAGTAAAACCCACCCCTACAACATTTTAATTTCGTCCAAGTGAGGAAGAGAGAGAAATAGAAGCAAGGTAGAGTGAGGAAAGGAGAGAAAGAGAGGAGAAGAAAGGAAGGAAAAAGAATGAGAAGTTTAGAAGGCTAAGTCCTCAAGGTAAGTTACCTTAATCTCCACTTGAATCCATTTTTCTTCTTCATCCTTGAGGTTCAAAAATTCACCCTTCTTCTCTTACCTAAGCTGCTAGAAAAGCTAAGGGAAGGGAGGAATCTTGCTACTTCTTTCAAGAGGAAACAAGAAAACCAATTTCCTAAGTAAGTTAGGGAGATTCTTAGGTAAGTTTAACAATATTTCTTTTTGAAGAAAACTTTTGAAACTTATAATATTTATATGAGATTTTGATGATTGGTCATTGATGTTACTATATCATGTTACATATTGATCTTGCATGTGATGTATGTTTGAATACTTAGGTTGGTGTAATAGTTCTGCATGGGTATGACTATGGGTGGCAGAATTTTAAGTTTTGATGTTTTAATTTCTGGGAACAATCTATAAGGAATTAAAATAAATGGTTAACATATGAATTATAGATATATGTGTCACGGATTTTTAGCCACTAGAATCATTCAATTTAGAGTTCATATGAGGTAGATATGTTCCGATTAGTAAACAAAGGTCAGAAAATGGTTAATCAGGGAAGAATATGTTAGGATAGCTTCGGTGTTTTAATTTTTAGGAAAATTCTATAAGGAATTAAAATAAATGGTTAACATATGAATTATATATTTATGTGTCACGGATGTTTAACCACTGGAATCACTTAATTTGGAATTCTTATGTGGGAGATATAGTCAGATTAGTAAGTAAAGGTTAGAACCTACCCGAGAAGAAATAATATTGAATTTAAGGGAGTAATAACACCAAGATTTATTACTATTTTGCTTATATGATTAACATAATAGTTATACATAATTGTCTTAAATTTCCATAGATATTAAGATCACTTCAATCGGAGTTAAAATGAGGGAGTTATGCTCTGATTAGTGAGCAAAAGTCACAGAACACGGCCAGACCATGTTTTGGGTGCTTCAAGCACGGGTTAGCCGTGTTCGGGGCTATTTTTGAGTACATTTGAAGTATTTTTAAAGCATGGCCGTGTCCTGGAACATGGCCAGACCGTGTTGGAAGCTGGTGAAACCTATTTTCAACATTTTTCTACCCTAGATGAACCTCTTTAACTATAGGGTAATAGTAGAAATCAAATTGAAAAAAAATGCTCTATAAATTTATAAGAACATGTGTTAGAAATGATATAAATAAGAAGAAATTGATTAAAGGCCAAGCATAAAGAAAATGAAGAGATGAAATTAATATTTAAAAAAAAAAAGACGAATCTTATAAATGAAAATAATAAATGACTAGTATATGCCATAGCCATTGCCATTGTATGAACTTTTTACCATCTTAAGTGTGAAATTCTCACATAAAAATATTTTATAAAGTGATACTTGAAATGGTTATATTCATGGCATGATTACCAATGATTTATGGTAATAGTTATATTTTGATGAACATACTTGTTATTGAAAGCATATTTTTGGCTATCATTGTGAAAAGAAAAGAAATGAGCACGGTCACATGGCAATCCGTGTGGTGCACCAGTAGGGGACGCCCTACCAACGGTTATGATCATGTTAATGAGAGAAGAAAGAGAAAGTAGGCCATGTCAGATGGAGCGAGAAAAGCCCGTATCGGAGAGTAGAAAATACTCACCCTGATCGGAATAGCTTGATATGAGAATAAATTGATAGTTATCATATGATATTCTAAAAATAGTTAATCCTGTCATACATATCATTACTGTATGATTCTTATGTGCATAGATATAATACATTCATGTGACCAAAGATATTTTTTGTAGTTTATACAGCTGAACATGACATAATGAACTATATTGATGGTAAATTATGATTTATTGTTGAACCTACTGAGATTTAATTCTCACTATATTTTCATATCATGTTCAGAAGAATAATTATGCAGATTTTCTCTATGACACTTATTATTTCCGTACGTTGGATCGAGGTGCCTTACCTTGGGCAACTACCAGTTATATCATATGTATCTGTCGTAGATGTGACTGAGATTCCGATGGAGGTGCCACCCGCACCAGTGTCCCCAGAAGTAGTCGACATAGATGATTAGAGCTAATACGTATCTTTGTACAAATATTTGTAAAATAATGGTGTGTAGTTTGTAAAATAATGGTGTGTATGGAAACTCAGTATTGTATCACTATTAATAACAATTATGCTTGGTTAAAGTGATTATTATTACGAGTTAAGTGGTTAGAATTAAAGTAGTAATAATTTCATGGAATTTTACAAATATAAAAAAAAAAATTTGTTACATTTACATAAATGGAGTTGTTACAACTTTAACTTGAAAAAACCATGTCATTAATAAATAAAAAACCAAAGTCAAATGGTTTATACTCTTCTATGAACGGATTTATAAGAGATTGTATTCATTTTCTAAAATTGATAAAATTACATTTTATCCATCAATTTTTTTATTGAAATGGTCCTTACAATGGTATTTAATTTATTTGCATTTTAAACAAATAAAATGATATTGTGTTTATACTGATAATGTAAGACTATTATCACAATTATATCATTTTTTATATTACAATGTTTTTGTTAGAAATATCAATATAATCATTCATGGGCTTTCAAAGGTTAAATTTTTCATTGAAGTGGTCCTTCACAAACATCCTTCTCCCTTAATTTAAATTAAGTTTTGATAGTCCACTTGTGTTATGTCTATACATACTTCAAGCCTAAAAAGCATTCAAATGAAGGGACATGATAGAAATATTATAACTATTTATTGATCTTTACTTAATGGTTCAAACTTTAAAAGGTCATGTATCCTTTAAAAAATATGTAGAATTACTTAGGACATACATGTTTACACACTGTGACAAGAAGAATTGATAATACTATATTTGGCCTAGGCTCACTATAACAAGCATAAAGTAATCTTAAGCCTAGTCCAAACCAATTCCAAGACATTGATGACCTAAATCCTACTACTCGATTAAATAGTTTGTCACTCCATTACTTGTAACTACCAGTCATCAAGCCAATTAAACACACAACCTAGTTATCACACTATCTTTTAGGTAGTTATTAGGTTGTCCCTGTAAATAAGACATTTCTAGTCCGAGAGGTACATACATAACTGCCTTTATACTTTACATTCACTACATTGTTCTCAAGGCTTCTTCTAGCATTAGAGCTCACACCAAAGTCTTGACTCTAGTATAGTGCCAACTCTTTCATCTAATGCAAGCTTGCTTGGAGTATGACAATTGTTTCATCTGATCAATGGACTCTTCACCAAGAACCGACACAAATTAAATTTCATATTGCTGATAGATGGAAAAATTGTATCTTAATGTGTTATCTTTTGTCCTTAACTTGTTGTTGACTTGTGATTATTTTCTTATTTTATTATATTATATTTTATTGTTTTGAATACTGCTTGACTGTGTTCTTTTTTTGTAGGTAAGCAAGAGGGCTCAAAGAAACAAGGCAAAAATAAAGAGTTTTCTAGATTAGGAGTAGATTGAGGAGAAACAACGCAAAAAATATGCTTCAAAAAATTTAAAAAATGTCAAAAAAGCCTTAAGCACGACCTGGCCGTGTTCTGCATTTGAGATGCATCACAACCTTAAAATAGCTCGAAGCACAGTTTGGTCGTGTCCTGTGACACAACCATGCTTTAGGTTCGAAAACCTCTGCATTTTTTATGTTTTAGTGTAGCCAAGATGGAAGATATGTATATATTTGAGTTTATCTTGATTATGAGACATTCTAGACATTTTAAAGCTAAGTTTTCATTAGAATTTCAGTTTCATTATTTTTTAAATTAGATTTTACATTGGGTTGAGTATTGTATCTTGTTAGATTCATGTCCATTGCTTCGTAATTTGTTTTATCCTTCAATCCTTATCTTTATTTCTCTTTTGAACAATTTGTATTAGAGAACTATGATTTGTTTAATGAAATTGAGTTTAATTTTTGTTTCAATTATGTCTGAGTATATTTTATTCTAGAATTAGGGCAAACCTATTTATGAATTATTGTTGTTGAATTGCTAAATTTCCATTGTGATTTTTTGTTAGTCATTGAATTATCTATTATGCATGACATGCGTTTGATGAAATGTTTAGCCCCTATTTTATCTCAATCTTAAGTAGATAACTGATGAACTGAAAGGAAACAATTATTGCCTTAATTTAATAATTAATAAGGGGTATTTTAATCATGAAAGTAGGTTAAGATATTCTAAAAATTGAACTAATTGCTTAGCATAAATGTTAAAGGATTTAAGTTAATTTAATTCATGAAAATAATCAATTGGATTAATTTAGGTACTGTTATTAGACCTTAAAAGAGGTTAGTAATGAACTTAGACTAAACCATTCACAATCACTCAAATAATTGCAATTAGAAATAATTATCTTGATTCATTCATAAGTGTGGTAAACCCTAATCCTAAGTTTTTCATAATTGAATTTCATCTTATACCTAATTTAATTGCTTGCAATCTTTCGTTCGATATTTCTCTCAAACTTCATTGACTCCGATAGTTTATTTTGTGAGATACTAGTAATTGATACATTGGTATCTGAAAGATATGACCTGTATTTGCCGATTTAGCTACAACTACGCCAAGCACTTATAATATTTAAACACAACAATTGCAAACGAAAAACAAAAAAATATTCTCAAGAATAGCTACCAAACAAGATCTTGGTTTTTTAGCATTTTGTTTATGCTTCTTGAATTTTTGGGTCTCTTTCTACTTTTCTAGGTTTGAGAATTCTAAGTTTGGCTTGAATTTCTAGGTTTGTTTCTACTTTTTGAGGTGATAGGTGGTCATGAAGTAATTGGTGATTTTTATGACAATTAACATTAGTTATAAATTGAACTCAGTGATGGGTGGATTTTTTGTGTTAGACAAATATGATTGGTTATTATATTAATACAACATGTTGAACTAAGAGACACCGATATATTAGATAGAGAAAAAATATCATAGAAGAGTTTTGTCTTCATCCTATTAGTAATGAGTTGCTAGGATATTATATTGTGACATGCCTTGGATTCACCACAACCATTAATACTAAAATCAACTTGTAGGAAGTGTAAATTACCTTTAAAATGATGAAATTATTGTTAGAGCCCATTTTTTATTTTTATTATTATTCTTATTATGGACCTTGATTAATTTATACTGATAGCATTGTCCCTTTTCAAATTAACCATTAAAACCTCGTTTGTATCACATATGAAAATGATAAATGAAAGAATCACTAATAGATATGCATCGAAAATAAAGGATATTTATTTAATATTGAAACAATGCTTTATATTAGCAGTCAATTCAGTTAACACCACTATTTAATATATACAAACATCAATACAAATATCAGATTATTCGACGTCATGTCACTCCTTAGGTGCAAGGAGTGGAGGAGGAGGTACATGTGCTAAGATTTCAAAAAAATTCACCACTATTAGGTCTTGAATAACAAGAATATACTCCAGGTAAGGTATTTCCACCCACATAATCTCTATGATTAAGGGCACGAAAATAACTGGCATTTCATCTACTTTTATCTGAACATAATACCAAATAATAATGAGAAGAGAAAATTTTAATATATACAACTATAATCACAGTATATAGCAGATAATTTTCATAATATTATGTTTAGCTGTATATGCTATAGAAACTGTTAGTCATGCGTTACATATGCATAATAAATACATATATAATGATAAATGTATGTTATGCACAAGTATTTCATTATTACATCTTCAACACAATTATTGTCATTATAGATAATTATACATAATGGCTGCTTATTCTTTTATTTTTTTCAGTCTTAATAATAGGGTAATATGAGCCATTCCCCTACCCGCTACTCATATACCACTATTACATAGTCAGAGTAGCCATACTCCCATTGTCTTACTCAAGACTAATAGGGCGTCTCCTATCCTGTATTGTCACAAAAATCATACGATCCACCCTTATCACCTTGCCACTGTAAAGGTCATCCCATTAATTCTTTAGTCACCTTGCTACTACAAAGGTCATCCTATAATATTTTTCATTCTCTTTCTAATAGTTAGCCATATGCATATTATCATTTTTCAATCATCATCATATCATAAGTATATACCAGTCATGCTTGCCATTGATATCATGTAGCTCAAGTAACTCATTTCAATATCTCAAATCATTTAATACACATATATCAGTGCAAGGTGCATAAATTATTCATGACATCACACTCATGCAAAGAATGATGAAAATTAATACTATGGAACGAAGGTTGTAAAAGTATCCCCTTTTTAATGTCAACACAATCCCTTAAAATTCTTGTTTTATTACTATTAATGTGATAATCAGTATTCACATGGTATAAATTACTATTCATTTGGTAAGTGTCACTATTTATATGATAATTTATCTTTTCTACCATGATTTAGTTTAACTAATTTGGATAACTTTTTAAGAACCATTTCACCTCTTAACCTTAGAAATATAAGGATTATAATGCCTTATTAAGTTTTCTAATATTGTTATCCATTAACCTAGATTAATTTCTATCAAATAACGAGTTAACCCACTTTTTATATATTAAAAATAATTTTAAAATTCAAGCCATAACCCATGTTTATTCACATTATTTTTAGTGACATATAATTAATTTATCAACTACCTTGAAGCACCAAGATATTTCATTCATGGCTACTCTAGACCTAGCGATACTAAGCAGACCATAACTCTTTCGTATCAATTTCGATTGAGGTGATTCAAGTGCCTATGGAAAGATAAGACAATAAGCTAAAACTTCTATGTTGGTCACTTTAGTCTAGAGAAATATGGGTATCATAGTGTCTACAAATCAGTATAGCAACACTACACATTGGATATGAATTCTAATAACTCACTAGGGCATAACTCTTTCATATGAGATCCAATTGAGGTTATTTCAATGGCTATAAAAAACTAAGACATAGAGTTACAAATTTTATGTTGAACACTTTTTTAAATTTAACACAAATTCCAACTTCTAAAACCATCAATTCCAAGTATCTACTTCCATCCATTCCAATCCAAACATCAAGCACAATACATGCATTACATATGTATGCACACTCTTATTTTACATGGCCAATCATAATATACAGTGGCGGATCTTGAACAAAATTATTGAGGGGGGCGAAAGAGATGCTTAGCATATATATATATATATATATATATATATATATATATATATATATACACACACACACACACACACACAAAACTTGATTTTTCATAGATACCAATAAAAAAAAGTGTATCTCACAAATTTAGTTCACTGTATAATATATCAAATATTAAAATTGAAAAATATTATAATACAGTTAAATAACCAAAATGCTAGATGAAATATTTAAAATTTACCTCCACTTAAAGTGCTACCATCCTATTTTTTAATGACTTGAAATAATCAATAATAGAATTAAAAGTAAAACTTGCAGCTATTTCTCTTTCAATATGAATCACTAAGTTATTGGCAAGAAAATCATCTTCCATCTTATTATGCAACCTTGTCTTGATTATTTTTATTCCTAAGAATGAACGTTTTGTTATAGCTGTAATAACTGGAATAGTCAATATGAGACAAATCAACTAATCAATCAAATAATATACTTTGAATTTTTCTGTTTCCACCAAAGCACAACACAATTCAGGTATTGTTGATAGATTCTTCAAACTTGGATGAATGGAAGCATCAATAATAAAATGTTGTAGTTGAGATTTCAAAATCATCTTTTCTTACTCAGTAAAATCATCAGGATAATATTTTTTTACAAGAGTGCAAATATTCTCAATGTTGAAAGCCTTATAAGCACCCTTAGGAACTAAATGAGAGTTAAGTGTCAAAACCTCCAATGCTTTATCATTAAACCTATTATTCAACTCAAGCAATTGCTTATCTGTGGTAGCTAAAAATATTTCAGCTCTGTAATGATGTTCTAGTGTGATATGTTCTTTTTGTTGATGAGAGTGCCCTTTTTGTAAAAGAGAATTAAAGTTAGAAACATCAATTTCATGTTGCTCACAAAATAATATCACATTTTTCAACAAATCTTGCCAACCATTATCTCTTAATTTTTTAGTAAGAACTTTTATAGTATGAACTAAATTCATTGCATTTACTATATCTTGAGATTGCTTCTACAAAGCTTGACAAAGAATATTTGTTAGTCCTATAATCTCTTTAATAAAATATAGAATAAATATAAATTCAAATGAGATCAAAATATTATAAGCACCATTAGGCTCTGCTATTTGAGAATAAGTTGACTCATCAACAATAATCTTTTGAAGAACATAACAAGTTGTACCAAACATATTTATCATACTACAAATTGAGTTAAAATGAGAGCTCAAACGAGCATCACCTGATCGTTTCAAAGTGCCAATTTGATTTTCTCCCTTACCACTTGCAAGTCCACCAATCTCAAGAAAATATTCAATTTCATCTAACTTTGCAACTTGCAATTCATCATGTCATTTACTAGATGAACACATAATATTCACAATGAGAATTAAATAATTGAAAAAGTGATGAACGAGAAAACTTCTCTAGAGGCAGCAACCAACACTAGTTGTAATCGATGGGCATAACAATGAACATAGTAAGCATAATGACAATCTTTTAAAAATAGTGCTTGCAATCCATTCCATTCCCTTATCATATTACTAGCTCCATCATAACCTTGATTGCGAGTATTACAAACATCAAGACCGTGTCAAGAAAAGACAAAATACAACTCTCTTTTAAGATTCAATGCTGTAGTGTCTTTAACATGTACAAGATCAAAAAATCTTTCTTGTATAAGGCTTTTTTTATCAACAAACCTCAAAACAAGAGCCATTTTCTCCCTTTGTGATTCATCAACAATTATGCAAAATTTAGAATCTCCAATCTCTTTTCGAATGTGATCACAAACTTTACTTGAGCAGATATGCAAATTTTTTTTTTTGAATTCTATGTGAAGTGTACTTAGAATTATATAGTGCATTTTCTAACACAACATTTGCAACTTCATCATTGAATAATGATAAGAGTTTAATCATCTCAAGAAAGTTACCTCTGTTTGTGGACTCTGGAGTTTTATGATGACTTCTGAAAGCACAAGCTTGAAATGCTAACCAACGAGCTATAGCAATAGAGGTCTTAAGGTGTAATCTCTTCTTCATAATTTGGTTTGAACTTTGCACATTAATGATATTGCTAATGTGCTTAGATTAATTTAATAAGTCTTCACAAGATTTTACTGTTTTATTATGCGGTGAACTAGGATCTCCTCCTATATGGTTAAGAAAAGTACAATTTTTTTCCATCATTGACTTTTTTCCTAGCTTGAAATCCTGACAGTAAAAGTATGTGATCCAAGATGTCCATTTGACTTTGGAGTAAAGAGAAAATAAGGTAAACAATAAGCAGAATTTGTAGTAAAAGAGTACTATAACTAAGAAAGAAAGATGCTAAATCAATTATAGACAAATCTTCTTGAATTTTTATCTTCAGTTAGAGGATAACTTGCAAGTTTATGTTGGTATGGACCCCATTTTAAATAAGACCTTCGTACTTCATCTTTTTGATTAACAGGATATTGCCATATTTGAAGTTGTTGGCCCAGCTTATGTACCAAATTATCAATATCAAATTCATTAGAAGTAACCTTCAAAATTTTAGAAGGTTGTTCCCCTCATTTAGATGTTGGAGCATTCTCAAAATTATTATTTTCATGTAGTGCTATGCTACTTTCCTCTTTGTCACTAGTTTTTCTCTTGAAAAATGAATCAATTTTCTTACTCTTCACCATTATATAATTTTAAGATAGACTTATCACTTACAAAATAACCTGAAAATGATTTAAATAATTGAAATAATTATAAAACAGGTAATTCAAGATTTAATAATCAAGACAACTAAAATTGAAAATACTTACAAGTTATATATGATGCTCTTTTAATTAGCAAATTGAAATTTCATTTCATTACGTCAAGTGCCTCAATTTTTAGCAAACAAACTTGTAAATTTATTTTAGATACATTTTTTCATACCTATTTAAGAAATGGGATATGAACTTTAAAATAAAAATAAAAATAATAAATTAACAACAATCAGTAAAGAAATAGTAACTAAAAAATAGGAGAAACTTACATTACAAAAAAAACATCATATGATATAATTCCATTAAAATAAAATATATATATTATTAATCATTTATATAGCTGGTTAATTTTTCATATGTATGGAATTAGAGAAAAAAGAAGAAAAAAAGAAATCTTAATAATTTATTTGTTGATGTGAGAGATGGAGATGGATAAGACAACATAGGTGAAGCCATGAATTTGAAGATGATTTTTGCTGCTTGCTTGGTCCTCCAAAATCAATGGGTCCCTCAATAACACATTTTCTCTATTCTACATCTTCTTTTTTCACTTTTTATTATATATTCTTTGACATTATGTTTCTACTTTTTTTCCTAATGAAACAAAGGGAAAGAAACTTACATGACACGATGGGAAAGCCACATCGCACAAAAGACCACCAATTGACCAGTACCTCTAAAATTAATGGGTCCCTCAATAACACATTTTCTCTATTCTACATCTTCTTTTTTCACTTTTTATTATATATTCTCTGACATTATGTTTCTACTTTTTTTTCTAATGAAACAAAGGGAAAGAAACTTACATGACACGATGGGAAAGCCACATCGCACAAAAGACCACCAATCGACTAGCAGCTAAGCAGAAAGAAGAAAGGCAAAATCAAAGAAAGAAAAAAAACCTATGATGTTGCGTGAAGAAAAAATGAAGAGTAGTAAGAAAGTTTTGAAGAGTTAGAACTTAGACTCTAACTTTAATTTGAGCATCTTGGGCTCTTGGCCTTTTGCATTTTTTTTTGTTTCTTTTGGCATTAGAGCCTTTTGAGTTTTTATCCAACTTTTTTAGTATTTAATATTATATATATAGCTAAAATTTTGGGGGGATTATTTTAAAGGCATAAGAGAATTTTTTTTCTTTGAGGGGCGGTTACCCTCCCTATCTGAGAAGATCCACCACTGATAATATGCATATTCCACATCATAAATCATCAATATATAGTATTTGAAACACTTTTAAATTTTTCAAAAGACATAGAATTTGAAAAAAAAGATTATTGTTAAACTTACTAAAAATCTAATTTCCTCTAATTTTCTAACAAGTTTCACTTTGTTCTCTTTCTTTGGTTTCCACTCCTTTCCATTTTTCTCTCAATTTTCTGCACCTTTTTTCCATAGATAAAAAAGTGATTTGAGAAGTTTAAGATGATGAGAATAAGGGGTTATGGAGTTTAAGAGGAAAAAAATTACTTTGACTTCATTTTCTCTCCTCTCTTTTTTTCTTCTTTTCTTTCTATGCTTTTTGATTTTTCTTCCTTCTTTTCCCTACTTGGCCTAAATTTTGGCCTATCTAGAACCCTTGACCGACTTCCTCATTAAGAAACATTAAAATATTAATTATTTGCCTAGCATTTTATTTTATTTTCCAACTATGTCCTTTTAACTATTTCTCATTTCCTAACTTACCCTCACCATTATTTTAGTCCTTGTTTGGATTGTCTAATTATTCAAAATGCTTTAATTCTCTATTGCATATCACTAACTTAATTCTTTATGTACGGTTTTTGCTAAAAAAACTTGTGAAATTCCAATATTTTTCCCTTTTTAAGTTGTGCTTCAAGAATAAGATTCTTATTCTTCTATTTATTTCTTATGAATATCCACCCAAAGTAATAAAATTAACTTATCTCATTTCACCTTATAGAGAATTACCCTAATTAGTTTCTCTCTTTAACTATCTAAGCCATTTTAGCATTTTATGAACTTTTATTATTTTCTAAGGTTTTTCTTGTTGTCCCACTTTAATTCTTTTCTTTTTTTTAATATTTTAATAGTATATTTATGTATTATTTAATAAAATAAAATTAGGAATGTTAGAGGTCTTGTGCCTCAACCCAGAGCCACGATATCAATTTTATGCCAAAATATTTTTATTTTATTTTTGTGTGTGTTTGTTCTTTTATTTTTTAGCTTGCTGGAATACGTAAAATTGACGTATGGGATGTTGAATAAATAGAGTTAACGTGAAAAATATATTTAATTAGTGACTTGAAATTCAGTGATTTGATATCAATTCATATTTTTAATTTATTTAAAATTAAGAAATTAATTTTTGACTATATATAGAACTAATTTAAGTTTTCGTTTTTATTTTGTAAAATTATTTAATATCTTTTTTATTGAAAAAATATCAATTATCTTTTAAGCAACTATTATTATAAATAGCTACCATTAATAATTAGTCATTATTTATAATTTTATTTATTTAAACACAAATAGATAAAAAGTTCCAAAGTCAAATTTATATAAATTATATTTTAAAAATTAAAAAGTTTTAGAGTAATATGTTAGTCTTCTTCCAATTTTATATAAAATACACTTGCTCTATTTTATTTTAAAAAATATACATAATTCTTTTTTTACATTTTAAAAAAATAACCATTTAGTCTGTTTTAAGATGATATTTAATATGTCAACTAAAGGTTAGATGAAGTGGTAAATCAATTTTTTTTGTTAATTAATAGTGTTTTAAATAATAGACAATTGAATTTTTTATTTTAATTAATTTTTAATATTTAATTAATAATTTTATTATGTATGTGTGAAAAAAATTAAATTTAAAAGAAAAATTAATATATTTCTAAAATATATGAAAATTGCATATATAATAGAAGGTAAATTAATTTTAAACGGGTATGGTCTCATTGCGTTCTACTGCTCCCAATCCACTTTCAGTTACAAATTCGGACTTGGCCGGGCCGCCATTTTTGTATCTTCTAGACGACGTCGCTTGCAACATTTGAAGCTGTTACTTCGTCCTCTACAATGCTGTTGCGAGCTCGCACTGCAAACCTTTGGGGCTCTGTCCTTCCTGGTTTCAACGCCTATCAGGCTCACCATTCCTCCATTCACCTCAACCTTTCTTCTTTAACCCAACCTCAGGTTCAAAACGGTGACCCATTTCTGTTCTTTTCCCTTTTTTCTAAGAAAATCTTCGAAGTTCCCTTCTTATTCGTTTTCTTACTAGGTTTCTAGCGCCTTGGACGACGATTACGAGGATTTTTTGCCATGGTTGGAGCGAAAAGCTGGTTCTAGGATTTCATCAGCACTGTCAATTGGAAAATCTTCATACGGCAGGTGCTCAATTTTCTCTGTTGAATCGATTCCCTGGAGTTGGGAATCAATCTTCAACTTAAAATTCATATTGATTCATCATTTCTAACCCATGAGGGATTACTCTTTGTAAGAAGTGAGAATCGTGTATGCTAATTTCTAGCTGGCCGTCATTGTTTGTTGAACTGTTGTAGCAAAAAATCTTTTTGCTACAGATGAATTATTCTCTTCATGTAAGCTGTGAATCCCTGCTTTGATATTAGATTAACAAATATAATGATTGTGATTTTGGATTCAATTGTTTGAGGGTAGGATTGTTCAGACTACATAACAGAAATGAAGCTGCAAAATATTACTTAGACAGAGCATCTTTAAATCTATTTTAGGGCATAGGATATAAATAGATCCTCATTGATTTCAAGGTATGTTTGGTAAACTAAGAACAAAGAGATTTTTTTGATGTTTTTTATTGTTTGAATTGGTCTTTGGTAAAAAATATTAGTCCTGCGTAATGTTAAAAGGAATTGGCATTACTTCCAAAGACGGTTGGAAAGTGACTAGCAGCGCAATGAAGAAGAAAAATAAAATAAAATAACTTTTACTATTTTATTTATTTATAAACTTTTTTATAATTAATATATATATATATATATATATATATATATATATATATATATATATATATATATATATATATATATAAATTAAAATTTTCAATATTATTTAACAAAATTTAATTCAATTTTTTATATTAATAATAATTTATTTTATTTTTTATTTATAATAATAATAGTATTTTAATAATTTTATTTTTTATATATTGTATCAAATATAATTTTAATCACAATATTTTATTACATTTCATTTCTAATTCTTATTTTTATTCTTTGCTAAACTTTGAACCAAACGAAATCTAATAAAAAACTAAATATATTATATCTCTTTTCATATTATGGTCATATTTGCAAACCTCTCCTTTTCTTTCTTATATGGACTGATATTTAATATAAATGTTTATAGTACTAGCGATAGATAAAACATTATTAAAGTAGAATATGGAAACACTAACCTTACTAAAATGATGTATAATTTTATTTAAATACTTTAAATTCCTTAAGATATTCTTTTAATTATTAAAAGAAAATTATATTAACTCAAGGCATTCCTTGGTTCTACAAAATTGAGGCTTCAATATTTTTTTTTATCAAAGGAATAGTAACTCATAAATGCATCTAGCATACCCATATGCTGTATTATTAATTATTTATAGGTTATATGAAATCAATTAATGAAATAATTGTGTAAAAAATGGTGATTGTGTAAAATGCTTCTATCAGTGCATCAAATGTTACCTCTTCTTATATAATCTCTTAATCTGTGCCCTGCATTAAAATCTCTTTTTGCTTCTATACCACTCTATCAAATGTTAACTTCTTATATTACTTCA
The DNA here is from genome assembly GCA_037074535.1 of Gleditsia sinensis. Taxonomy (NCBI): domain Eukaryota; kingdom Viridiplantae; phylum Streptophyta; class Magnoliopsida; order Fabales; family Fabaceae; genus Gleditsia; species Gleditsia sinensis. The sequence goes on along the minus strand of CM073467.1, from coordinate 50,361,873 downwards.
TAATATCTGCTCTGCATGTAGGTCTCTGTTTGCCTCTAGGATAATACACACTAGAGAATGCATTTTGAAGGTTCCTTACACTGTGGTAGGCTTCTCTTTTTTAAACCTTACTGAAATTTTATGACAGGAATGTTAGTGTTTCCATGACAAATCGCTCTTGATGCTATTCCTTAATTATTATTTTTTGCAGCAAATAACTGTAGATAATCTTCTTCCAGAAATCAGGTCTTTGATTAGTGATGAAGTTGGAAATATTGCAAAACTTGCTATTGTTATTCTAGTTGAGCAGAAACTGGGTCAGGTACTTATTATCAAATTCTTATGGAAAAAGTTTATCTGAATCCAGGAACTTTGCTCTTGCATATATTAGAAAACAACACTTTTAGATATCAATGTGCATGACTCTATTTATCTTGCAGCCTTGTGCTTGGTAGAAATATAGAGAAGCGAGCATATATATGTAATATCTGTTTCTGTATGATAGGACTCTGAGTGGGATCCATATATCAGCCATCTTCCTCTGCAAGGGGAGCTGCATAATACGGCAAGTGTTCGTTCATTCTTTGTTGGAATTTGGGAGTAGTGTTCCTTTCTTGTTGAAGCATTTTAATCATTCTAAACTTCATGGCATCAAGCTAAAAATGTAGTAAGTTGTGCTCCCTGCCTAATGACCAAGTGTCAGCCACTTTTCTCAGTCTTTCCCATAATTTAAATGATAAAATTTGAGAAGATATATAGGAAAACTGGCGAGAGACACCTAGCATAAAGATGAGGGAGACAGGAAAAAGAGGGAAAAGTCAGGCTCAAGGCATGTCTACTTTAGCCTTTAAAGCTCTTATTTATACTAGTATTAGATGTGTGGAATACAGGAAAAATCTCTGAATAGTATGCCTTAAATCTCTCTAAATCTGACCAAATCTTCCTAATTATGGCCAGCTTGTATTTTCTTTCCCTTTCTTCCCTACACAGCTCTCTTAATTATAGGAGAGAATTACTGATAATAATTCTTTGAAACCTTTCCAACAGTAAGTTCATAGACATGCAAAGGGAAAGACTGCAGAAAAAAGAGAACTATAGATGTGTGCTTTACTAACATGAAATGATTGTTTATTCTTCTTAATTGCATAGCTTAGGTTTGTGTCTCATATAGTGTTTTGTTAAAGGCAGGATGTAATGTATAGACAATGATTGCAGCTTGAGAAGAGTAGCACTGCCTTTTTTACTATACTTCTGTATGATGTGTGCCATTGTCACAGAAAATGGCTTGTTGGAAAACTGAAGCGATATTTGATTCCCATCATTGACTGTTGGTCTACTATTTTTTGAGGAGAATGGAATTGTGTTTTCTCATTTGGGGGCAACTGGACAAGAGACTTTGATAGTCGCAAATTGTCACCTGGTTAATTTTTCGGTAGTATATTTTTTATTGTAGTGCTCTAAAATTAACAGTGTGGGAAGAGGACATGTAAATGCAAAAACATTTAGATATGTGTTTCTTTTAGTTCACATATAGATGTAAAAAATTTAAAACAGTGATACAAAGACCTTATTTAAAATTTTTGCCAACAGACACAGAAAAATGCTGATATTTATTTGTATCAGATAGACACTCTCAATTTTTACATAAGTATGTTGTATTTCAGTAAAAGCTAGTTCTCTTTTTTGAAATTTAAAACCTGTTTTCTTACATACATTGTGCAATTTTAAGCTTTTAAATTAATTAATCTACGATTTTTCTTATGGTTTTCATAATAGAATCCTGATTTGAATATTTATATGGATTTGTCAGAGAAGAGGAATTTTCAAGATCTTATATTTGGTTTATTTTAAATCTTTCTAGATATTTTGGAGTAAAAATGAGTTGGACATGATTCGTCAAAGCACAGTATATCAGGAAACCATAAACCAAAAGTCTCAAATTGAAAGGGACTTTTTGGCAGTCAGACCAGTGAGTACTTCACTTGCTTCCTTTTTATGTTTTAGTTGTTTTTCAATCAATTGATCATGCCTGAATTTCCATTATGTCTTAGGTATGGTACCACAATGTTTCATAATCCACATTTATTGCAATTAAGGAACTAGCCTGCTTCACAGAAACAAATAGAAAAGAGTTGCTTCTGCATGATGTGATGACTTCTCACCTTGAGGGCAAGGTGAAACTTTGAGGGCGGGGTAATGATAGAACTCCAAAGTAAATGCTAGAAACAGGGTATAGAAGCAATGGGCAGCATGGCAAAGTTGAACAACCATCTAAAGAATTATCTAAATGAGACACGTGGAAGCCATCAAGAGGGGAAAGCTGTTAGGAAATTGTTAGATAAAAGGAAGGGAGGGTGAGAGAGGGAGTCAGGCAGAATTTTGGGCAATCTTGTGGGGAGGACCTAAACTCTCAAGTGCTAGGAAAGGTTTTTACTTGTTTTCTTTGTTATTTTCTTCTTGTTTTTTCTGTAATTTTAGTTAGGAATCCAGGTTCTTAACCAATTGGAATGGAATAATTTTGCTATTTGTGCATCAGTGAAAAAGCTGTATTCTTCAATTAATAAATGTTATTAAAACAGTGCATGTAAATTGAAATGATTTCTTAGGGAGTGCAAACAGGTAGATATCATGTGATAAAAAATAGTCTTCTGAACAAGAGAGTGGTGAATAGAATAAGAATTTTTTAGTGCAAAATTGGGAGGAATTTGAATATAAAAACTCTGGAAGAATGTTAGCTGTTCCTAGAGTATATAATAAGCCTTGGCCGAGTGACATTTTTATATACTTGAAATGTGAAGTTTGTTTTATCAAAAATAAAGAAATAGGAAATTGTTTAAACGCAACAGGTAGCAGAAATACTGGGGTCACGTGTATTGAATACTTCACTGAATCATTACACATCAAATAACCCAAGATGAAACATAAATTTTGATTAATATGATATTGAAATAATTCATCAAGTATGTTTTAATGTTTCATATTCATATTTTATATTGTGAAATGTCCTTCTGTATTTGTAAAAAGATTAGACAACCCACCAAATAAGTGTAGACAACTGGATGTAAACTAGGTCAAAATATGTCTCTGGGGGAGACATTTTTACTTGGATCTCTTAAGAGATTATTTTGTGTCTTAGTCTGGCACGATCATAAACTTTTCTTTATATATTTTATTGAAGCTACTAGTTTATTCAGATTAACTGTGACAAAATTTGTCCTTCAAATTCAGGTGTTAAAATGCTTCCCTCGAAGTCTTGGGGACTTTACTTTCAGGGATTTCATGCATGCATGTACAGTAGGTAAGCAATGCACTTGAAAATGTATCCTGCTTAATTATGTTACTTCTCTAAATTGGGTGTGGTCATTGTAATTTGTATTTGATTTCTATCTTTAAGAAAATGAGGGAAAAGAGTGTATCTAAGCTCGATTTTATATTAATTGAAGGACTATCTATAACTTTTGTTGTAGAAAAATTTATCAATATGCATTCATTTGTAGATCATAATTTTTGGATAAACATAGAAGTGTATAAAATTGCTTTTAAAGATAGTGTCTGATAGGTACCTGAGTTAGTCTCTGAGCTAATCACTAGAAAACAGCGGCACAGTCATAACAATCAAAGAAAAGAAAAGATATCCTAGTGCTTCGAGGGCCTAGTCCTCTGTCAGATACTCCAAAAACTGCCTGTCTCCTTATTCAGCCCTTCTTTTATTCATTATTTGTGTTACTAACTGTTTCTAGAGCCCCCAAAGTGGCTCATTCCCTTGGGTACCACCTCCCATTCTGTTATTTATCCCATCATGCCTTTTGTCACTCATATCTGTATTTCTTCTTTGTCTCCTAGTGTATAGGTTTATAATTAGGGGTTTATCAGTGTCTAGTTGTTTTCGATAAGAAGTTGTAATTTGGTTAGTTAAAGGTTCTCACCAAGGTTGTAAGATCCTACTACTTATGACAAAAATAATTAATTAATTAGTTAATTAATACACACGTGCGCGCGTGCGCGCACAAACATAAAATTCATGGATAAGCATAATAATATTAAAATCTCATCATACATTAACAACACAAGTACAAAGTTGCAAAAGTCACAAAATCCTATACATTTAACACAACTCATTAGTCTCTAAAATAACACTATCAATTTGATTTATTGCAAAAGACTGGGATTTAGCTCTTTATCAATTTTCTTCGAGTTGCTAATTAGTTTGAAAGGCAACATTTAATGTACTTTTGCGTGTACAATTTTGTTATCAGTTTCACTATAATTTTTACTTCAACTGATTGACAATTTTTCATGCAAATTCTTTTCATTTATTAAATTTATTTCATTCTGTGTGGCTGCAGAATGATGGAAGGAAGGGAGCAATTTTGGGGGAAGGGGGTCAAATTGGGGAGTTTCCTTTAACACCAAGCTAGAATGCACTGTTCTTGCTTGGGTAGTTGAGAAAAAGCGAGAATGGTTCTGGCTTTGAAAAATAAAAGCTAAGATTGTATTGGATCATAAGATTGTTGGATCACATGATTTGGATTCCGATCCTAGAAAATTTCATGCTTATCTGAGATTGGGATTAATTTTCATGGGTAGGATTGTAAGATTCTACAATCTTACGATCAAGAATGTGATTTTAACAACCTTGGTTCTTACTACTGATGTCTTTGAAGCCAAAAATGATTGTCGTGATATCCTGATAATTCTGTATATCTTTATTACAAACATCAATTTAAAGTTTCATTCTAACTTCTTAAGGACTCATTTCTTCTTCTTTTCCTCTCCCCACCCCCTTTTTCCCCCTTCCTCCCTCCGTGTGTGTGATGGAGACCAACTCTAAACAAAACTCAAAAGAAATATTTTTGGTAATCCTTCCTCACTAGACTGTGAGAGTGAGATGATTTTTCTGATATTAAACTTCAACAAAGAAAATACAACTAAGAGAATTCAGCAACTCAGCAAGACTCAAGTAACAGAATGAAAGTGATGAAACTGGAACTCAACATGCACTCCAAACCCTGACACTAGAGCATTCAGCCTCTCCTCACTCTACTCCAATTTTCCCATTCCTTCCTTGCTTACTTTCCCTCCTCTTATTCCTTCTTCCCTCAACAGAATACCCCCTCACTCCTCCACGTCACCCTCATTCAGATCTTAGTTAGTTAAGCAGTCTCTTCCCCCAGCATCCTTGCCACCTCATCACTTTCGTTCTTACTAGAATAAACCATAAGAGTTCTCTCTTCCTTCCCCTCGCTCCCCTGCATTCTACGTGAGTAAACCTTGGTAATTGGAGGCCTCTTGGGTGAGGCCTTATCAGTGTGTTGGTAGATCACCTTTCAAATCAATCAGTTTTTTTAATGTGAGAAAACCCATCATTGCCCACTTTCTGGGTTAATTTATGTTCTTGTCAAACATTTCATTATGTGATATACTTGTAACAACTTAAGAGTTGTCATTCTATAATCATTGAGTTTTTAATTTTTTTCCCTATTGAGAAGTAGTGTTGTTCATAAAAAAAGCATTTGTGTCAACTTATTCAATTCTATTTTAGATTTTGGACACTAAATTACCCCTAAATAGCTTCCTTCGTACTTGCTACTATTCTTCTGCAAAAGGCTAACTTCTCTTTGATCTTGAAAGTTAAGTCTTTTATTTGGTCTATAGTAATTAATAGGACTATTACTAATGACTTCTTGTTGAAGCATAAGCCAAACAAGTCTCTTTCTCTTGCAATATAATGTGCTTCAGTAGTTCTGAATCTCAGTCATCTGATATTGTATTGCTCTGTTGTTAGAAGCAACTAATAGACTGTACTGATTCCATAGTGTTGCTTAATTCAAACTAAGTTTTGAAAGACGCTGGGTAAACCTCATTTCCTATCCTTCATTTTTAAAATCTGCATTCCCTTAGTCCTCCTATCTCACATCTTCAATGTCAAATTACCAGTTGGTTCTCGAGCATGGGGAAGCATGAAGGGTTTATCTCTGGTATTGCAATTGTAAGGATGCCACTTCAATTTTTTATGTTTGATCCGTAATTTGTTTTCTAAGATTGTTTTACAGATTCCATTTGCAGATTTCTTAAATCATGATGGGGTTTCAGAAGCAATTGTAATGAGTGATGATGACAAACAATACTCAGAAGTTGTCTCTTTCTCTCTCACCCTCCACTTCTCTGTCATGCATCTAATCTATCAATGGCTACTAGAGTCTATTTAAAATGATAATTTAATTGAAACTGTATTATATCAGTGACTAGTTTTTTTCTTTCACATGGAAGTCAGATTTTGTAGTCATAATTTTGGACACTCTTAACTTCACTATTGGCACATCCAACCTTTCTTGTGTTTTGCTCCATTGTTCTTGCTTTTGCCATCTCCAAGACATACAATCATCTAATCTGTTCTGATTTAATCCTTTTAGCTATGTAGATTTTGTTTTCTTTTAGTTTAACGTTTTCAAATATATGTAGGTCTGTGCTGATCGTGACTATGCTCCTGGTGAACAGGTCATATACTGTTTAATCGAATGCTTTCTTAGCTAAATTAGATGGCCCAAGCAATTGATTGGTCTTGTAAATTGATTGGGAGGGGCTGAAACAATATGGTAGAAGATGATCAAGTTCACATTTCTTGTATAGTGCTTTTTACATTTACTATGATACTATATTTTGCATTATTGTGTATATTATTTTGCATTTGTGCTTGCAATTTATTAAATTAGCTTGTCCTACTTATAAATTTGGAAAAATCGTATCTTTTATGCAAAATCCTGCTTTAAAGTTTGACTATGCTTAATTTCTTTTTGTTACATTGCAAACTTACTCAACAATCATATAGCACTTCCTGGGATAACTGTTGTTTCTGGTTCTTCATTTTCTGGCCTCTGTTCCCTTATTTTTCTTTGTGGCGTTATCCAGTAATACCATATCTTAAAGATTTGCCACTTGATTCCTTCTGTTTCTTAATTGATTAAACATCTTCTAGCACTACATTTAATGTTGTTGTACTGTTGTTCTATATCATTGTTAAAATTTTCTGTAGAAAGATTAGAAGTGAAATACTCTTGAATATAAAAAGTGAGAATGTAAACATGTGTTTCTCCCTGGAATGCAACTATTTTGGAGACTATATCTTGAAAAATACACTTAAGTAGACAATAATTTTAGTAGACCAATTGAATTAATAAATAGGTCAATAATAAAGATTGGTTAATCTTTCTTCAACTTAAATATGAGGTTCCTGGCATTTAAAGATTTCCAAATTCAAATATCTTGAGAGAGACCTATAAAAACATAGTTGCAATGACAGTAAAAGTGACAAGATAATATTTATATGTTTTTTCTTACTTTGTCTGTCGTTAATTTGTTGTGGTTGTTATTGATTAAAATAGCTATATGATATTTCAATTACCTGCAACTTAGAGGCTTTTCTGCATTCTTTGTTCTAGATACTGATAAGATATGGAAAATTTTGTAATGCTACCTTGATGCTGGACTTTGGTTTTACACTTCCATACAACATTTATGATAAGGTATTCCTTGTAATTGAACTTCAAGTTACATTTAATCTTCTTTAGGAGGCCATGATATAGGAAGATGGGGTTCTTTGCTGATATTCCTAACATAAATGTATGTTTTGTGAGTATATGTGAACGACCGCATGGGTGTGTTTGCATATTGACTCTTGACATTGTTTCAGCTAGAAATTAATCCCATTATGCTATCCCGTCATTTTGCTCAGCTGATCTCTAATCTACCTATCCTTCTGTGACTTCACATGTTTAGTAATCGGTTTGTATATCTAATCTAAGTACATCGGGGATTTCCAACCTCCATTTTTGCATGTGGTGTTTAGAGGGCTCATTTTTGTGTAGGCAATAGTTTCTGCTTCTTTTTTTGATTATTTCTGTAAACCTGTCAAAATGCAATATGAAAAAAAATAAGGATGGACATGAGGATAATATATTTATGCTTTTCGAACTTTCTTCCTTGTTCTTACACTTTTCTACTAAGGCATCAAAACGAGGGAAAGAATAAAACAAAACACCTTTTTCAATTTGAAAATTGGAAAAAAAAATTTCTCTTATTTTTATGAGCAAGAGCAGCTATAATATATAATTATAGTGGCAATTTGAGGAAGCTTCCATCAGGCCATTTCCTAAACCCAGTGTCCATAGCCTGTTCGTTGAAGGGTTGGTTTGTTTATCGGCCAAACTCACAATATATATATATTTCATGAATATTCTTGGTGGTTGATTTCCTCATTTTCTTTTCTTTTTCTGAGTTGTCAGGAGGGAGAGAGGAAAAGAGATATTCAAAATTGATTTTGACAAACGTCACATTATTACCTTAAATATCAAATGAGAAGATGGGGCAGTTCTTGTCTACTTGAAGTGTGCCTGCATGTTTGAGTTCCCCATAAATATAATGATGCTTGTTGCTTTATCTGTCATTAGTATTGTATTTGGAATCCATGATTGGGTAATGTTGGCCATTCTCAGGTTCAGATCCAGCTTGATATACCGAAGGATGATCCTCTGCATAATCTGAAGATGGAACTCTTGCAGCAATATTTTGTGCCTACAACCAAAGATCCGAAATGCTTGAAGTATTCTGTGAATTCTTTCACAATCAAGTTTGTACTCATGCTTAGTTTCAATTTTTATGTGAGTTTATTTAGATATCATTGTCTAATCTTTGTTTGAATGTGGTGGAATGAAATTACTTAAAAATGCAAAGGGAATTTATTGACTATTACAGAATAAATTCTGCTGCTTTCTAAACTGACTTGATCTTGATGTTTAATTATACTGGGGGAAATGAAAGCACATAATAGTTGTCACAACTATTATTTAACTGGGGGGGAGGGGGAGAAAAGAATGGTAAGTCAATTATTGTTGTAACAACTATGATTGAATGGGAAGAATTCTATAACTGATTTTTTTTCTCGTTTTTTGTGTTGTAATTGACTTTATAGTACCAAATACCAACATGATGAAAAATTACTGTTTTAAACAGAGCCGGTACATGCACACACCAAGTCTTATTAGTAAGCTGAACTGCAGAGAACAGAAGGCACAAAGAACTGTCTTCTAATGCTTGCAAAGACTACTTACCCAGTCACCCTTATATTAATCTGCTGAAAAGGTTGTTCTTTTCCCCAGCTGAAGGGAGAGTATAGTGATACTGACCATCTACGATACTGCCAGTCCATGAAAGTGATAGAATATTTAATTATAGGGAATAGTACTGTTTTTATGCAGTTATACAATGACCACAGATAATGAGCTTCAACTTGTACTTCGTAAAGTCACTTTTTATCTGTTTAATGTTGCCCATTTATCACAATGCTCAATAGTAAATATATGGGGCCATAGGTTATCCTATGAAGTACGGACACTTCATTTTAAGGCATGTCGACGTGTCAGACACTCTTAGGACACGTGTCCGACGCGTGTCCCGTGTCCAACTTTTTAAAAAAAAATTATAAAAAAAAAACTCATGTCGGACACATTTTTGAACGTGTCTGACACTTATTTCGGACATTTTAGGCATAAATCTTCCATCTCCTTTAGATTTTTATTTGAAGTTAGAACCCAACTGTATCTTAGTCATCGTAACATGTCTTCTATTGAAATTGGGTACCCATCATCTATTGTAACTTGCATTCCAGTCATCGCATTTCTATTGTTTGTTTTTGTTGAACATTGATAATAAATTTTTCTATTTTCTCTTATTGGATTTGTCTATGTGCGTGTGGCCATGTGCATATTCCTTTTCCACAAATCTTCGAAGTATTTTTTATGCAAACATATATACCTATTCGAAAATTTGCTTTTAGAGTTCAAGTTTTTCTATGGAGTAAAAGAAAGCCAAATTCTTCTACTTTTTTTGTTGTCTCTTAATGTCTTACATAAATGCAATGGTAAAGAACTAAGGTAACTTTTGTCAGTGAGGGAGTTGAATTATAATAATGCACATATTTTTTTTTTAGAGTTCTCTTATTTTTGTTCTTTATTATTGCTATATGTACACATAACTTTTGTATTATTTATTATTTTTTGTTATTGTTGATATTAGAGTTTTATCAATTGCAAATATATCTTTATATAATTCAGAATTAAAAAGTTTTTTTCACAGACGAAAGGAATGAAAATAATAGCGATATGAAGAATATATTGAAAAAAATGAATGTTTATTGTATTATAAATTTATGATAATTTTTTTGAAATTAAGTTGTGAAATGAGTTGTAAATAATATTATTTTCTAGCTCTATATATATATATATATAATTTTTTTTAATTCACGTGTCTTCTACGTGTCGTGTCCTATATTTTTTTAAAATTTACGTGTCCCGTGTCCGTGTCCGTGTCCGTGTCGTGTCCCATATCTATGTCCGTGTCCGTGCTTCATAGAGGTTATCTCATACTGCATGTGTAATCCTTTCCCATATTTGTGTTGATATTCTAGGACTTAATATCCTGATGTGGCTTTACTCTAAAATGTTGCCAAAATGCTTCCCATTGTTTTGCTATCTGATGGAGCTATGATCATATAGGGAAGTGAGGTCTGCTAGAGGAAACGGGAAGGGTCTTCCACAGTCACTTCGTGCATTCGCTCGTGTTCTTTCTTGCACCTGTCCTCAGGGTGCGTTTAAATTTTTCTTTTTGTTAATGCTTAATGGTTAAATTTTTGTTACTTAATCATACCTACCAGTATCCACTTATGGAATTATTATTGATCAAATATCAGAACTCAATAATTGGGCCTTGGAGGCTGCACGAACTGATGGTAGGCTGGCTAGGTGTCCTTTACGCAATATCAACAAAGAGTTACAAGCACATCTAATGTTGTCATCATTATTTACCCAATTAATTGACGAGCGCAATGCAGCTATACAGGTAAAGATTTAAGGACTTCACCTTATAATTGTGTGGAACAAGGTGGCAATTGTAATTTTATCAACTTCAGTCTAAAGTCAAGAATTTGTGAGGGCACATGTTTCTAATGACTTTGTCAGACTTGTAATGTAATCTTAATATGAAGAGTATTAAAACATATTTTCCATGTTATTTCTACAGTTCAAAAGACCTCCCTGTTCTTTTTTTCTTAATACAAAATGTGCTTTTGGCATTTCTGTGCAGTCATTGAAGTTTTCCAATTCACCCTCCGTTTCTGGAAAGCTTTCTGTGAGAAGTATAATGGCTCGGGATCTCTTGGAAGGTGAGATGCGCGTTCTCAAATCTGCTTCTGCCTGGCTGGAGAATTACTGTTCTTCCTTGACTGTCTATTAGTTGCTTGCTACAAACACAGGATTATGCCAGGATGGTAGGAACAGTTTCACGTCAGAAAGATTATGCTGCCTTTAGCAAGCTGGAATTAACGCAAATGAAAAATTAGACTGTCTAGTTCTTAGCATATTTTTGAGAAAAGACATTTATATTTTCTCCAATTTTATGTACATGGTCTGATGATCTTGATAGCAAGTACTGAAGTTAGATCAATTGTCTATCTTTCAGAAAAGATGCGAACAAAGCACATTAAAGATTGTTCTTCCAAACTAGTTGAGATTTTCAAGGCCTTCTCCAAAAGTAGAAATGCGACAAGATCATTTTGTTGTGGTAATGGTTGATAAAAGAACAACTCCAATAAATAGTCAGACAACTACCTTGCTTAATTAAGTAGTTTCACCATACGAATTGAATTCATGCTCTTTAACAATTATTTCTGCCTTGTTTGATAAATGGGCATCGTAATTTTGTACGAGTGTGTTTAGATATGGTTATTTAAAAATGTAATGGAAATTTTTTTCTTAAAAAAGGTGTACTCCCTAGTTTCTTGATTGTTTGTTTTCTTCTCTTGCTTCATTTTCTCACCTCTCTTCTTCATTCAACCTTCTTTCTTTTATTTCGCTCACATTTTCTTTGCTCTTTTTTGTCTACTCATCAAATCTATTATAGCTTCCTGCACAATTTCTTTACTAACATTAATTGTTGCCAATATTTTAAATTCAAATGTGTATACTATGACAAGTTATACACTATAGTTACTTTCTATTGCTACTAGTGCTCTTGATAGAAAGCTCTTCAATAAGGCGTCATTGATGGCATTCGGGTTGTGCCTTGATGCATAATTTGTCATGGAGCATAACTTTGGACTTGAATTATTGACAACAATTGATGTTAGGTTTGAGCGAAATAGAAATTATATCAATATTATTAGCAAAGTGTATTTAGACAATGTCATGGTCTTTGAAATAATGTTTATCCAAAAATAGATATAAACATGCATGTTCTAATTCTTTCTCTTTATAATTAAAGATTTTTATTCACTTAAATATGTAAGGAGTTTTAGGAATTACATTTAATTTCAAAAATAGAACATATCTATTAATTTACATTGAAGAAGCACCCAATATCATTGAAGTATATAATAATTCTATATTTAAGTAGGTACCAATGCCCAAGGCTAATGACATTTTTTCTTCATTTATTTTCTCATAAATAAGGGAAAGTTCTATTTCATCTTATCGCCATTACAATATAGGTTTTGCCTAAAAAGATCATTGGATGAAGTTTTAGTGAAAGGAATATAATTGTGTGATTACTATGAATATTACTTTCACTTTTTTCTTACGAGGGACTGGAGTTTGGGGGTGGCTATTTTTCTCTTTGGAAGCACTTTTCCAAGAGATAATTTATATTTTGATGGTATTGACATAATTTTTATTTTACTCAGATCTTAATAGGTAGTACACCCTATATATTTTGAGGATACATTTTCAATAGAAACTTTCCATATAATGAAAAGAGACATAATAACATTAATTACTACCAATAATTTAGGTCCAAAGTTTTACATCATGACAAGTTATGTATTATAGTTACTTTCTATTGCTACAACACCATTGACAAAAAATTCTTCACTAAGGAAAATTTGAGTAATGCCATATGGCATAACTTGTTATGGTTTAAAACTTTGGACTTAAATTATTGACAATAATAGACATTAGTATGTCTCTCATAATTGCATAATCATTGCATGGAAAACTCTTATTACAAGTTTATCTTCAAAATAGATTGGGTACCACCTCTTAAGGTCTGAGTGAAATAAAAATTATATCGATATCATTAACAAGATGCACTTGGACAATGTCATGGTTTTTGAGCTCATGTTGTTTATCCAAAAACATATATAAGCATGCATATTTTAATTTTCCTTTCCTATAATTAAAAATTTCTATCCACTTAAATATGCAAGAAGTTTTAGTAAATGCGTTTAATCACAAGAATAAAATGTATCTATTAATTTACATTGGAGATACACCCAACATCACTAAAAGTATATAGTAGTTCTATATCCAAGTAGATATCAATGTTATCCAAGGCTAAGGGAACTTTTTCTCTCTTTATTTTTGCAAAAATAAAGGAAAGTTCCATTCCATGTTGTTATCATTAAAATATAGATTTTGCCTCTAAAACTCATTGGATAAAGCTTTGATGAAAGGAAAGATAGTTATATGTTATTACATTCAGTCTTACTTTCCACTTTCTCTTTATATGCGATTAGAGTCTGGTGTGGTTGATTTTTTTTGGAAGCACTTTTCTAAGAGATAATTTCAATTTTGATAATGTCGACATAATTTCTATTTCATTTGGACCTTAAGAGGTGGTACACTCCATCTATTTTGAACATACATTTGCAATAAGAGCTTTCCTTGTAATGGAGAATGGCAAACTAACATCAATTGCTACTAATAATTTGGATCCAAAATTTTACCCCATGACAAGTTATGCAGAATGGTTGCTTTTTATTGCTGCTAGCACCATTGATGAAATTGTTTTCACCAAGGTGCACTTAGGCAGTGCCATGGTGCATAACTTATTGTGGTGTAAAATTTTAGACTCAAATTATTGTTAAGAGTTGATGTTACTGTGTCTCTCTTCATTGCATGGAAAGCTTTTACTATAAATATATCCTCAAAATAGGTGAAGTGTACCCCTTCTTAAGGTTCGAATGAAATAAAATTTATGTTGACACCATTAGTAAGGGGCACTTGGGAAACACCATGGTCTTTGAGATTATATTGTTTATATAAAAATAGATATAAGCATTCATGGTTTAATTCTCCTTCCTTATAATTAAATTTTTTTATCCAATTAAAATGTGTAGGGAGTTTCAATAAATACGTTTAATTTCAAAAATAAAACGTATATATTAATTTAAATTGGAGAAGCACCCAACATCACTAGAGTATATAATAATTCCATATCCAGGCAGGCACCAATGTTATACAAGGCTAAGGACACTTTCTTTTTTGTTTTCTCAAAAATAAAAGAAAATTTCATTCCATGTTATTTCCATTATAACATAGGTTTTGTCTAAAAAACACATTAATGAAGCTTTCATGAAGGGAAAGATAGTTTTGTCTTAATACTTTGATTCTTACTTTTCCCTTTCTCTTTATGTGGAATTGGAGTTTAGGATGACTTATTTTCTCTTTTGAAGTATTTTTCTAAGAGATAATTTCTATTTTGATGGTGTTGACACAATTTCTATTTCACTTAGACTTCAATAGGTGGTACACCCTACTTATTTTGAAGATACATTTATAATAGGAGATTTTCATGTAATAAAACGTCAATTATTGCTAATAAATTGGGTCCAAAGTTTTACACTATGGCAAGTTATATACTGTAGCTACTTTTTATTGCTGTTATGACCTTTGATAAAAAGTTCTTCACCAAGGTGCATTTAGACAATGTCATGGTGCATAACTTTCCATGTTATAAAACTTTGGATCCAAATTATTAGAAACAATTGACATTAATATGTCTTTCTTCATTGCATAGAAAGCTCCTATTGTAAATATATTCTCAAAATAAGTGAGATGTATCACCTCTTGAAGAACAAGTGAAATAGAAATTGTGTCAACACCATCAGTAAGGTACACTTGGACAGTGCCATGGTCTTTAAAGTAATATTTATCCAAAAATATATATAAACATACATGTTGTAATTCTCTCTCCTCATAAGTAAAATTTCTTATTCACTTAAATATATAGAAAGTTTTAGTAAATATATTTACTCTCAAGAATAATAGTTTCAGTAAATTGGAGATGCACCCAACATCACTGAAATATATAATAGTTCCATATTCAAGTAGGTACCGATGTTATCCAAAATCAATTACACTTTTTCTTTTTTTGTTTTCTCAAAATTAAAGTTTCATTCCATGTTATTGCCATTACAACATAGGTTTTGTCTCCAAAATTTACTAGCTAAAACTTTGCTGAAGGGTAAGATAGTTCTGTGTGATTACTTTGAATCTTACTTTTCACTTTCTCCTTGTGTAGTCCTGGAGTTTAGAGCAATTGATTTTCTCTTTCAAACCACTTTCTAAAAAGGTAATTTCTATTCTGATGGTATTGACATAATTTTTATTTCATTCATACCTCAAGCTGTGGTATACCCTATATATTTTGAGGATACTTTTGGAATATGATTTTTTCATATAATTAAAAGAGGCAAACTACTATCAATTATTGCTAATAATTTGGGTCCAAAGTTATACCATGACAAGTTATGCACCATAGTTACTTTATGTTGCTACTAGTGCTATTAATTAAAAGTTCTTAATCAAGGTATAATTGGACAATGTTGTGGTGCATAACTTATCATAGTGTAAAACTTTAGACTCAACATATTGGTAGTAATTGACGTTAGTATGTCTCTCTTAGTTGTATGAAAAGCTCCTATTGTAATTGTATTATCAAAATAGGTGGGGTGTACCATCTCTTGAAGTTGAGTGAAATAGAAATTATGTTGACACTGTCAACAATGTGCACTTAGGTAATGCCATGGTCTTTTAAGAATTTTTTTTTGCAAAAATAGATATTAGCATGTATGTTTTAATTCTCCCTCTTCATAATTTAAATTTTTTATCTACTAAAAATTGTATAGAGTTTTAGTAAGTACATTTAATTTCAAGAATAAAATGTATTCATTAATTTACATGAGAAATACACCCAACATCACTAAAATATATAATAGTTCTATATCGAAGTAGGTATTGATGTTATACATGGCTAACGATTCTTTTTCTTTCTTTGTTTTGTCAAATATAGAGTAAAGTTTCATTCCATGTTATTGTCATTTCATTACAACATAGGTTTTGCCTCCAAAACTCATTGGATATAGCTTTGGTGAAGGGAAAGATAGTTCTTTGATTACTTTAACTCTAAATTTCCATTTTCTCTTTATGTGGGATTGGAGTTTGGGGTTGTTGGTTTTCTTTTTGGAAGCACTTTCTCAAGAGATAATTTCTATTTTGATGGTACTGACATAATTTATATTTCACTCGAATCTTAAGAGGTGGTACATTATCTTCTTTGAGGATACATTTGTAATATGAGCTTTTCATGTAATAAAGAGAAGCGTACAAAAATCAATTGCTACAAATAATTTGGATCCAAAATTTTATGCCATCATAGGTTATGCATTATGGTTACTTTTTGTTGCTTTTAAGACCATTGATAGAAAATTCTTTGCCAATGTGCATTTGGGCATCGCCATTGTGCATAACTTATTTGGTGTAATAGTTTGGATCCAAATTATTGACAAAAATTGACATTAGTATGTCTAGCTACATTAAATAGAAAACTCATATTACATATATCTTCAAAAGAGGTTAAGTGTGCCACCTCCTGAGGTCCAAAGTGAAAATCATGTTAACACCATCAGTATGGTACACTTGGACAATGCCATAGTCTATAAGTTAATATTTATCCAAAAATGAATATAAGCATATATGTTTTCGTTCCCTTTTTCCATAAGTAAAATTTTTTATCCACTTTAATATGTAGGGAGTTTTAGTAAATACATTTAATTTTAAGAATAAAATATTTCCATTAATTTACATTTGAGATGTTCCCAACACAACTAGAGTATATGATAGTACCATATTTAGGCAATTACCAATGTTAGCCAAGGCTAAGGGCACTTTTTTTTTGTTTTCTAAAAAATAAAGAAAAGTTCCATTCCATGTTACTGTTATTATAACATAGGTTTTTCCTCTAAAACTTATTGGATGAAGGTTTTGTGAAAAGAAAAGATAGTTCTATGTGATTATGTTGAGGTTTACATTTCACTTTCTCTTTATGCAAGATAGGAATTTGGGATGGCTGGTTTTCTTTATTGAAGCACTTTTCTAAAAGATAATTTCTATTTTAATGAAGTTGGCATCATTTCTATTTCACTTAAACCTCAAGAGGTGATACACCCTACCTATTTTGATGATACATTTATAATAAGAACTTTATATGTAATGAAGAAACATATACTAACATCAATTTCTGCTAGTATTTTGGGTCTAAAGTTTTACATGATGGTAAGTTATGCACTATGTTTACTTTTTATTGCTACCAACTCCATTGACAGAAAGTTCTTCACTAAAGTACACTTGCACAATGTCATGGTGCATAACTTGCGATAGTGTAAAACTTTGGACTCAAGTTATTTGTAGCAATTGACTTTAGTATGTTTCTCTTCATTGCATAGAAAGTTCCTACTATAACTTGTCATAGTATTTCACTCGAATTTCTTGAGGTGGTAAACCTTATCTATTTTGAGGATATATTTATAATAGCAGCTTTCCATTTAATGAAGAGAAGCATACTAACATCAATTGCTACCAATAATTTGAGTCCAAAGTTTTATTCCATGACAAATTGTGCATCATAATTACTTTCTATTGTTGCTAGAGCTATTAAAAAAAATTTCAACTAGGTGCACTTGGGCAGTGTCATGGTGCATAACCTATTCTGGATGTGTGGACACACCAAAAGAGATATGATTAGAAATGAGTGCATTAGAGAGAAAGTTGTGATAGCACCTATTGTGGAGAAGATAATTGAATCTCGCTTAAGGTGGTTTGGCCATGTGGGGAGAAGACCTGCAGAAGCTTTAGTGAGAAGAGTTGATCGGATGGAGAATAGTCCAATAATTAGAGGTAGAGGGAGGTCAAAGAAAATAATAAGTGAAACAATTAAAAATGATTTAATAGTTAATAACTTATCTATTGATCTCATCCATGATAGGCCACTATAGCGCCGTTTGATCCATGTAGCCGACCCCACCTAGTGGGAAAATGCTTTGTTGTTGTTGTTGTTGTTGCATCTCTCTTCATTGCATGAAAAGTTCCTATTGCAAATATATCATCAAAATAGGTAAGGTGTACCATCTCTTGAGATTCAAATGAAATAAAAATTATATTGATACCATTATCAAGGTGTACTTAGGCAATGTCATGGCCTTTGAAATAATGTTTATCCAAAAATAGATATAAGCATGCATGGTTTAATTCTCCTTCCTTATAATTAAATTTTTTATTCACTTAAATATTCAAGGAGTTTTACTAAATACATTTAATTTCAATAATGAAATGTATCAATTAATTTATATTAAAGATGCATCCAGTATAAATAAAGTATAATAGTTTCATATCCAGTAAGTACCAATGTTATTCAAGGCTAAGGGCACTTTTTCTTTCTTTATTTTCTAAAAAACAAAGGAAAGTTCCACTCCATATTATTGTCATTACAACATAGGTTTTTCCTCCAAAACTCATTGGATAACGTTTTGGTGAAAGAAAAGATAAGTCTGTGTGATTACTAAGTCTTACTTTGCACTTTCTCTTTATTATGGATTAGAGTTTGCGACGTTTGGTTTTCCCTTTCGAAACACTCAATAAATAATTTCTATTTGATGGTGTCGACATAATTTTTATTTTGCACAAATATCAAAAGTTGGTACACTATCTATTTTGAGAATATATTTACAATAAGAGTTTTCCTTGCAATGAAGAGAAGTATGCTAACATGAAGTGCTACCAATATTTTGGGTTCAAAGTTTTATACTATAACAAGTTATGCATCATTGTTACTTTTTATTTGCTGCTAGCGCTATTGATAGAAAGTTCTTCACCAAGGTGCACTTGGCTAGTGCCATGATGTAGAACTTGTCATGATTAAAACTTTGAACCCAAATTATTGATATAAATTGAATTTAATGTATCTCTCTTCATTGCATGAAAAGCTCATATTTCAAATGTTTTTCAAAATAGGTGGAATGTACTACATTTTAAGGTATGAGTTTAATAGAAATTATGTTGACACCATTAACAAAGTGCAATTGGACAATGTCATGGTCTTTAAAGTAATGTTGTTCATAAAAAAATAGATATAAGCATGCATGTTTTAGTTCTTCCTCCTTGTAATTTAAAATTTTTATCGACTCAGTTAATACATTTAATCTCAAGAATAAATCGTATCAATTAATTTACATTGGATATGCACCTAGTATCACTAGAGTGTATAATAGTTTCATATCTAGGTAGGTACCAATGTTATCCAAGGTTAATATCATTTTGTCTTTCTTTATTTTAAAGTTCCATTCTGTGTTATTGCCATGACAACATAGAATTTGCCTCCAAAACTTATTAGATGAAGTTTTGGTGAGGAAAAAATAGTTTTGTGTGATTACTTTAAGTCTTTCTATCCATTTTTTTCCCATGTTATCTACTTTCTCTTTCAAAAAACTTTATCAAGAGATTATTTCTATGTTGATGGCATCGATATTATTTCTATTTCACTTAGACCTTAAGAGGTAGGACACCCTACCTATTTTTAGGATACATTTGCAATATGTGCTTTCTATGAAATGAAAAGAGGCATATTAACATCAATTACTGCCTATAATTTGAATCTCAAGTTTTAGGTTATGACAAGTTATGCACCATGGTTACTTTATGATTCTGCAAGCACTATTGACAAAAAATTCTTCACCAAAGTGCACTTAGGTAGTGCCATGGTGCATAACTTGTTATATTGTATTACTTTAGACCTAAATTATTGGTTACAATTGACGTTAGTATCTCTCAATTGCATGAAAAGATCCTATTGTAAATGAATTCTCAAAATTAGTGAGGGTGCACCTCTTGAAGTTCAAGTGACAAAAATTATGTCAACACTATCAACAAGGTGTACTTTGGCAATGCCATGGTCTTTAAGGTAATTTTGTTTGTTCAAAAATAGATATAAGTATGCATGTATTAATTCTCTCTACCAATAATTAAAATTTTTTATCCACTTAAATATGCAAGGCGTTTTAATAAATATATTTAATTTCAATAATAAAATATATCCATTAATTTATATTGAAGATGCATCAAACAAAACTAAAGTATAATAGTTCTATATTCAGTAAGTACCAATGTTATCCATGGCTAAGCAAACTTTTTCTTTTTTTGTTTTCTTAAAAATAAAGGAAAGTTCAACTCCATATTATTGTCATTATAGATATATTATGTCAACAACATCAACAAGGTGTACTTAGGCAATGCCATGGTATTTAAGGTAATGTTATTTATTCAAAAATAAATATAAGCATGCATGTATTAATTCTCTCTACTCATAATTAAAATTTTTTGTCCACTTAAATATGCAAGGAGTTTTAATAAATATATTTAATTTTAGTAGTAAAATCTATCCATTAATTTATATTGAAGATGCATCTAGCATATCCAGTAGGTACCAATGTTATCTAAGGCTAAGGGTACTTTTTTTTATTCTCTAAAAAATAAAAGAAAATTTTACTTTATACTATTGTTATTACAACATAAGTTTTGCCACAAAAACTCATTTAATGAAGTTTTGTTGAAAGGAAAGATAGGCCTGTGTGATTATTGAGTTTTGCTTTCTACTTTCTCTTTATTTTGGATTGGAGTTTGTTACAGTTGGTTTTTCTTTTCGAAACACTTTCCTAAGAGATAATTTCTATTTTGATGGCACCAACATAATTTTATTTCACTCTCACCTTAAGAGGTGGTATACCTTTCTTATTTTGAAGATAAATTTACATTAGAAGATTTTCATGAAACGAAGAGAGACATAATAATATCAATTGTGGTTAATAATTTAGGTCGAAAGTTTTATGCCATTGTTACTTTCTGTTGTTGCTAGCGCCATTAACAGAAAATTCTTCACCAAGTTGCATTTGGGCTATGCCATGGTGATGGATTATGGATTTATAGATTTATATTGGGTGATGGATTGTAGGTCCAGATCTTGTGTTCTCATTAATGAAACTCTTTTAGAATCTTCTGAAAGTTCTAGGGATCATTATCCTTTTCTATTATAACCTTAGCAATTTTCTTAGTCATAATAGTTAGCCTAGTAGACTTTTTGCTAGGAGCAGAGGGTGGTATGTTATTTTTCTTTCTTTTTCTATGGGTATTGAAAATTTTAAGGACTTGTGTGTTTCCAATTTTGAAGGAATTCTAGCCCAAATTATGAATCCTAGGTGCCTCTACATGAGTTTTGAGCAACCAAATATGAATTGGTATCATAAGCACTTTGATGACAAAAGAAGCAATCCATAGAAAGATTTGGCACTGTTGACTAAATTATGTAGTTAATGATATTTGAAAATTGGTGGTCCTTATTTGAAGAAGAATCAACAAAATAGTTAATAGAATAAAAACATATCCAAGTAAAGTACAAAGGAGAAAGTGATATTATATTTATATTTTTACCATAATATTCTTACATTTAACTTATCTACTTTTTCAATCATACAACTATTTGTATTGTTTATGATCTTATAATAAATAACTAATTCATATAATATATTACTATCAGATTTTACAGAGTGATTACACATGTTCATCTTTGATTTTAAAAACCATGTAAATGAAGAATTTCAGCTTGTAATATATAAGAAAATTGTTTCCACCCTATGCTATAGTGGCTAACAATTAGTCACTCTATGAATATATGGGTGCAAAAGTCTTGAGAATAGTGTTTTAAAAGTTAGGATTATGTAAAGTTGTCGTTTTGAATTATATTACTATTTTTTCAGGCACTTTATTTTTATGTTATATGGAAAATTTCATGCATATGAGTCAAGACAAATTTACTATTTTGAAATTGTTCCAAGTAAATAAGTTCAAATCTAGGAATTTGAGAATTTAATTAGGACATAAATGGATTTTGAATTTGCTATTGGTTTAGATTTGGGTCTAGAGATGAGACCAATACTTTTTTTTTTATATATACAAGAGATGAGACCAATACTTTAAGTGTCTAAATTTGGGTTATAGTACCCTATCCATTGTATGTAGCATCTTGTGACTTGACCAACTGAAGTTATCATTTCACCCCATTGAACGTATGTTGATAAATAGCTCAACCTTTTTTCTCCAAATAAATACTTTTGGTTATTTTCCCCTATTTCTTGTATAATCTCTCAAAGTGCTAATTTGGCCATCATAGCTCGTGCCAAAGCCACCACTCTCCATGATTTTGTCCCTATAGCTCTTCTAAAAAACTTGTACCTTTGAGCATTTGAGATACCTACCTTTCGAGGCCTAAGGAGACTCGACTCTTCACCACAAACTAGGATATACATATATATGAAGGGTACCAAAAATACTCAAAACATAAAGTAAGAAAAAAAGAAGAAAAAAGAAGAAGAGAAAAGCCATCAAGACCTTCATTGCGTCTAAACACTTTTTGATTATTAATCCATTTTTCACCACTTCATTTTCACACTCACCAATTACACCATCAGTCAAAACAAAAACTATAACTAATCATTTAACTTTAGCATTCAAGAATTGGATAAAGTCTCAACCTAATCTTTCACGTTTCAAAAAAAGGATAAGGTCTCAAAGCCTAATATTTCAAAAAAAAAAAAATCTTATTCTTATTTTCTAATTGGGGGAGGGGTTTGAAAACCCCATCCCTCCCCCACCCCATTTCTCCTCTCCCTTCTTTCTTCCTCTTCTCACCATAGTTATGCTTCTTTTGAGAGGGGGTTGCCATAGCAACTCTCATTCTCCTTTTTCATATCTTTTTGTAGAAAAAAATGTTTTTTTAAAGAGAATTTTTTTATTTCTTTTAAAATTTTTTTTTTTATAGAATAGATTTTAAAACTTCGAATTTATACATCTCTTTTATTTAAATTTACAGTATTATACTCAGATCTATTATTTTGAACTCAAATTTGAGTAGAAAAAAAAATTAAATTTACAACACTAAATTTATAACAAAATAAAAAAAATTAATTTTAAAAAAATTGAGAAGTGTGTTTACCTTTTTAAAAATATTTTTTTTTAATGTTATACTAGCTATATATTTACATTTTAAAAATATAATATTTAATATATTAACATTTAAAATATGTATTACCTCTTTAGTTTCTAACTATAGTACTTTGAATTTTATCTTTTATCTTCAAAAATTGCAAGACTTATACTTTTATATTTTATTTGCTGATCTTAGTATCCAATATATTTTTGATTAAATATTTTTTTGGTAGTTGAAGGAGTCCTTTCAACATCCCTTTTTTTGACGGATTGTTCCATTATTATATATAAAAAAAAAACTTATCTTCTACTCATTTCTTTTATTTTAAAACACAATATTTTAATCTTTCGCATTTTCTTAGATATTAAAATCAAATCTTTTCATAAAAAATTCATCTATATATAAATTATTATTGATAATATGACCATTAAAATCTCACAAATACAATCTATAATACAATTTTCTATTAACATCTATTAGAACATATAACAATTAAACAATGTATGTTAGATATTTAACTATTACATCATAAAAAAACTATTTATAAATAAAAGAATTTTTTTTTTACAAACAATGAAGGACCAAATTACTATATTTTAAAATAAAAAGATCAAATTGAATAATTTGTTAAAATAAAAAGATTAAAAGTACAATTAAACATTTTTTGAGAGAAAATATAAACATCTATACCAACAAAACTTTCTAGGGCTTCAAATATCTTTCCTTTCCCAGTAGCACAAGTATTGTAATTCAAGGTGACAACCATATATCTCCTTTTCCCAATCTTCAACACTTCCGTATAACATAACATTCACAAGCTCCCATGAAGCCTCAGCTCCCAATCATGTACAATCGTTCATGCCAAGTAAAAAATCATTTCTTAATATCATTACCATTGATTTTAAGTGTTGTCCCACAATATCAATTGAGTTTGGATTCTTTAAAGTTCTTAAAGAACTTTACAAAGTAAATTTTGATAAGAGAAGGATATAGTTAAATAATTAATATTTAATAAATAAGTAAGACCTATTGATTCAGATGTCTATACTATGTTTTCTTTTCAAATTTATCCTGTACCTGAGCTCACTAGATCAACACAAAGCATAAACTTCAATGGAAATCTGGAAACCATTGTATCTTCATAGAACCTAGAAGAGTATCAAATCTATGTGGCGTGTACTGTGTAACCTCACAACACCATTAACATAAGACCTTGCTTGGCTTCCGTGGATGAAACAGTAACTGCACACTTAAGAGCAAAACAGCTGATAAGGTTGCAACATGAAGACATACAAGTTGCTCAACTTTAACTAGTTGATAAATAAACTATACTGAGACATGGCAAAATATACTGAAGAATGTAACATCCTATTCAACAACTGAGGGACAGAAAGAAATGTAGTTCAGAATTTTCAACAACCTGAAAATAAAAACTATGCCCGGAGACAAGGAACAATATGGAAGTAAGTTGATCAAAAGTAAGCTACGAGAGAATTGCAAACTGAATGCAGGGATAAAATTCTAAAACACATCCACAAAAATAAAATTATTATACTGGACCACATTTGTTGATTAACAATGCAATAAGGATTCCTGTATTAATTCCAAAATAGCAGTTTGCTGTCAAACAATGTTTTGTCAGCAAAGAAATGCCGCATGCACAAAAGAATTGGATTAACAGAGGGCTGAGAAGAAAATGACACCAACAATAGCCACAGAATTACCATGTCCCTCATATCCCTTGCCTCTTTCCATAATATGAAGAAAATAACATATAGATATAGGCATAGAGTCATCCGCACAAAGCCTATATAACATGTATTTGAATCGTTAACGATAAAATCAAACCATCAAAAATTAAGGTAAAAAGGCATAACACTAATCCAATGTCAAACATAAACCTTCAACTTTCTTAAATACGACAATATGAGAGTAGTTTTGGCAACTTCAAAACATGATAAAATACTCATTTTCAAGTTTCAATCATTCTATAAGCATAAATTAGCTCAACCTAACAGCATAAACTCAAAAGAAAAATAGTACGTTAAAGTAATCAGATCATCAAATACAATATACTCATATATATATATATATTGGGAGGTTATCCATATGCTACAGGATGCATTGTAAATGCAAGAGAAATAAGATCAGAGCCTCAGAGGCCAAAGACTAACTGAGGAATCTGCCAACTGAACTACTTTGTGCTTTTACCCTACAGCTCTACTAAGGAACTAAAAACACATCCACGATGGAATATTTACTTCAGCAATCTCTGGGAACTACAGGAAATCCTAGATAATGGCTCATGAGGAACAGGTCAGTGTAAGAAATTCTTCACTAGTTTCTGTTCTATTGGTTTTTCTACAAAAAACAAAAAAAGAAGTTAAAACAACCTAACGAGATTTTGGTACCTTAGCAACACAAGACTTATCAAGATAATGAAAGCAATTGGTCTAATACTCTAATGAAACATGCCAGGATATTTATGTAATCGGAATCTCAAAAAAAAAAAAAAAATGCTATTAAGAAATAAAGTACACTAAATAGATGATCAAATAACCATTCCTTCCAAGAGCCGTAAATAATAACAATCTCTGCTTCAAAGCAGCATTCAAAAGTACATATAATTAGTTATGAAACACAATAACAAAACTACATTAACAATCAATAAATTGTACATTTCATGTTGTCAAAGTCCCTCTAGACATTGATGATTCAATAGATAACTAAATGCCTGCTGCTACTGGCTCAAAACAATTTCTAAATTCCAGACACATTTTGATGTCAACAGAAAGTAGCTTTTCAAGATAACAAATACTAAGCAACAATTATACAAGCACCAATACTTACTAAGGAGAAAGTGAAGCAAAATCTCAAGTTTCTGAATCAGTTCACGTATTCTATTCATGCACCAACAAATAGTGTGGCCAATTTATATTCAAAACCACATCACCAGCCACTATATGAGGTTGAAGATTCAACTCGGCAAGTTTCAATTTTCTTTCGGCTTGCTTAAACTCTATCAAAAGAATAACAAATTTGAGGAGAATTAAGACAGACACTCTCCATGAATGAAATACACTAATACAGGGATAGGGAAAAAATTTCCCTTTTACAATAAAGGCCGACTCCCCCTAATCACTGAATAAAAATCGATGGCACTACTACACTACATATTAATGTGTTAGATTCCCATGTCAACCTTGACCAATTAAACTACCTGCAGCTCCTGAGATTTACCTAGTTATTCTTCTCCCTTCTGATCTGAATTGGACTATTTATTTTTCACGGTTATCCCAAGTTCTCCTGCAACAATGACCGTGGTTGCCATGTCCAGGAACATTCCATGCTCCACAACGCCCGCAAGTTGTAGAATTGCATCACTAGCAACCTTCAAATCGCCGATACTCTTCTTAAAATACAAGTCTACTACATAATTTCCATTGTCAGTTACAGATGGTTCATTGTTTTCTCCAAAAGTCCTCAGCTTAGCAACACAACCTGACTCCTCAAACAATTTTTGCAGCCTAGAAGCAGTGAATTTCCAGCAAAATGGTATAATCTCAACAGGCATAGCAAGCCCACTGCCCCCCAAATACTTTACTAACTTGGACTCATCCACAATAACAATGAACTTCTTGCAAGCACCCTCAACCATTTTCTCCCTCAAAAGCGACCCACCTCGGCCTTTCACTAAATTCAAGAAAGGATCGACTTCATCGGCTCCATCAATTGCAAGATCAAGGACTGGGTGGGAATCGAGATCTGACAATGGAATCCCCAATGAAACAGCTTGCTCGTGGGTCTTCTTCGACGTGGGTATTCCTACAATGTTCTTGAGCTTGCCCTGGCGAAAAAGCTCGCCGATTCGGTCCACTGCGTGCTTCGCCGTGGACCCAGTTCCCAAACCTAGAACCATGCCAGACTCAACGTACTCGACGGCCTTGTAGGCAGCGATTTTCTTCAGGTCGTCCTGGGTCAGAATCACAGGGGGTGGAGACAGGGACGACGATGGTGAGGAAGGCACCAAAATGCCCGCCTCCATGGCTGCTTTCTCAGAAGCAATGAAATGGGGATAAGGAATAGCCATCTTTGGCCCTTCAAACAATCTAAGAAGGATCAAAAGGACAAAACTTTCAACACCCAGAAACTGGATAAGCTAGTGCAACTTGAGATATTGTCAAATCAAGACAAAAACTTCTATGGTTAAGAAGCAAACTAAAGAATCGGATAATGGGTTTAAGAGGAAACGGAAAAATAAAAACCAGATACCAAAAAAAGGCTAATTTGTCTTGAATATTACAGTGGGGGTAAAATGGAAAAAAGGAAAAGAAATCTAGGAAGATATGGAGGGAGAAGAGCCAGAGATTATGATTTTAATTACAGAAATATGTGTGGTGGTGGGGAGTTAGTGAGAGAACCAAGAAAGGAAAAGGATGATAGGGTTAGAAGGCAGAGGAGGCAGCTTTGTTTGGTTCTGGGGATTGGGTTGGGTTTCCTTTATATAGGGAAGCGGGGGATCCAGGATGGTGGAGAAGAAAAGAGATGTTTGTTCAGTTCAAATCTTACATCTGAAAAAAATTGGCGTATTTCGCGCGGCGGAAAGGAGATTCGTCGACGCGAAAGAATGCTACTGCTCTGGAGTTTAATACTATTTTAGTTGTGTTTTTCTTTTATTGTAATTACTAATTAGATAATACAAAATTTTAAATAAATTTTTTAGATATTTATAATAAAAATATGATACTTAAAAAAATTTAAAAATTTAATTATATTATAATAAATTGTGAAAAATATTATATTTTTATTATAAAATTTAATAATAAATATCTTAAAATCTGTCTTTAAATAAAAATTTGGATGCTTTAACTTATTGAAACTAATTCATCTTTCAAATTAAATTGAAGACAAATAGTCGCACTAATAAATTATGAATTCACAAGTGTTTTATCAATGTTATATATATTTAGGCTATGTTATTGAATAAAAATATTCTTTATACAGTTATAAAATTTTATACTATTTTTACACTTATTCTAAATAATTACAGTTAAAGTTATTTGATTCTATCCATCTAAGTTTATGTAGTTCTATTTAAGAAGCATTTAAGTAGAGTTACCTAAATTCATATAAATATGTAATAAATTCTTATAAATTTTTATAATACATATTTTAAATTCTTACAAAATTTTTAATTTTAATTTTTTAACTATCTAATAAATATTTTTAAAATTTATTAAAAGTAGAAACTTAAACGAGCACACCTCAACTATTATTTAAATATAATTTTAACATACAATATAAATAAAAAACTTAATTATACTTTTATTCTCTCTATTATTATAAATGATTCAATTTAATCTTTATAATATAATGTAAAACAGAGCAATTTGTCCTTCTATTTTAAAAAAAAATTATAATTAAATCTTTGGTTCACAATTTTGTCATGTTTTTAATAAAAAGATTGACATAAATATTAAATCACTAAAGTTATGTATTTTTCCTTGTGATGCCCAATAATTGAAATTATATTTTATTCATGTGATACTTTTCTTTAAATTATTTTTCTCAATTAAAAAAAATTAATGTAACAGTTTAATATTTATATCAACATTTTTTTGTTTAAAAAAATCACAAACTATAAATAAATTATTGAATTTTAACTTTATAAAATTGATTCGTTCTAGATTTGAGGTGTCAAATTAAAATATTTATGATAAGGTAAGAATTAAAAATATATTTAAACCTAAAAAATGTATTGTGAGTAGTTTTATTGTTGATTTTAATACATTCTCAATATATATTATATATATAAAAGTGAAAGTTACGGAACTTTTTCAAACCTGCCTTGTTCTCAAGTCAATAATTGACTGACTTGTTCCAATCAAGACGTAAAAAGTCCAGACATGGTGGAATTGGATAAAATTGCCAATCCTACTGGTTTGTTTTGGACTTAATGACCTAAGAACTTCAAACTCTTGCCTGTTAAACAAATTGAACCACAAGCTCTTAAATTTGGCCCAAAGGTTGGTTTAAAGGTGAGATTTCATTTGATTACATTGTTGGTTTTGGATCACAACTTTTTAAAATTGTTTTATTATTGTGAAATGGTAAATATAAAGACTATTTAATATAAGTCTTCTGAAGCAATTTCTTTTAATTTGGAGACAAAAAAAAAAAACTAATTAGATCATAAATTTATTAGGGTATTACTATAAAAGTTCAAATTTAAAAAAAGTTGAGTGATTTTATCATTGAATTATCATTTTTGTTTAAAAGTTCTTAATTGCCACATGAATGTTCTTATTGTAAATTTTTATCCAATTTTTTTTAATCAGGCGACCAAATTAATTAAATCATAAATTGATTAGAATATTATTATAAAAAATTTAAATTTTAAAAAGGTTAAATATTTTAATCATTGAATTATTATTTTTGTTTAAAAAATTTTAATTGACGTATAAAATAACATATGTCTCTAAGTAAAAATAGTGATTATTTTGATAATGTTTAATTTGTTATGACACATTTAATATATAGAAATTAATAGTATTATCAAGCTCTTTATTTTAAAATCTTTGAAATATTTCCTTTGTTAAATTCTCCCAATTTGAGCATTTGACGAGAAGATCAATTGGCCAATTGGGGTGTCGGACCAGGTTATGGGAATACGAATTTAGAAAATTGGGAGAAAGTGTGTGAAAATTACTTCATTCCGTTAGGTTGAATGGAAGTGGAATCAATACGAACTCATCACTTTGGAATAACGTAGTGGCAAACACGGCGATTCTTCGCATATTCGTAATCAATGGATTCAATGCATTTGACTCCAAGAAAAGCATCTACCACTTGGCTACTTGCCTACTTTTTCTTTTTCTTTTTTATTTTTCTTTAAAAGCCTCCTTTTTTTTTGTTGTACGTTTGAACTTTAATTTTATAAAAAAAAAATTAGTCGATGAATTTAAATTTATTTATTGTTTTAGTGATAAATTTATAAATATTTACTTAATAAAATGGTGATAATATTTCTTGTAATTTTTTGAATTTTTTTTAAAAATATTATTATTTCAATTGATGCATAATTTTATCACTTTTTAAAACAAAATTTATATGTATATGAAAATATTAAAAAAAAATTAAGAATATAATAATAATTTTTAAAAATTATTTTAAATATATATATAATATACATTATATTTATAATTGAATTTTTTATTTTGAAAAGCTAAAAGGAATTTAAGCATACTAAATATTTTAAAAATGATAAAAAAAATTTATGATTTAAAATTTCTAAGGCAAGTTATCTTTAAGAATATAATAAAATTAATTTCAACAGATATTTGGTAATATATAATCAAATATTATATTTAATATTAAAAAGATTTTTATAATTGAACCCCAAAAAAGTGTGCCGACCTAACTGTACTAATTCCCTATTTTACAGGTCGACGCCAGGCCACTAAGGTGAGCCAGCCAAGTTTGTCTTTTATGAGGTTGCAGGCAAACCGAAGGAAATTTGGTATCGGGAAAATGGAAATTGGGCCTTCAAAGTTTGAACATGATATCCAAATACCAATGGAACAGAGTCAAAGTGGCGTGGCGTGCGCGTGATTCTGCTTTTTATTTTCAATAAGTTTCTCTCTCTCTTATTGTCCAACAAAAAAAAGTTCGTATCTCTTTTTGAACTACTTGAATTGAAGGATGAGCATAACCCATTCAACCAGTTAAAATTTGCTTAAATTCGAGTAAAAATAAGTATTTTGGATGAATTTAATTAGGTGAGATTTTAAAAAAAAATCGAATTATCGGTTCAAATCAAGTTTAAAATAGTTAAACTCGAATTAATCCAATCCAACCAATAATATATGAAAGTAAAGTAAAAAGAAATCCATCCAACACTAGTAGTTGAGTGGTTAGAACGAATACACGGTTTGGAAGGCCCGAGTTCGAATTTGTGATTATATTAGGTTTCATTTTTTTTAAAAAAGGACAAAATGATTTCGTTTCCTATTTATATATAATGAAACTAAACCCTCATCCCCCACATTCCCGCAGCCACAACCACAGCCTCAACCTTTGCCTCTGTCCCTTTAATCGTTATTCATTCAATCTCCAGCCTCTTGTGTTCTTTGATTGTCCTCTCACGGCACCCAGCCCCTATCCCTTTTTCTTCCCATTGTTCTTCTCTCACAGCAACAGCCCTTGTCTCTCACTCCCTTAATCTATGACTCTCTTGAGGAAACCCTAGTCTCTCACTCCCTCTCCTTCTGACTCTCTCAAGGTCTCAGGATCTTTTTCGATCTTGCCTCCTCGTCTTCCAAAGGCTTTTAGAAGACTAAAACGGAACCCTTAGCGTTGTTTTGTTTTCTTCTCCAATGATGGCATTCTTTTCTGTTACCTTCCTTGGTGTTGTTGTTTTGTTACTTAACTTACTGTCTATGGTGTTCTTTTTGGACGATTCTTTATCTCTAGCAGTAATAGAACACAGAGTTATTTGCTTTACTTTTATCAATTCATTGGTATTTTTGCATTGTTTTTTCAGATTTGTTTTTGTTGATGTGTTTGCTTCCATCTTCCTTTTTACTCTTCTTTTTTTCTTTTTGCTATTGATGTGTTTGCTTCCTAATCTTTTATTGTTATTGATTTGTTATTCTTGGTACTTTTACTCTTCTTTCTTGTTTTTTTCTCTGAACAAAATCTTTGAACCAAGGTGTAATAGTCTTAAAAATTTAAACGAAATCGTAAATTAAAGAAAATTTTGAATAAAAGAGAGGATTTTGAAAATAGAAATAAAAACCGTTGAAAATATGTTTATTTATTACATGATTTGAAGAATTATAAAAAATATATGAGAATTTACGTTTTAGGGCCAAAATGTAATTTTTTAAAAGTTTAAGGGTCAAAATGTAAATAAGAAAAATTTGCAAGGACCTCCTTCTAAAATTGAATTTTTGCATAAAGGTCCACCAGGATATTTTAAGAGCCTCAGCCACACAAGGAGCTGACAATTTCGAATTTCTCTCTCTCTTCTCCAAATTTTTCTCTCCCGAAACCCCAAAACTTTTCTCTAGAATTCGACCACTTCTGGATCTCGGATTTCGACACCACCACCGCCAATGGACTCAGAACGAAGAGTTCTACAAATACATTCGATTGATTTTTGGAAAATTGGTCAGAGATTGGCCAAAAAATAGAGAAAAAAATCACTTAAAGAATTAATTTCTGAAACTCTTATATGTGGTTCTCAAACGCAAAAACTAACACCATAGATGAATCTAGAAAGTACTGAAACCATAAGATCTCAAATTTCAGGTTCATCTTCCCATGCACGCGCCCCCATGTGCCGCTTCTTTCTCAGCGAGTGACGCCCACACACAGTTGCTGCGGTGGCGCATGCAGCGCGTGTCCCAACACCCTATTGCGTTGACTGAGCTCCCGGAGGCCAAATTTTTCGAATCAGAAATCATTTTCAAGGTTTTTGAACCCTCTGGACTTATTTTTGAGGGTCTATTTGGCTAGATTTGAACTGAAAACGTGGATTTTGGAGTTGTCCAACTTGAAACCCTACTTTGTGAGTGGATAATTCTTTCTATGATTTGTCCTATACTCTTTTTGATCTTTAAATGTGTAATTGATTATGTTTATAAGTTATTTACACTTTTATATGTTTTTGAAATGGATTAAATTATCTGAATTGTTTACAATCTAGAATATAGTTCAAGAAGAGTATAATTTTGAAAATAAATTTTTGAACTTATGGTGTATCTGATATTAAATGTATTTCTCATCATATGGTAAAATGAATATTTATGCACGTGACATTGATTTATAAAACTATATGACTACCTCGAAAAAGGGCATATATATGTGATAAACCGTGATTGATAAATTTATGACAGATGAGTTGTATTAAGACTGAAATTTTGTATTATACTGGAAGCTCTATTTTGAATGATACAAAATATGTTCATATGATAATTTTTGTGGAGAAATTCTATTAGAAACACTATTTGCTAACAGCGGGTGATGTTAGCCCTAGTGCACCTTGATACCTGAGCTAGCAGGAGTGGTGCTAGCCTCGTGTGAGGACCAACACACGAGATTTGATAGGTGATGAAGAGTGAAATGCCTCCTATCTGAGTGAAATTCTGGATATATGAGATGTGATTTACCCTCCCTTGCTTTGTGCTTGGGAAAATTGACCATATTAGAGTCCCTTCGCATGTCCTCTTGAATGATAGGACAAACTTTGGTTATGATACTAAGCATAGGCAAATCCTACACCATCAAAGTACGGAAGGGCTTAAATTCTAATATGGTAGTTCTGATATAAGATCCTCTTAATATTTTTATAAGCATATCAATGTTTGATTAATAATCATATTGTATCATATATGATTACAGATATTTGGATGTAATTTGAACTGAGAATATTTAAAAATGCGAGTCCCATATGGATGTAATTTTGAATTGTAATTTTTGGTGTGATAAATTTTAATATATGAGTACATCCATATGCTGATCTGAGAGGTCATAGGAAGTATTATCTGCTCACTAAGTTGTCAAACTCACTACACGAATGCTTACATTTTTTCAGATAAAGATACAGAGGTTGGCCTTGTAGCTACATGATCAGCTAGGTGTCATATTCTCTGGGTGAACCTACGTTGCTTCCAAGACTCACAATGTTTAAAATATTATGTCATTGTAATCTAAAGTATACTCTGAACACCACAGACAGAATCCCTATTTCTACTGTAATATTGATAAATATAGACTTGACATGTATAATTGACTATACTAAAAACTTGTAAGCGTACGTTATTTTTTCTGATATGTGATATTGTGCAGTTGTATGCAATTACATAAGGGTAAAGTTATATATTAGTTGTGTTATTTGCGTTTCATTAAATTGTGCCGTGACAAGTTGGTATCAGAGTATTAGGTTTCCCTGTGACTATCGGAGCAAAGGATTCTTTAGTAGAACCTTTAGTATGGATATAAGCCGGACATATTTATACTTCAGGTGCTGTTGATAGATTCTATAGGATACTAACTTTCTTTCTATTCCAAGTTTGCTAAAGTTCCTAGTATAAGGTTTGATTGAATATTATGGTATATTAAAAAAGTGTTTTGTTTAGTATAGTCTATGATGCTGCCAAGAACTAGAGTGGTTATTAGAGAAGCTGTAGATCGTGCATCCTCTACATAAGAGTCTGCACAATCTATACTTTTAGTACAAAGAGACTGTGGTAGAGACCGACCTAAAGGAAGAGACAGAGGCCAATGGCATGCATGCGGTATGAAAACCCCGAGACATGATGAACAGGCCCATGTATCTGATAGTTCCTGAGGAGAGAGTAGAACCCCCTCAGGAGCCATATGATTGAACAACTAATATGATTGTTGACATACATAGAATTTAAGAGATATTAGCTGAATTTATAGTAGAACAGGACAGAAGGAATAGCTAGCCACCAAAAAATGCTCTTGAAGCATAAGAACTGAGAAGAACAGTTCAGTAGGAGGACAAGTTTACAGGGATTGAAGTGATATTACCAAAATTCCTTAAGTTAAAACCCCTGACTTTTTCTAAGTCAGATATTTATGAAGACCCACAGATATTCATTGATACTGTGGAATGAGTTCTCAGATTTTTAGGATGTTCTACTAAAAGATCTGTTGAACTAGTATCTTTTCAACTATCAGATGTGACCTAAGTTTGGTTTGAGACATTAGTACAAAGAAGAGCAATTACTTTACTACCAATGGAGTGTGATGAATTTAAGGAAGTATTTATGAATCGTTTCTTACCAATGAATGAAAGGGACAAAAGGGCAAGAGAATTTGAAGAATTAAGATAAAAACCGAACATGACAGTTTATAAATATGACATCCGTTTTACTCGATTGTCCAGATATGCACCATATCTAATTCCTACTGAAAAAGATATAATTAAGAGATTTGTTTTGGGATTGATACATCCATTGTTTAAATCGGTGGGTTTTCAGATGAATCATTTTTTAACTTATTCAGTAGCTGTGGATTGTGCTAGAATGATGAAAACACGAGAGTAAGCAGACATAGAAGGTCTAAGGAGAAGAAAAAGAGATCGAGATAGTAATATCCAAACTAGTTATAATCCTAATGTCAAAAGACCAAGATTTCAAAATTCACAGCATTGAACTCAAATAGGATCTGGTAGCTTTAACCAGACATCCGCTAATATCAATAAGCAAAGAATGAATCAAAAAGATATGAGACCTATTAGTCAATAGGATTCAAGATTAATTTCATTATGTCTCATTTGTGGCTGGCCTCATTCTAGACAGTGTCGTAGAGAAACTGATGCATGTTTTAATTGTGGACAAGTAGGTCATTTGATGAGAAATTGTCCACAATTACAAAATTTTAGTCCAGCATCAGTACAACCCGACAGGATGCTCAGACATCAAATGCAGTTATGACAAATACATTATCAATATGTTCTCATAGAGCATATGTACTGTTTGATATTGGTTCTACTCATTCTTATATATCACCCTACTTTGCTAATAAATTGGATAGAGATCCTACTAGTTTACATTGTTCATGGTTGCTACTTCAATGGGAGAATTCTTATTAGTAAATGATGTGTATAAATCATGCGAGATTTCGATAAAAGATAAGGAAACTCTTGTAGATTTGATAGTTCTAGATATAGTAGACTTTGATGTAATACTGGGAATGAATTAGTTGTCATCATGCCATGCCATTTTAGATTTTCACCTTAAGGTGATTAAATTTAATATTCTTGGAGAATCTTTCTTCTTGATATAAGGAGATTGTAGTGAAGTGCCTAATAACTTATTCTCTACTTTAACAGCTCATAAGCTATTACAAAAAGGATTTCAATGGTATTTAGTAGTAGTCAAAGATATTGATATGAAGTATACTAACATAGAACGGGTTTCAGTAGTTAAGAAATTTCCTGATGAGTTGCCAAGGTTAACCCCAGAACGAGAAATTGAGTTCGGTATTGATTTACTTCTTGAAACTCAACCGGTGTCTATATTCCCATATATAATGGCACCGACTGAACTCAAGGAATTTAAAAATCAGTTACAAGACTTGCTAGATAAATGATTTATACACCCTAGTACTTCTCCT
Organism: Gleditsia sinensis; assembly: GCA_037074535.1. Lineage (NCBI taxonomy): Eukaryota > Viridiplantae > Streptophyta > Magnoliopsida > Fabales > Fabaceae > Gleditsia > Gleditsia sinensis. Next base: position 50,325,606 of record CM073467.1, on the reverse strand, counting down.
TAGGGTGCTCCGATCCTATTTGTGAAAAAGAAAAATGAATTGCTATGGCTGTGTATTGATTACAGATAGTTGAATAAGGTGACAATACGTAATAAATATCTATTACCTCGCATAGATGATCTATTTGATCAGTTACAGGGTGCCTAATTTTTTTCAAAAATTGATTTGAGATTTGGGTATCATCAATTGAGGATAAAGAAGGAAGATATTCTGAAAATTGCTTTTAGGACTCGGTATGGGCACTATAAGTTCTTAGTAATGCCATTTGGTTTAACAAATACCTCAGCTGCATTCATGGATTTGATGAATAGAGTATTTAAACCTTTTCTGGATCAATTTGTTATTGTATTCATAGATGATATCCTGGTATATTCAAAGAGTTCAGAGGAGTATTAGTGACATTTAAGGATAACTTTGCAAACCCTGAGAGAACACCAGTTGTATGCCAAGTTTTCAAAATGTGAATTTTAGCTTAGTAGTGTTACTTTTTAAGGGTATGTGATTAACAAGGATGGTATTCAAGTTGATCCTAAAAAGGTAGAAACGGTGCAGCAATGTCCACGCCCTATGATAATTACAGAGATTCGTAGTTTTTTTAGGTTAGCAGGCTATTACTGCAGATTCGTTAAACATTTTTCAAAAATAACTGCTCCTTTGACGAGGTTGACAAGAAAGGGAATAAAGTTTGACTGGTCAGATGAATGTGAAAGAAGTTTTCAGAAACTCAAGGGATGCTTGACTACGATGTCAGTACTGTCCATTCCTTCAGATACCGGAGGATACACGGTATATTGTGATGCATCGAGAATTAGATTAGGGTGTGTGTTAATGCAACATGGTCGATTCATTGCATATGCATTTAGACAGCTTAAATCACATAACAAAATTATCTGACTTATGATTTGAAAATGGTAGCAATAATTTTTGCTCTCAAAATTTAGAGGCATTATTTGTATGGTGAGACATGCGAAATTTATACAGATCATAAAAGTCTCAAATATATTTTTCAAAAAATATATTTAAACTTGAGACAAATACGATAGATGGAATTACTTAAAGATTCTGACTGCACAATACTATATCATCCAGGTAAGGCCAATGTAGTGGCTAATGCATTAAATAGGAAGTCTATGAGTAGTTTGGCCCATATCATAGTGGTAAGGAGGCTGTTGGATAAAGAAATGTATAAGTTAGATTGTCATAGGGTAGTATTGGAAGTAAAGGAGCCTATGATATTATTGGCCTATATACAGTTTCAATCGTCTTTGATTGAGCAGGTGAAAAAGGTACAAAAAGAGGATGTCTATTTATGCAAGAAGATTGAAGAGGTAAAAAATGGCGGTGAAGATGAATTTATTGTAGCCCCTGAAGGAATTATGAGATTGGATAAGCGGTTGTGTGTACCTGATAAAGAAAAATTTAAGAAAGAAATTTTAAAAGAAGCCTATAGATCCATATATACCATTTATCCTAAAATAACTAAAATGTATAAGGATCTAAAAGAAATTTATTAGTGGAAAAGTATGAAGAAAGACATAGTTGATTATATTTCTTGATGTTTAACTTGCCAGCAAGTAAAAGCAAAACATCAAAAGCTTGCAAGATTACACCAGTAGATCGAGATACCTAAATGGAAATAGAAAAGAATAACTATAGATTTTGTTACAGGGCTACCGCAGACACTGAAAGGGTTTGATTCAATATGGGTAATCATTGATAGGTTGACTAAATCAGCACTTTTTCTACCAGTGAAAACCACATACAACGTAGCTCAGTATGCAAATTTATATTTGAATGAAATAGTAAGGCTTCATGGAGTGCCAATATCAATTATTTCTGATCGAGGATCACAATTCACAGCTCGTTTTTGGAGAGCATTTCAAGAAGTTTTAGACACAAAGTTAAATCTCAGTATTGCATTCCATTATCAAACAGATGGACAGTCTCAGCGAATCATCCAAATATTGGAAGACATGCTACGTGCATGTGTACTAGACTTTCAAGGTAGTTGAAAAAGATTTTTGACTTTCAAGGTAGTTGAAATTGCTTATAACAATAGCTACCAAGCCAATATACAAATGGCCCCTTTTGAGGCATTATATGGTAGATGTTGCTGTTCTCCGATTGGATGGTTTAAGATAGGCGAAGCTAAGATTTTAGGGCCAGATATGGTATAAAATGCAATAGTCAAGGTAAAATTAATTAAGGAAAGGTTATTAGCAGCCCAGAGTAGACAGAAAACCTATGTTGATAATAGACGTTAATTATTGGAATTTGTCATAGGTGAACATGTATTTTTGAAAATATCTCTTATGAAAGGAGTAGTAAGATTTGAAAAGAATGGAAAGTTAAGTCCACGGTACATGGTACCATTGGAAATTTTAGATAGGATCGGCCCAGTAGCTTATCGTTTGGCTTTACCCCCTAAATTGGGTCATGTTTATCCAGTTTTTCATGTGTCTATATTACGAAATTATTTACCGGATCCTACACATGTTATACAGTGTCCACAGATTCAATTACGGAAAGATTTAACTTATGAGGAACAATCAGTAGTGATAGTGGACAAACAAGTAAAGAAATTGCGTTAAAAAAAATACCTACAGTGAAAGTGATATGGCAAAATCACTATTTTGAGGAGACTACTTGAGAAAGAGAGGATGATATACACACCAGATACCCACATTTGTTTGAACAATGAGGTTAGTGTTTATTTACAATTATGGTAATGAAATTCGGGGATCGAATTTTTTAAAGGAAGAAAGAATGTAATAGTCTTAAAAATTTAAAAAAAATTCTAAATTAAAAAAAATTTTGAATAAAAGAGAGAATTTTGAAAATGAAGATAAGAACCGTTGAAAATATATTTATTTATTACATGAGTTGAATAATTATAAAGAAAATATGAGAATTTATATTTTTGGGCCAAAATGCAATTTCTAAAAAAGTTTAGGGGTCAAAATGTAAATAAGAAAAATTTGCAAGGACCTCCCTCTAAAATTGAATTTTTGCATAAAGGTCCACCGGGATATTTTAAGAGCATCAACCACACAAGGAGTTGACAATTTTGGATTTCTCTCTCTCTCCTTTAAATTTTTCTCTCTTGAAACCTCGAAATTTCTCTTAGAATTCTACTGCTTTCGAGTCTCGAATTTCGACACCACCACCGTCAACGGACTTAGAACGAAGAGTTCTACAAATCCATCAAATTGTTTTTGGAAAATTGACCAGAGATTGACCAAAAAATAGAGGGAAAAATATCTAAAGAGGTAATTTTGAAACTCCTATCTATGGTTCTCAAATGCAAAAACTAATATCATAGATGGATCCAAAAGGTACCGAAACCTTAGGATCTCAAATTTTAGGTTCATCTTTCCTTGCACGTGCCCCCATGTACCGCTTCTTTTTCGGCGAGTGACGCCCAATGCCCATGCGCAGTCCTTACGGTGGTACGTGTAACGCGTGTCCCAACACCCTGTTGCGTTGACCTGTGTTGATCGAGCTCCCGAATGCCAAATTTTACGAATTTAGAGTCATTTTCAAGGTTTTTGGACCCTTTGGACTCATTTTTGTGGTCTATTTGGCTAAATTTGAAATGAAAATGTAGATTTTGGGGTTGTCCAACTTGGAACCCTAACTTTGAGTGGATAATTCTTTCTATGACTTGCCCTATACTCTTCTTGATATTTAAATGTGTAATTGATTATGTTTATAAGTTATTTACACTTTTATATGTTTCTAAAATGGATTAAATTATCTGAATTGTTTACAATCTGGAATATAGTTCAAGAAGAATATAGTTTTGAAAATGAATTTCTAAACTTATGGTATATCTAATACTAAATGTATTTCTCATCATATGGTAAAGCGAATATTTATGCACGTGGCATTGATTTATAAAGCTATATGAGTGCCTCGAAAAAGGGCATGTATATGTGATAAACCCAATATGTGTCTAAGTGCTTAGTGTGTCAGGAAGACAAGGTAGAATACCAGAAGCCTGCGGCATTGCTTCAACCCTTAGATATTCCTGAGTGGAAATGGGATAGCATCTCAATGGATTTTGTCACGGGTTTACCTAGGACATCATCTGGCTATGATGCCATTTGGGTAATTGTGGATAGACTGACCAAGACTGCTCACTTCCTTGCCATTAAATCTGCCTATACTTTAGACAAGTTAGCATAGATGTATGTTCATGAGATAGTTAGGCTTCATGGGATACTTAATAGTATTGTTTTTTATTGGGACCCCATATTTACTTCTAGATTTTGGAGATCCTTCTAAGATGCTTTAGGTACTAAGCTTAGGTTTAGCACGGCTTACCATCCACAAACTGACGGGCAGACTGAGAGAACAATTCAAACTTTAGAAGATATGCTTAGAACTTGTTTGCTAGAAATAAAAGGAAATTGGGATGTGTACCTCCCTTTAACTGAATTTTCCTATAATAATAGCTATCATTCCAGTATCCAAATGGCATCCTTTGAGGTTCTGTATGGAAGAAAGTGTAGGTTACCTCTGTGTTGGGTAGAGCTAAGAGAGATGAGTCTTTTAGGCCCTGATTTGGTTGACCAAATCACAAGGCACATTGAGTTAACTAGAGAGAGACTACTAGCAGCTCAAAGTAGACAAAAAAGCTATACAGATAAAAGAAGAAGGCCTTTAGAATTTGAAATAGGTGACCATGTTTTTCTTAAAATAACTTCAGTCATAGGTGTGGGGTGGTCTTTGAAATCCAAAAAGCTCAGTCCCAAATATATTGGTCCTTTTCAAATTCTTAATTGGATCGGATCAGTAGCTTATAAACTTACACTTCCTCCAAACCTTTCTCATATTCATGATGTATTTCATGTTTCCCAGCTTAAAAAGTACCACCTAGACCCTTTGCATATCATAGAGCACGAATCAATGCATTTGTAAGATAATCTGTCGTACATTATAAAACCGGATCAGATCATTGATGTTAAGATTAAACAATTGAGAAACAAGAGCATTCCTCTAGTCAAAGTAATTTGGAAAGGATTAACTTCTGAGGAAGCTATCTGGGAGACAGAAGAAAAAATGAGGAGGACCTATCTGCATCTCTTTGATTAAGATATGTTGAATTTTGTGGATAAAATTCTTTTAAGGGGGAAAGAAATGTAACATCCTGAGTCTCTAATAATGTTAGATAAATCTAAGACAAAGTAAAAGATACATATGACCAAAAATTAAAATACTTAGTTATGGAACAATAAGGTATTAAAAAAATAGGTGACATATAATTAATCATGAATCATACAAATAAAATTGTTAAGATCATAATGGATGGGGGAAGGATACAAATGTATTTTTAGGACATCACTAATCTAGGATTAGCAATAAATTAAGGCAAGATAAAACAACTAAGGAGTTGCTAAGTAGCACCACCAAAGGATGCTACCTTGCAGCCACCATGTACCTTCCTCATTTTGTTTTTACAAATCATGACAAGAGGGAGATAAACCATGCACCTTCCTTATTTTGTTTCTAAAAACCATGACAAGAAAGGAAGAAATCATGCACCTTCCTCATTTTGTTTCTACAAACCATGACAAGACAAGAAGAAACCATGCACCTTCCTTATTTTGTTTCTACAAACCATGACAAGAAAGGAAGAAAGCATGCACCTTCCTCATTTTGTTTGTACAAACTATGACAAGAAAGGAAGAAATCATGCACTTTCCTCATTTTGTTTCTATAAACCATGACAAAAGAAGAAGAAACCATGCACCTTCCTTATTTTGTTTCTACAAACCATGACAAGAAGAAACCATGCACTTTCCTCATTTTATTTCTATAAACCATGACAAAAGAGGAAGAAACCATGCACCTTCCTTATTTTGTTTCTACAAACCATGACAAGAAAAGAAGAAACCATGCACCTTCCTAATTTTGTTTTAATTGTTTCTTTGCTCTATAAATACCATTAACAAGAGGGAGTCTAAGATAGAAAGAAAGGAAGAGAGAAAGAGGGAGAGAGAGAGAATAACCAGAAATTTGAGAGAGGAAATGCCTATAAATTGAGAGAATTTTTCTTCCTTCACCATAAGGCAGTGAGAGTGAGAGTGAGTGCTAAGATTTGAAGCCTTGCGTACCCCATATTTAGTGCAAAAAACGTGGCTGAGTTACAAAGGAAACCAAGAGGGATAGCAAGCTGCAAATTGAGATCCATAGGAGTGGGTTTACACAAGGTAAGTCTGGCTTCTTATAAAAATCTGGTTTGGAGTTTATTAGGTTAAATTTTGGCCCTGCATGGACGACTTTTTGTCTAAAATATGAAAATGTGTTCAACATAGAAGTTGTAGCCTTATGTCTTAGTTTTCCATAGCATTTGAAATCACATCAATCGGACATAAAATGAGAGAGTTATACTCCAGGGAGTGATGAGAGGTCAGAATCAGGTCTGGAATTCAGACTAGTGAAGAATAGCTTTAGTTTTCAAATTTCTGGGACTAATCCATAAGTAATATGAAGACATAGTTAACATAAAAATTGTAAATATATTTCTCATGGTTACATAGCCACTAGAATCACACAATTTTGAGTCCATATGAGTGAGTTAAGGTCTGATTAGTGAGTAAAGGTCATAGAACATAGAAGGGTTGGTTGAGAAAATAGAAACCTTTTAGCACTTGAAAATATTGGCTTAGTAAACTTAGTAAATGGCCTTTAAATTCTATATTTTTTTGTGAGAAGAGTCTTAATATGTTCATAATCAATTTTGAAAATTTTTGTAATTTTTTAGAACCTACAACTAGGACTTTTACAAATAAAATAGTGTTGAGAACAATTTACTGGACAGTTTAGACTGTTGATGGAAATACAAAATATTGAAGGGGTTAAATGTTGAAATTTCGTATGAAAATTTTATGACAAGTTATAGGGATCCTAGTTAAGGATCCCACCAAATTTTGAAATATTCTGGATAGGTTAAGGCACATAATAAAATGTAGAAATTAGGTAGGACAGGAAATGAGGCAGAACAGACCATAACATGGGACAACTTTAAAACTTGGGTTATTCAAGGGGTCAAATGACTTAGTTTTTACATGGAATTTTTATGGTAATTATAAAACATACCTAGATTGCTTCATATAAAATATCAAGAATTTTTAAGAAGTTTTACTAATCCAAATGAATGGAAAACATAATAGAAATGGAACCAAAATCAATATGCATTGTTCTGGGTTAAAGAGGTACTTATTAGGGTAAATGGAAGAGTTAAGGGTTGAGAGATCCACAAAATCAAACAGACATGTAAAGGAACTTCTATACAAAATTTTATAATTTTTGGAGAACTTTTATTATATTTAATAATAATTCCAAAACTGAACAGAATCACAGGTCTTTTAGGGGAACATGAACTCTTAAACTAAAGACTTAAGATTTTAGGTGCTCATATGCATGCATTAATCAAAGGCTTTTATATGTTTTAATTTGAGTAGTTGGTTGTAACCTTGACAGCCTTGGAAAGGAAGTGATTGTGCTGGAATTGAGGTAGTTAACTCTTCCTTAAAATACTCTTTATGTTTATAAACTTAAATTTATCAATTTCACTGGTTGTCTGACTTTTATGCTATGATGAATGATGGTCTAAAGATATGTTATGTATGTGTTCTCGGAAATTAAGGGGTGCCTAAAGTGTGCCATGTAAGCCCTAATTCCCCCACGTATTGGCCAATAATAGGAGATGCATAACCCTTTGTAGGTATGAGACTACATTGGGTAAGTAGACCAACATGTTATGGGTCCCTAGTGTGACCAAGATTATGTATGTATGTATGGTCAATGCTTATGTTTCAATGAAATAAATTGAGATGTTTTAAGGAATGGAATGTGTACTGTTTTCTGAAAATTTGCTAACTATTGAGATTGTCATCTCATCTTTTTATATACAAACACATTCCTGATACTTCAGCAAGAAGTGAGTAATAAGATTCCCAAGGTTGACTCATATGAATATAGATATGGATTATATATTTTCTGAGAATGCAATATATGAAGAATGACGCTAGTAATTAGGTGTTACAGTACACATAATCAACAACTTTTGCTGGGTCAATGACCTTCTTTAGACTACAACTTGATAATTTCCCGATTTGGTTTCCACTAGTTCATACTCCTGGACATTCAATTACTAATACATTTTTTTTCTCACAACTTCAATTTTCATCCTTTGGAAAACAATGATGTGTAGACCTTCCTTTGACCCTTCCAACGGCAACACTGCAAAAAACTTGAGCAAGCAGTACGGGGACAACCTGAATAGAAGCAACAAGAAGATCAAAGCTAATGGAACAACATCGAAACCCATGGCTAAGGCAATGAGTGAAGAAGTTGTCAATATTGACACTGGAAAAGACGAGCCCAAAAGCAGAAAAGAGAAAGACAAAGAAACAACAACAGAAGTGTCTCAACCTAGTATTTTGCCAACTGAACTACCCAAACTAACTGTGAAGAAGGGGAAAGAGGTCTAATACAAAGATAGACTATTGGGCTTTAATAGCATAGCTAAAAACTCTAGGAATAAGGAAGATAGTGACGATATTTTTTTAGATGATGACCCAAAGAAAGATAAAATGGAGGAAGAAGAGCTGGCAGAGGACTCATCTTACACAGTGGTGGAAATTTCAACAAAAGAAAGACAGAGATATTGAATACCTTGATGTAAATAACTAATTATTAAATTGATGGAAAAAAATAGGTTACTAATATCTAAAAGATAAACTATTGAAATTGTGGCACTCGGCAGGATCACTCAAATTGATTAATATAGGGAATAATTTTTCTCTAGCTAGATTTTTCAAAATAGGGGATTATCACTATGCTTTACATAAAGACCCCTGGATGATTGCTAACCATTACTTAGTTGTGCAAAGGTGGAGACTGGGATTCAATCCAAGAGATGATCAATTCAGGAAGGTAGATGTTTGGATCAAGATACTGTGGCTTCCCATTGAATACTATAATAGCCATTTCTTATGGAGATTTAGGGATAGAGTAGGGAAGACACTTAACATTGAATCACACATGCTAAGGATAATGAACTCTAATTTAAGAGAAGATGTTGGTGTGAAAAGAGGGAAATTACAAGGATATGCATTGAGATTGACTTGAGGAAAAAATTGGTGCCAAAATTCTACTTGAGGAACCACCGATTCAACATCGAATATGAAAGTCTTCACTTTATATGCTTTGAGTGCAAAAAATACAAGCACAAAAATGAAGATGCCAAATTAATAGAGAAGGGGAATAAAGAACCGCTATAAAGTCCAGTGAAAGAATTGAGTTGATGGAACAAAAAAATTCAAGCAATAATGTTGACAATACCAAGAGCCAGAACATAAAAGACAATTTCGATCCATGGATGCTAGTGAAAAGACCAGAGAGAAGACAAATGACCAAAACAATAATGTTAGAACACAACTAAAAAGTCTAAGGAAGAGGTAATACTAAGATTGTAGTAGTGACGACGGAGATTACGCTAAAAAGCTAGCTGCCAAACAAGTTCGTAAAATTAGGAGAAGATCTTGAAACGCAAAAGGAGGCACTATAGTTGATTAAATTGGCTAAGGATTTTCTACTCCCTAAGGAAGGAGATTGGACCGCATGGGAAGGCCTAGGGACCTCTGCTTTACACAGCAACTTGCTATAGAATTATTGTCCTACTTCTTTTTTTCACTACTTTATATTTTATGAATATATTATCTTGGAATTGTAAGGGTGCGGGATGTAGATATTTCCTAAACCTTGTGAAGAACCTAATAAATATGCATCACTTATGAGTAGTGGCACTATTTGAGACAAGAATCAGTGGGAGGAAAGCATAGGCTGTCATTAAAAAAATTGGTTGGGTTGGTAACTACTGTGTTGAAGCTAAAGGCTTTGTAGGAAGGATTTGGCTTCTTTAGGATTCAAAAAGACTTAAGTTCAATATACTACAAAGGCACAAAAAATTTATTCACTCAAAGGTTACCTTTAAAAATAATAACAAAACTCGTCTAGTGACTATAGTGTATAATAGTCCACAACAACATTCTAGAAGAGAGCTATGGAAAGAGGTAGGAAGTCTTGAAAGAAGAGATAACACTCTGTGGATCTTAATGGGGGAATTCAATGCTTATAAGGACTTATCTGAAAAAGTAGAAAGTAGTTATATGAATTGGAGCTCAATTCTTGACTTCAACAATTTCATCTCAGACAATTGGTTATCAGACATGAATTTTAAAGGCCCAAAATTTACATGAAAAAGAGAACCCAGTAAAAGAGAGGATTGACCATGCTTTATGTAACATTGCTTGGAACACAACCATTCCAGAGTCGTGCATTTACCACCTTCTGGAACTCAAATTAGACCATAAGCATGTAGTGGTCAAGATAGGAATTTTCAGCAACACTCACAGGAGGAATAAAGCCTTTCGTTTTCAAGTAGTTTGGTTACTAAACAACTCCTTCCAAGATGTGGCTAAGAGTGCATGGGAAAATGATAATAGCTGGATCAATGCTGCTAAAAGTTTTGGAGTGCAAGCTGAAGATTAAAACCTAAATGTGTTTGGAAACGTATTCAAACAAAAAAGGGAGTTGATTAAAAGATTGTCATGTATAAATAATGTACTCTTCACCAGAGACAATCCCTTTCTTTGTGAACTCAAGGTGCACTTGTGGAAGGAATATGAAAGTATTCCTTTAAAAGAAGAGGCCATCTGGTTTCAGAAGCATAAATGCTCTTAGATGAAAATGGGAGATAGAAACACTAGATCTTTTCACTCTTCAACAATTGTAAGAAGAAGGATGAATAAGATATTGGCTTTGAAGAATAAAGATGGAAGATAGGAAGATGATAATTCTAAATTAAAGGAGATGAAGAGCGACTTCTTCCAAAACCTCTTCAAATGAAAAGATACCCATTTTCCACCCATTGTCTTTTACCAAATGTTTTATAGGGATGAATGAAGAGGATTTAAACTCTATCCAAACCCCTTTCACTAATGAGAAAATAAAGAATGTGGCATTTAGCATGAATGCCCCCAAAGCGCCAGGACTAGAAAGACTCCATGCTATCTTCATTCAAAGCTAATGGGAAATCCTAGGTCCTTCCTTTTGCAAGTTGATTAAGGAGATGGTCTTTAAAATTGACTTGGTAAGAGACATCAACAAAGCTATCTTGGTCCTTATACTTAAGGTAAACAATCCGGGGAGTCTTAAGGAATTCAAACTTATAGCTCTCTGTAGTGTAGTCTTGAAAATCCTAACTAAGGTTATTGTAAATAGATTGAAACCTTACATGAAAAAGTGGTTTGGCCCTTGCCAGAGCAGTTTTGTATCGGGGAGACACATTAATGATAATAATCTTTGTACAGAAGGTTATGCATTCCATGAAAAGTAAGAAAGGTAAAAAAGGAATGATGGCCACAAAAATCGACCTTGAAAAATCTTATGACATAGTTAGATGGGATTTCCTAGAAAAAACCTAAAGGAGATTGGACTTGGAGGACACTTCGTAAAACTCATCATGAGCTATTTATCATCTGGATCCACTAGCATTTTATGGAATTGAGAGATAAATAAATCCTTTGAACAGACTAGAGGAATTAAACAAGGAGAACCATTATCTCCTTACCTTTTTATGCTTTGTATTAAAAGACTCTCACATTGCATTTAATGGGCAATTTACAAAAAAAATTGGAATCCTATCTAACTAAATAAAAATATGCCCAAGCTATCTCACTTTTTCTTTGCAAACGATCTCATCCTCTTTGCTAAAGCATATTTAGAACAAAGCAGTGTGATTAAGGAATGTCTATCCTTGTTTTGCAAGAGTTCAAGGTAACTCATTAATAAGAGGAAATCCAAATGTCTGTTCTCAAGAAACATAAATCACACAAGGGTAGAACAATACAGCTAAGAGATGTGATTCTAGTTCACTATTGATTTGGGACAATACTTGGGCATGTCATTACTACATAAGAGAGTCTCCAAAAGTACTTTCAATCACATATTAAAAAAGGTGAAGAAAATACTGACTGGTTGAAAAACTAAGGTTTTAAACCTTATCAACAGAATTACCCTTACATGCAGCATTCTAAATAGTCTTCTATACTATTCGATGTAAACAACATTCCTTCCATTGAGCCATTATGATGAATTGGAAAAGGCAAGCTAAAGCTTTATATGGGGAGAAACAGAAAATGCCAAGAAAGTTCATCTTGTCAATTGGGATAGAATTTGTGATGCAAAGAAAGCTAGTGGCTTAGGAGTGAGAAAACTTAGAAAAATGAATGAGGCTTTTATGATAAACATATGTTGGAAAATTATTTAGAAATTAGAAGCCTTATGGGTTAGAATACTGAGATCTAAGTACAAGTGCAGCAATTTCCTAGTTCCCAAAATACATGATAAATACAATCAATTTTCAAACTTGTGGAAAGAGGTTAAAAATTTTTGGAAAGACATAGAAGATAGCATAGGATGGAGTATCGGTAATGGCAAAAGAGCTAGATTTTGGATGGATGATTGGATACCAAGAGTATGAAAACTATGTGAAATCACCTATAGGCCCTTTGGTTAGGAAGAGTAGAATTGTTTGGTGAAAGATATGGTGAAATAGAATGGGTAATAGGGCCGGGGAGAATTTGATTACCTCTTTTTGGAGAATGTGAATATGGGGATAACCTTAATTATGCCACTGCAAGAAAACATGGAAGGGGACAAAATTATATGGAAACACTCTAATAGTGGGGATTTCTCAGTTAAATCTATCTATGTAATCAGAACTGGAAGAAAAGAATAGTCCCAACCAATATGGAAAAAAATCTTACATTGGCCTAGCTCACATAAAATATGCACTTTCTTGTGCCTAGCAGCTCAGAATAGTCTCATTACCAACAAACTCCAATATGACAAACATTTGGATTCCACGGGCTGTTGCCAAATATGTGGCAAAGAGTTAGAGTCAACCATCCATTGCTTGAGGGACTATGAGAATGCAAAGAACTTATGGATGAGATTCGTTCACCTAAGACATTGGCAAAATTTCTTCAATTGCAATATTTAAGACTGGATAGACCAGAACCTCACACATGTTTTTAGGAACAAAGCTAACGTTGAGTGTAATCGAAAAATGATGTTTGGAACAACATCATGGAATACTTGGCTCTGAAGATGTGTGACAATCTTCCAACTTGCGTCACACCCAACTCATGACTTTTTTTGGACTTGTTTAGCAAAGACCAAATAATGTGCCTACCAGTTAGAGGCAAATGCCAGACTCTAGAAGGGAACCAAGTCAAATTTAATGTGGATAGTTCAATAATCTACCTAAACACAACAGCTTGTGGAGGAGTACTCAGGAACGCGGTGGGGGTTGGATCTTAGGCTTCACAAATAAATTAAGGAGCTGTAGTATCACAAAAGCTGAATTGTGGGGTATCTTAACTGCCTTTACTATAGTTTGGGGCAGAGGCTTCAATGAAGTGGTGGTGAAATCGGATTCAAAAGTGACAGTGGATTTATGCACTAGAGACTACAGTATAAAGCATTCTTATGCAGGGATAGTCTACCAAAAGTGAAAGGCTTGCTGGGCAAAGAATTGAGAGCTAAAGTGCAACACACTCACAGAGAGGGGAATAGAATTGCCAACTGGCTTGCTAAGAGAGCCCATAGCATGAACACAAAGCAACATATCCTTGACAAACCTCCTTCGGAGCTGAGTTTACCTTTGCTAGATTATATGAGGGCGGTACTACACCCCGGCTTTGCTTTATTCCTTGTACCCAAAAAAAAAAATACTAATAAACATTGTCACCTCATAAATTGCCCTAAATTAAAAATGGATGGGACACTTTCATGGCTTTGAGCAAAAATTCACTGTCTTGGCTATGTTAAATTGAGCTAGGCTGCTAATATTACTAAGGGATAACTTTAATTTTAAAGGTTCAATTAGGAATTTTGAGTTAAGAGTTGGGTACAATAAGCATATTTTCAGACCCAAAGCTGACATTGAATCAGTGAAAATATTGGATTACTGAGTTATTAGTTTAATTATTAGATTATTAATTACACTAGTTTAACTTGTTATTTATTATTTATAATTAAAATTAAAATGTCTATATCTTCAATTAAATATGATATATTTATTGAAAAATGATATTAATAAGTATAATATATTTTATTTTTATAAATAATAGGTAAATATAACTTTATGAGAAAAATATTATTCAAATTATAAAAAATAATGATATAAAATTAACTTTGTAAATTAAAAATTTAGTTTTATTCATTTGCTATAGATCTCTACTTCACTGATTTAATCGTCAAATCATTTAGATCAATTCAATTTAATTACAAAAATAATCGAGATGCATAAAATTTTGCATATTTTTATTGGCATTATTTATTTATTTATTTATTAGTTCAAGTATATTCTCATTAATTTAAATTTAAATTTAAAATAGTGATTTTAGCAACAAGTTCAAAACAACCTTACTACACTTTTAGAAAATGCAATTGAAAGTTTAGGCTACAAAAAAAGGTCTGTATCAATTATTGTTAAGACTAATTTAATATTTTGCTCTATTTAAAGACATTGCAAAGCTTACTTTTATCTAGTGAGTGAATCAAAGAGTTGCTAAATTGAACACTCTGTCGTCTTTTTTTAAAAAAAAGTTTTCATGGCTCCTAGGCCAATGCCAATATCTCTGTTCTAATGAAAAGTATGAAGCAGTGATGACCTTACTAATAACAAGAACTCTATTTATAAGTTTATAATTTAAATGATAAGTAAATTTAAATTTAGCGGTTAAATTTTTTTTATAATGTTAAGAATTTAAATATGTGAAAAAACAATTATTAGGAGAAATCCCTTTAATATATTGAACAAAATTAGTCCTATATTTAAATGGCGTGAAAATACTTATGATCGGAACAAAAAGAAAAAAAAATTCTTAAAGCAACAATACCAGAGATTATATAGAGAAATGATATCATGTATGTTTGAACCTACAATTTTATGCAAAAACCCAATCCCCTCATTAGACTACACATCCGCACCTAGTGGATGCTCAGGTCATGATAAAAAATCTAATTGGCTGAAAATAAACTCTTTCTTTTATAGGACAAAAAGAAGGAAATCCATATGTACAGGAACAGAGAATCAAGCAGGAGCAGTCCATCAGTGAGATATTTCTGTTGGCCAAGGTTCTTTACTTATCTGTTAACTAGGGGTGAGCATGGATCGAATTTAGTCTAAAATTCTACCCGCCCGAACATTTTTTGGGTCAAGATATCATCACCCGCACCCGCCAAACATTTTATATCACCCCAAGAAATCGAATTTATGCAGTTTGAATATGGGTCGATCGAGTGTAGGTAGATGATTGAATGCATCCGCACCTATAAAGAGAGAAAATAGATCTAAACCTTAAATACCAGTATCGTCTCCAAAATCCAAATTTTATGTTGTTTTAAACCTAGATATGGAGATTGGGAGAAAGAATTACCTTACAAACAACAAAAGAAGCATGGCTTCTGTGAATCACAGCATAGTTGGTGAAAGGAGACAAGAATACCATGAGATTTTATGCTATAGTTGCCATAAACCGTGACATAGCTTATTGATGGAGAAAGAAGAGAAGATAAAAGGGCGACGACAAGAGAGAGAGATTGAGAGATGAAGATGGAGGTGAAAGTTTGGACATCTAGTTTCACTTTCAAAAATTTCAAAGACAAAGAGAAGGTGAGTCCATGAGGGTTTGGTTTCATTTTAGAAACTTCGAAGATGAAGGAAGAGCAAAAAAAGGCAAGCAGTAGACAATGGATTGATAAACTGAGAGAGGCTGAGGGATTAATGTTTGAGAGGTGAGAGATAAATAAATACGTTGGAAAAATGACATTGTTTTGATTTTTAAAAAAAATTGCACACAAACAAATAATGAAAGAACTGCAAAATACATAGCCATCAAAATTCGAACATACGGATCCCGTTGTTACCGTGTGAAAGCCACTAAGCCAAAGTTAGCACATTGTCAGAGTTTTAAAAATTTTAATATAACACATAAGTTGGGTCGAATAACATTAGACTCAATATTTTAAATTTGATCCAAATCGATAAATTTAATTATTTTTTTAAAAAAATCATTAGATTAAACCAGTGAACTTGATTCAATCTACGCAAAATGATAATTTCTAATCGAATTCGAACGAATTGATCCAGGTTGGTTGATTTATGCTCACCCCTGTTGTTAACTATTTTGTATTACAAAAGTTAAGGCTTCTTCCACTTACCTTCTAAAATGTGTTTATGCTAGCAAAATTGTCTAGTAATGGTTGTGTTATGATTAAATTAGAGCTGGATCATTCTGCGCTCACATAAATTATTCGTATAAAATAAACTTTGTTCACAATTATTTATGTAGAAAGTACGAAATCCATGAATTTTAATCAGGATATACCGACTTTGCTTTTAGAGTATGTTAGGATTAAAGTAGAAAAGAGAGGGAAAAGAAGAGAATGTTTGATTTTTTTTTTTTAAATTTAATTGTCCGTCTATATAATTTCATTTAATTTCTAAATAAGCCCTTATAGTTTAAAATTTAAAAATTGAACTCTTATAGTTTCAATTTTTTAAATTAATTTTTTGTTGTTAGCTTGTCGTTAAGATATTTGACATTGTATACATATTTGAATCTCAGCTATTAAAAGACCATGTGACTTATACTTATTCTGCTAAGTCAATATCAATTAATAGACTTTTGATGGTCGTCTAATGATAGAAACTTAATTAAAAAAAGAAACATCCATAAACATACAGTGGCATCCTTCCAGAAGCATTTATACAGAAGCTGAGATAAGCAAAACCGTTGAGTTACACAAGCCTAAGAATGTTTCCAGTTTACTTGAGTCTTCCATAATTATATCCAACTTTTGTCACATATCCTCCTTTTGGGCTTAAAACTATGCAATTTTGCAAAAATGAATTAGGTCAAGCTCAGTACATGAAGAGATACTAAATTTTGCAGTTCAACTTGTTAGAGCGACAGAGAATGAGAGAAACTAGAAGAGAGAGCAAAAGTGGAAGAAGAGACAGCCTACATGCACTTACTCTCAATATTTACAGAACTGTTGCTAGCTTCAATGATTCTGCAGCCAAGGGAAGAGAGAAAAATATTGAGAGCAAGCTGGAACTAAATTAGGTCCCGTCTCCTCATGTAATACATAGATTTGAACAAGAGTAACTTACATTCACTTCTCTCAAAAATTGTGAAAATTACACTAACACTCCCTCTAATTTCAAATTAAGACAAAAGCCTCTTTTTAAGTTTATAAATCCTACACTCGTGTCCCCTAATTTTTTTAAAAAAACTATAATAATTTCTATTACTTTAAATTTTCGTAAACATTAATTTGACCTTTTGATAATATATACTGCATTGAATTAGACTATTTATGAATTCTTAAGGAAAAAAATTCATAAAACATAAGTTTTATTAATAATTTTGTCAGTAGAGAGGAGGATTCAGAGGGAATGTGATTGTAATTTTTATAAACCTCAACAGAGGTGAATGTAAATTTCTCTTTTAATAATGGATAGAAATACCCCTGTACACAATAAACTTTCTAAGCATAACCATAATAAAGCATCTATTTTACACTTGTTGAAATGAAGAAGCCAGCATAGAAGTAGAAGTTGACTGTTAAAGGAACTTAAGAACACAATCTAGAAAACAGAGTCACTAATATGAAGCTTAACATCTCAGCTAATAAATTACACTACAAACAGTAGAAACTACAACTAATTGTTTGATAAGACCAACGTTTAGAAGGAAAACATAATTGACCTCGAAAATCCAGCTGAAAATCATAGGAGGAACATTATTTGCATCCATCATAGGTATCGGCACAGAGCAAGAAGCAATTCCATCTTAACTATGTGGTATACTCCAAAGGAAAATGCAACGGCAATAATATGCTAACCAGTCACTCCACGAAACAATTCCATCTTAATTATGCCGTGTAATCCAAAGGACAATCCAATGGAAATAATATGCCAACCAGTCACTCCAAAGTATTGTGGCGGGAAAATACACAGCAACTTCAAATGTATAGAAGTATTTTAAAGTATACTACAATATAAAAGGAAAAGGAGAAAAGAGCAAACACGTGTTGCCAGAAGAGAAGTGCTGAAGCTTCACTAACTGCATAACCCCTCAAACTGGCAATTGCTCCCAGTAAAATGGCACTTGGTGTTGTGTATTGTAACAAAAGGACAAATCTAAACATGGCGTCATTCTCAACCAGCAAATTTAGCTTATCAGACAATGCCACAATCCCAATTCCAAGAATAGGAAGCACCAGGAGTCTTGCCACAACTATACCAATTGTAGTTCTAAGTCCAAGTGTAGACTCATTTGGACCCTCAGCTAGCATACCTCCTAGTATAAGCATCACAGAAGGTACCATAGCTCCGGCTAAAATTTCCAAACTGTCTGTGACGAAAGATAGTGGAGCACCATAGCCAAAGAAAAAAGCTTTTAGCTGAGGCACTACGCCAATGATGATAGCTAATAAAGAGGCAATTGTCGGGGGTTGAAGTATGTGCTGAATTGGAGTTTGTTCAGCTGCAATTCTGATCCTCCTGACAACTTTTGGCTCAGCCAAACACCTAATGGATCTGGGACTATTCCCACTGTTTTCTGTGGAGATATCAAGGTCAGGAATAGTAGCTTGGGAAGCTCCTGAAATGTTCTTAAAGATCCTGGCAATAAAGGGGGTCTTGGAATGTTCAGTCGCTTTATCCTCCATGCCAGGCCACTCAGCTTCTACAAGGAGTGGCCTACTGATATCGTTAAGTGGCAGTTCTTCCTCAATTTCAGACCCTTCATCAACAATCTCATAATACTCCATAGGAGGTTCCATCATGTGATAAACAAGGGTGTAAACTAGAATTACAGCAACCCATTGAGATAAAGAGACATAAGCCACCCCTCTTGAGTGGCAATGATGTCCAAATGGATTATTTGAATTATGGCAGACAGATCCAACTACAGCAAGAGGGAGATTTCCAGTGTTTCCAAATCCCGTCATTATGATAGTGAATCTGTTAAGTTGTGGAGGTGGGCGACATATAAAGACCACTAGTAACCCGAGAATGCAACCGATAGCTGTACTTACTAGCACATTAACAGGGATAAACCACCAATCCACAAAGTTTTTGAAAGTAATGCTTTCACCTAACTCAGTAAAGATTAGGCACGGCAAGAACAGAGCAAATACAAGCTTACTGAGGAGCTTAAATGTCGCTCTTGGGATGATTTGCAGTTTTGGGTTTGCAAGAAGTAGTCCTATGACTGTTAGGGCGAGAAGTTTCAACAACGGCACTATAGCAGTTCGAAGACCTTCACTGCTAGGCTCCACGTCATTCAGATGTGGATCAACGAAGACTCCTGACATTTTTATACTAAGGTCTTGAAGACAAAGAAAGACGAAGAACAAAATCTCCTTCTGCAATACATCATATAATAGAATATAAATGAATCTTCATACCAAAAAGACGAAAATACATTCAATTTATTATCAGGACAATGCTAGGTTCCAATACCACTTCGAGCCAAGCCAATTACCCAAAACAAAAACCGTCAAAATATACAACAAGATCAACGAGAAAGGCAAATCGGGTTTCACAAATTTATCAATGAGAAACCAAAGTAAGAGGATGACAAGCAGTTTTATAAATACAGCAAACTAAAGGAGTATGGACAGGAATTCCTAGGTTGTATAAATTACCAAACTTAGAACTAAATTAATTGAAAATAAGACAAGATCCGAAGAGTGTAACCTTAATTTCAATTTAAAAAAAAAAAAGCAACGAGGAAAAGGATTCGGACAATGACAAGTCGATTCTGCGGAAGGTGCTGAAGAAACAGAGAACTTACTAGTTAAAAATCAGCAGATGCAGAAAATTTGACGCCCGCTTAAAGAAAGGCGTAAGCTTTCGCATTTATCTGGCTTCAGCCACGGGGAAAGGAACGATGGTTCGGTTCGGTTTGGTTATTAAGATTTAATTAAATTGAATCAATATAGTAAAATTTAGTAAAAGTTGAACTTAATTAATTTGATTTATGTTTATAAAATCGAATTAAATTAAATTATTTAAAAATGGTTTGATTTAATTTGATTTTTTTAATTTTAAAAAAAAATAAAAATTTTGGACTTATTTTTTAATTTTTGTATTTATTTTATTATTTTTTAGTTTATTACAATTTTTTTTGAATTTATTTCAAAAAGTTTTAAAAAAAATTTATAAAATATTTTTAAAATATAATAAAAAATAAATTTAATAATATAAATATAATAAATTTAAAATAATTCGATCGATTATTCGATTAAAATTCTGTCTTAAATAAAATAAAAATTGAACGATCAATTTTTTAAAAAATAAATAAATAAAATTAATTTTTTATTTTTAAATAAATTAGTTTGGTTCAATCGGTTTCAATAGATTTAGATTGATTTTGTAAACTCCAAACAAATCACGAAATTATTAATGACATTTCGTCAAAAGAAAAATTATTAGGTAAATCACTTATTAAAAAAACTCAAATAAATTATATGACAATAAATATAAATATATTCACTTAATTGTATTTTTAGTTTTGTTTTAGCATCATGGCAATTTCATTTTTTTTATAATTTATAATCTGAAATTATTTTTAAATTTTAATAAATAAATAAAAATATTTTTTTATTAAATTTATTATTTATTCTACAATATATATATTACTAATATGCATAATATTTATTCAATTTAAAATATATCATAAATTTAATAATATATTAATGATAAATTAACAATATAATAAATAATAAATCTAATAAAAAATTATTTTATCTTAATTATTAAATTAAATTGATCAAATTTATATTATAAATTATAAAAAAATTAAAGTAATATATTTTTTAAAATAAAAAAATTTAAATCAAATATATTACCATATCTTTATCCAGATTTATCTCTAATTAGTATATAAATTTTTTATAATTTATAGACAAAAATTATCTAAAACTGTCGTGAGATTAAACTCGAGCTAAAGGCTCACCTTCTCAAATTATTTTTTTCTTGAATTTTCAATTTTTTTTCTAGTATTATTTGAAATGAATATCTTAAAATATTGTAGACAAAAAAATATATAATTCTGAAAAACATAGCAAGCTTAAATTCTTAGTGGAGCCTTATATATTAATATTAACAACGATTATATTCTTTTTTTTCATCATTCTTCCTAATTGAGCTTTACAAAAATAAATTAAAAAATTAAATTTGATTTAATTAGTAAGAATTTAAATAATTTATTTGTAAAAGCATAAAATTAATTTCTATTATTAATAATTTTTTTTGTAAGTGATTTATTTGTGTGTATTATTATAAATAGTAGTTGAAATTTAAGTTAAATTTAGTAAAAATAATTTATAAATTATTTTAAAATTTAAAATTATATATTATTTAAAATAAAGTATAATTTATAAATTTTTAATTTATTTAAATTATGTAAATAATTTATTTATTAAATATTTTTAATTTAATCAAATAAATTTATAATTTAATTAAATAAATTATAAATTAATTTATGTAAAACTTAAAACATACTCTTATAATATATACTAATTTTACTCGTCACCCTAAAATTTTTGGTCAGAAAAAAATATAAATTATTACTCAAATTGTACCACGAGTTTTGCGTGGCTTTTGTTTTTTGAAAAAAAAATGCCAACACACGCACCCTTGAAAATTTTAGAAGGAGAATAATAGAAAAAATTGATAACCTCAAATTTTTTTATAATTAAAGGCAAGAAAGGCGCCGCTGGGAGGGGCCAATATGTTAATAGTACTGATACGGTGATAATACTTAAGTACGGTGAGATAGGCAGATAGCCACCAATATCCAAAATTTAAAAGAGCATGAGCATCGTAGACTCAATTGGCTTATTTTCTTAAAAATGAAATAATTAATAAGTAAATTACTCATCAACTTTTTTATTAAAAAATATTTTTTATTATAAATATATACATAATTTTTTTAAAAAATAAGATTAAAATATTTTTATTATTTTATTTTATATTTTATTAAAAAATATATACAATTTTTTTTAAAATAAAAATAAAATATTTTTATCTTTAATTTAACGTCTTTATTATACATTCATATCTTTTATTATAAAAATATACATAAATTTCTCTTTAAAATTAAAATAATATATTATAGTTAAATTTAAATATTTTTTATAAATAAAATAAATAAAATATCACTCTTTCAGTTTTTTCCGATTTTTAACCAAGTTTATAAACAAACAAAAAACTAGTATCTTGATGGTGCAAACTATTTCAATATTATTTTGAGAAAAACTAATTAATATTAGATAATAATAAATTTAAAAAAAATTGTTGAAGTACTATTTTATTTTATTTTTATCTTTTATAAAAAGTATTTATGACATTTAAATTAAGTTGTGATATATTATTTTATTTTTAAAAGAGATTTGTGTATATATATTTTATAATAAAAAGAAAGTTTATATAACAAGTGTATTAATAAAAGAAGAAGAAATAATTTATCCATAATTAATTGGTACAGTGACTCCATGCAAACTTTACATATATTTTATTATAAATGCAGCTAAATGCCACTTGAATTTGGTTTTGGGTGAGGGTTGTTAATTTTGTAAGGCCCCGTTTTTCTTGTCATGTATGTTTAAATAAAATAGTATAAATTAACACAATTCACTTGTTTTCATGATATTTGTTACATATAAAGAATTATATGGATTATATGGTTATCACTGTTTGATACTATGCAGGAGATGATTTTTTATAAGAAAATTTTTATAATTTTTTTAATAATAAAATTATTTTTATATTTATTTATCAATTTAATATAAAACTATTACTATTACTGTGACGTTACTATCACCATCTACCATTGTTGTTGTTATTATATTATTATCCCCTCTTCTATTGTCATCAATTACTATTTTTGTTGTCTTTTCACTGCAGTATCATTATTGTTGTTTTCATTATTATTATTATTACTATTGTCATGTTGTTACTATAATTATTATTATTGTCTTAATTACTATTGTTGTATTGTTATTGACACTTGATTTTATCACCATTACCATTAAATCACACAATATTCACTTTCACTATCATTATTAATATTGTTAATACCACTTCTATCATTATTGTTCCACCATCATCAAAACTACTATTATGTTAGGAAATATACCATATAAGAGCCTTATTTTATTTAAGAGAATAAGAGGAGTAAATTAGGACTTTAGATATATTTTAAGGGTTCAGATTTAAAATATTTAGTAAGTGACTTATGTGTTCCTATTTCTTCAAAGCCCAAACCTTGCCCACCGTGAGAGAGAGAGAGAACCTCCCTGGTCGATGGCCAATACCCCTAACCCATTCATATCCGGCCACCCATAGCCAAAACTTCCCTGATTGGTAAACATCCACACCTACTTGCTACAGAGACGAAGGCAGGCCTCGACGGGCACTACAACTATTTACGAGAGAGGTTCGTGGTGGTTCTGATTGACACGCCATCATTGCTACACCTCATAGATAACTCTATAACTCTCCTTACTCCATATTCAGTATTACTTGTGTTTTGAGGTCGAATTTGTATTTTTGAGTTAATAAGATGACTATAGCTTACATTATGTGATCTTGTTGATTTATTTGACTTTGGTAAGCCTGCTATCACATGGCATAAAAAAGTGTGACAATATTTTTGTTTTATAAGTGTTTAGATATCACAGCATGTTAATTTTGATAATTTTTGTGTTAAGAGGTTCAGACATAAATGATTAGTTAATTTATGCCAAACACATATGTTAATCTCTAGTTAGATTTGTTTATATTGTTGTGTGTGTGTGTATACCTATATATAAAATTTGTCGCCAAAACGTATATACTCATATACAATGATAAAAGTTATAGTTCATTTAATTTAAAATTAAAAGATAGTATAATACTCAAAATAGTGATTCAATAAGCATAATAATCTTCTCTCTACAATTTTTTTAATATATATATATTTCAATTATTCAAATAGTATAATCATTCAATTGACTACGATTATGTGAATTGTATCATAGTTTAGGAAAAATAATAATCAAAATTAACATAATTTAAGATTTTGTATATTTTATGCTTAAATTTACAATTTTAAATTCATATATATAATTATGTACTCAGATCTGATTAAAAAAAAATTAGATCTAGAATTTTGTAATCACTTAAATAGAAAAAAAATAATCATTAGAGAGGGTTAGAAGGTATGTAACATCTTTAAAAATATGTTTCTGTTTCTTATTTTATTATTTAATGTTGTATTATTATCCATATGAGAATTTGAAATATAATATTTAATTGATTAATATTTTGTGAAATGTATTGTTTATACATTATTTAGTTATAATATTTTATTTATATATTCAAAAGTTGATTATACTGGTTTTATCTATTTTCATCTTTTGTTACTAATCTTGGTACCTACATATTTTTTTTAATAGTGATTTTTTAGTTATCAAAAAAAAAAAGAAGAAAAAAAAAAAGAAGGAGGAGGAAATAAACAATGGTTTAGAGCAATGTCATTCACAGCTCAAATGGGCCAAGGCTGCTACTTGTGGACTTGAGCACTAAATTAATTGCTACTTTGGGCTTACCCACTATGTCATTTTGGGCCATAATAGTATCCCCGCTGTCTCCTTCCCGTTTATTTCTCCTCGCACCCTTTCTTTCTCTTTCTCTCGGTTCTATCTCTTTTAGCCTCCTCTCTCATATTGCTTCTCTGTTCCTTCTCTTGTTGTGTTCTCTCTAGAATCATTTTGTTTCACGATGCTTCCTCTTCATTTTTTCGTCATAGCCGTTGTCTTCTTTTCTTCTTCCTAAAGAGGAGAAACTCTTGGTGAATAGGGAAAACGAAAAATGTGAAGAAGAAAGAAGAAAAAATGGAGCCACCAAATGAAAATGGGAAAATTTTGAGCGTGCGTACTCTTACAAAAAACAAAACTTTGTAATACATAAATAAATTTTTGACTAAATTTTTGTCTATTTTCAATAATAAAAATAAACTTTACAATAAATTAAATTTATTACTATAATTAATTTTAAAAAAAAAACTTATTTACGAGTATTAACGTTTGTGTATTTAAATTTGTCAATTTTACATTCTCTTCTAGATGAATAATATTCTATCAGTGACATTTAAATAAGTGTACTTTTTTATCTTCGCTTAAGACAACCGATAAATTTCTTTGATTACCGTATAATATTCCTGAAGTGGTACTTATTTTCACATGCAACGTTCATCATAAGGAAATTTGCTTCTTACAAACAGCTGGCTAACCTTGGATATGACATCATGAAGATTTTATTATCTTTTCCTCGTCTTTCTTTCTTTGTTCTGTCTAGGGAAGTTAGCCTTCATTTTAGAAGTTTTCCAATGCTTGTTATAGATCTGACTTGTATGGTTGGATTGAGTTTAATTAATAATGTTTGTTTGTTATGAAAAAAAAAAGAATTACCAAAAACAACTTTCATTAATTTCAAAACCTATTCTAATATAAAATCTCTTGTTTCGTAAGTTTAAATTACATTTATTTATTTTAAAATTTATGAAAATTATATTCATATTTTTTTTTCTAATTTTAAATTGATATAAGAACTTCTATAAAAGTTTATAAAACCTAAAATCCTACCCTTTCAATTTTTTTAAACTACAATAATCTTCTTTATTCTAATTTTTCATAAACATTAATATAATTTTTTGATAATTATATTGAATTGGTTATTAATGAATTTTTAAGAAGAAAAATGCATAAAATTTTATTGATAATTTTGTAAATAAAATAAATTTTTTTGTATAAATTAAAATTAGAGAAAGTTTAACTGTTAAGTTTTAAAAATTTTAAAGAAGATAAATATAATTTATTCTTTTATATTTCTAACATATACATGATTAAAAGTAATTTTTTTTTAATATTACAAATATGGTCCGACAATTTATTAGGGAAAGGAAAAAGAAATGGTAGCATAAAAACCTTATAAATACCACTAAAAAGGCGTGGAGAGGATTATAACTCACGTTTCCATGCTCACCCCTGCTTCAAAGATTGAGGTTATGATTATCTGTGCTGCCGATGGTCAAAAAGTAGGTCTTTAATCTACATTTAAAGAAGAAAGAGAATGTTCACAAAAAATAAAAATAAAAAAAGAAGAAGAAAGAGAGTCATATGAACAGAAAGAGTTAGGAAGAGAATAAAAGTTAGTTAGGAGTTGGGGTTGGGTTGGAGGAAAATTGATAATTGATAATTTTGAGAAATTCTAATTTGTTCTTCTTCTTCTTCTTTTTATAATTTTCCTTCCCTCTATTTTTTATCACGATCATTGTAGAATGAATGGTGCTATGAATGGGAAATGCAGCATGAAGATTTCTCTGCATCTCAAATAAAAAAGAATATAAGTTAGGATGGTATTTCTCATTCTGCAGAACTGATAAGCCCTCTGGGATGGGGCATTATACCAGGAAAAATGATAGGACTAACAATGAAGGGTTAATTAGTACATTTATGCACAATCCTGAAGAAAATTATTCAAAACAGAGTATATTATGAGCAATGATGTAAATACTTAAAATACTGATAGAGTAACTGATGATTTATTAAATTATGAGCACTCATGCCAGAGAAATTGCTGATTTATGAGCTCGTTGCGGTTCATTCAAGAAAATAGTAACACTTTTTTGCATTTTGGTAAGAGAAAGAGAAGAATAACTTTAGCACTAGAGAAATTTGCCCCTTACCTCTGTTCGTGGCTCAATAATGAGGCAACTCTGCCCTTAATGGAAATCATAGCACTTAACTTCCATTCTCAGCAATTTCAAACTCCATCGACGTAAGAATCTGAACAATTATAGTGTCTTCCGCAGAAACTAATCCCACAGAAAGTCAAGTTAAAAACAATAGATACTCACCTGCGCCTAAGTAAATTTCAATTTAACTACTGCAATGTCAGAATTTGAGTCTGCAAAAAAATTGAGGAACAATATTTTAAATTAAATTAATCCAAAATATAAAGATACTTGTGCTAGAGTTAAAAAAAAAAAAATAGATACTCCATACAGATCACAAATTACAGACATAAATTCTGGGTAAGAAAAAATATGCCCAGATCTGATGAACCCTACAAAAAATACAAGTTAGGATTCTTCCTTTGTATACAGATAAGTGTATTCCAATATCTAATTACTGGCTACCCTTAATGGAAATCATGGCACTTAACTTCAATTCTCAGTAATTTCGAACTGCATCAACATAAGAATCTGAACAATTATACAGTGTCCTCCACAGAGACTAATCCTACAGAAAATCTAAGTTAAAAACAATAGATACTCTGTACAAATCACAAATTACAGACATAAATTCTGGGTAAGAAAAAATATCCCCAGATCTAATGAACCCTACCAAAAATAACAGTTTAGGGTTCTTGGGTTCTTCCTTCATATACAGATAAGTGTATTCCAATGTCTAATTACTGGCTAATAGAGATGAATCCCTGCTAAAATTTCCTTACTAAGCTCCACCAAATGGAACAGAAGAAAAGCTGCTGAAGTCGGCACACTCAGTGCAACCAAAGCAATCATCCCCAGTGCTAAGCTTGGCCTAGTGTTCATCAACTGGCTCTGCACAGCTCCCATTGCTTCACAAATCATGGAATCATAGCTTGTATAATAACGCTTCTCCCAATCCATCCAATCCGACGGCGGCTCATAGTTCTTCTCGATCATCTTCATCTCGTGTATTCTTTTCCTCAGAACAATCATGCTCTCGTCCACCAATCGGCCGCCAAAATTTTGATCCGCCCCTCCTCTTCTCGATGCAGATATACTAGTTTTTCGACGATTGAAGTTCGGGTTTGAATTTGAAAGTGGAAGAAATGAGGGAGAATTTAGAGAAATGGATTGCATTGTTATGAGAATTTGGAATCAACAAACTTGGGAATTGGGATTTCCCTTTTTAGAAACAAAGAAGAATTTTTCGGTTAGGGCTTCGGAAAATGATGGGAATGTGTAGGCTGTATTGGGGAAGGAATCATATTTATAAGGTTTGGAAAGAGAGAAACGGGGAATGGGGCTAGAAAAATAAGAGCATGTGATTGGGGGAAGCCCCTTAGAAGACAAGAAATGTGGCAAAAACGTGTTAACGTCGCAGAAGGTGCCATTTGTCAAAGCATGAAAGTGACGTGTGGCTTCGAGAATCTCGAGTGGTGATTATCTGTGCAGAGGTTCATGAGAGGGTGAATGATCCTTCACTTTTTTTTATATGGACTTAGTCACGGATCCAACAATCATTAAGTTTGATTTGAAAAAAATAAAAATAAATTTAAAATTTAAAATTTGAATAAAATTTAAGTGGCATTTGAATTTTTATTTGAAAATGGGTTTAAGTTCTGTCCAACTCACATAATATAATTTTTTTAGAAAAATTAATTATATATATCAATTTATTTAATTTTTATTATTAACAATATATAATTTTTTTAATTTTTTTTAATTTCTTAACTTTTTTTCTTATTTTTTAATTTTTTTAAAATTAATTTAAAATGAAAGATAATATTTTATCAAAACAACTTCCAACTTAAATAAATTTATTTAAATTAGTTTCAAATTCAAATATTATAAAAAAACATCTGAGCCAAATCTAAATTCAAACTCTCTTTTTTTTAAATAAAAATTTAGTCTCTCTAGAGACGTTGAACCAACAAGATCAATTTTGATCTTAGCGTGATTGTCATCATGCTTGATGGGTGGATGAAAATGGAAAAGAGATATGGTTGTAAAATTACAGCATGATTCTGTGTAGCATGGGAACATCATCCCAAGGTGGTGGTGGTCAGGGGTGGGCCAATGTTGCCGACAAGGTACGCTTGACCTTAAAAAGGACGGCGCTTTATTAATATTCAGATTCTCTGCATCTAACCGTTAAAACATTAGGATATTAATTTGAAGTATTGATTGAAGAGGGATTTTTCAAATCTGTTGAATTCCTGGTGGGACTTCTTTAAGGTCCGATTTGATAGATAAGAACAAAAAAAATAGAAATGATAATTAAAAATAAAATAAAAAAAAATTTAAATAAAATAAAATAAAATATTATGATTAAAATTATACAGGTCAATAGAATAAAATAAAATAAAAATTATTAAAAAAATAAAAATATTTTTAAAAAATAAAAATATTTTTAAAAAATAAAATTATTATAGTATATTATTTTAATTTAAAAAATTATTTTAAATATTATAAATAAAAATAAAATAAATTATTATTAATATAAAATTTTGATAAATAATATTAAAAATTTTAATTTAAATATATATATTTTTAATTATAAAATTTTTTATAAATAAATAAAATAATAAAAAATATTTTATTCTTTTTACTTTTCATTACATTGCACTGTTCACTTTCCACCTATTTTCGAAGGTAATGCTAATTATTTTGTAAGAGATAATCAGTATTTTATGGGACTCACAATTTTTATCACTTTCAGCTACTAAACTAAGAAATAGAATACTCATTTCATTTTATTCTATTTTCATGCCCTTATTTTTATCTACCAAACGGGACCTAACAATTTTGTTGGTCTCTTTAAATCTATTTCAATAATTGGTTTTGCGCGGGGCTTGAGACTATAGTAGCTACAATTATTTACCAATAAATCATGAATAATTATTATAATTAACAAGGATTAATTAATTCAATTAATTATGTAATATTGTGTTGCTTTAATAGTTAAATTTTTTATTTATATTTTTTTAAAATAATTTATTTTTATATATTGTTAAAATAATTTTTATTTTATTTTTATTTTTATTATTTTTAATTATATAAATGTTAAAACACTTTCTAATTATATAAATAATAAAATATTATTTATACGTATTATAATAAATTTAAAATAATTAAAAATATATCATTATTACAATCTAAAAAATAGTAAGTAAATGCATTTTTAAACCTTTTATGTTTTTATTGAATTCAATATCTACTTTATTTTTTTAATTAATAGACATTGACTAATTATAATAAACCTTACTTAAAGTTTGATAAAAAAAAAATTTAAATGAACCGAATTTCATTAGTGAGGGGTTAAATTCAAGAGTTTAACTCATTTGAATGTTCTCCCTAATCATGACAAAAGAGTCTCATAAATAGAAATGATGCCGTAAGAAAATTTGTCTTTAAGTGAGTCACATAAACATAATTTACTAAATTTTATCTCTTTTAAGTGATTTTAATGATGAATATTTCTATTAACTTAACTACTGAAATTATAAATATAAACCTTTACAATTAATTACACATAAAATACAATCCGTTTGACACGTGGATTCAAAGTAGCATTGAACTCACTAAATTAATGTCCTTATGCATATATATAAAGTTGCCTTCCACCCTCTCAAGATGAGACTCTTTCATTTGCTTAATTGTATTCTCTATACTAAACTCTCTCTTTAAATAATTGCTCTATAAGTTAGAGTTTATTAGAAGCTAACCATTGTATATATATAAAATAAATTAGAGTAAATTACATTAATCTCTGTTGAGGTTTTCGGAACCTATACTTACACTCTATCAAATTTTTATTTATGTGATTTTTTATTTATTAAATTATTAATGAAGCTCATATTTTATAGATTTTTTGTGTGTAAAATGTCATAAAAAACCTAATTCAATGCAATAAAAATGATTGAAAGATCAAATTAACTTATGAAAACTTAAATAAGAGAGATTAATATTTTTTTATATTTGAAAAGGTGTGAGTTTTTATGTTTTATAAATTTTAACAGAAATACTTATCTCAATTTAAAATTTAAAAAATGTGAGTGTAATTTTTACAAATATCAAGTGAGATGACATAATTTACTTCTAAATTAATAAATTTCTTTCTTCTCAACAAAGCTACATAATAATTTTACTATAGAATTTAATTTTTTATGTTTATTATTAAAAAAATATTTGAAAATACCAAGTTCACTTTGTTTTTAGAAATAAAATTTAATAAAAGCCAGAATGTTGACTTTTAAGTGATCATTAATACCGCATTACATATGCAACACATATTTAATCAATCAATTATATTATATATATTTTAAACAATATTTAAATAATATTGTAATGAATTAAAATATTGTTTATAACACCGACCAAAACACTAATCTGCATCTAAGATTAGGCACAAAAGTGTTCATGTCAAATTAATGTAAAAATAATAAATTATATGGCAAACTAGACATGGATCCCAGATGCTGTGATCCCTTTAGCCAATTCCACCAAATGGAACACAGCGAGAGACGCTGACATTGATATACTTAGCAAAACCAAAACCAGCATGCCCAAAGCCAAGCAAGGCCTAGTTTCCATCAATAGAATCTGCAACAATCCCACAGCCTCACAGATATCTGAACCATAATTCTCAAAGCACCTTCTCTCCCACCCCATCCAACCAGAAGAAGAAGCATCTCCATTCTTCTTCTTCATTTCTTCCTCCATCTCCATCTCATGAATTCGCATCCGAAGAACTATCATGCTTGCATCCACCAACTTGCCATTGTTATGGTGGCCATGGGAGTCCCTCTTTGATGCAGAAATGAGACTTGTCCTAGTTGTGGTGGTTAACTTGTTTGGAAGAAACGGTACTCTCTGGTGGAACAAATTGCCAGAAATGGGGCGTGAAGGAAGAAGCATAAGTGAACATAGGGAGATTGCCACTACCATTTTTCTTGACGGTGTAAAGCTATAATTATAGGTTGAAAAGACTTTGTAATGTCTAAAGTTCGAGTTTGCAGAAAAAACAATAACGAAGAAAAATAGTTTTAATGTTCTGAATGACCAAAAGATGTAGGAATACACGCGGACCAAAACAACTCTAATTATAATGAATGAGTCTTTGATTTTGTGAGCAGGGTTGAGAACAGGTGAGTTTTGGGTTGGGGGATTTTTATAGGGATATTGCGTATTTGTGTTGTGCTGTTTAATGGGTTTTTGGTTTTCCACGGAGGGAGATGATCAGCGTGTGGAATGTTTCTTTCTTACCCCGAAAGAAGCTTTTGTGATTGGAATTACTTACGTGGATTTGTCGGCGTATAAGTGCTACCAAAATTGGAGGGCGGCGTAAGATTATCATCATTATTATCACCTATATATCTTTTTGAATAAACTATAGGGTAGCACAATACTACTCTCTGCTTTGATTATGTTAAATATTAAATAAAAATCTTCAAATCCTAATTAATTTTTTCAAAGTTTTCTAAATTTAATCTTCAAAAAACACTAAACTGTGGCAAGAATTTAAAAATATTAGAGTGAACATTTGTGCAAGAATTCAAAAATGGATAAGAATTTGAGAATTTTAGAGGTTTGATGAAAAGAGATAGAATTAGAGATTTTGATACGAAGTTATGAGAAATTTGAAGAAATCGGGATATTAAACTGAATACTTTAGTCAAGAATTTGAAAATGGGCAAGAATTTGGAGGGGGTGGATCTTGGTTGAGAAAAGGAGTTCAAGATTTTAAGGTGGAATTGAGTAAACTTCGGAGAATTGGAGGGGTGCTAGATTGAATAATTACTCAGAGAATTTAAGGATGGGCCAAGAATTTGAAGAGTTTGGCACTCAATTGGAAAGAGAATAATTAGATATTTTAAAATAAAATTAAAAGACATATAGAAAATTTGGGGAGTCAATAGAAATTGAGAGAGAGAAGAATTTTGAAGTATCGAATCAATCGAGAAGAAAGTTGTTAGTGATTTTAAGTTACAACAAAAGTTTAGAAAAATTATGTAGAATTTGGAGATTTCTATAAAATATTTAACAAAATTAAAATACATAGTTATGTATTACTAACAAAATAATTTCAAGGCAGAAAAATGTCAACTTTTGAACATGCATGGCAACAAAGTGAAAATGGCCCAAATCAAATAAAAAACTATATTTTACCCTAAATTATAATACTATAAGAATATTAATTTTATAGTAATATATCTTAGCACATTGTTCTTATATATATACATATAATTCTTTGCCTACTATTTTATAATTAAATTAAACTTCAATTGAGGGTAAGATTAGGATGTTCTTCTTTCAATAACTTTCAAATTACTCAAAAGAAAAAAAAATTATTTTATTGAAGGCAAAACAAATAACTTATCTCATAAATTTCACCCTATTTGCTCTCAAAAAAAATTTATTTTATTGAAGGCAAAACAAATAACTTATCTCATAAATTTCACCCTACTTGCTCTCAAAGGATTTTGATTCTAAGGCTGCCAAAATAAGATATCTAACTAGAAGATTACTTTGTTTAAACATACTCCTTAAAATTTTGAGAAAAATTACTATCAACTTTATTTCAAAGATTTTGATTATGAATTAAAAAAATCTCCTTAAAAATTTGGAACCAATTTAGTTTTTCCTTGAATCCTTCCATATGATGAGGAACTAATTAAGTTGTACTCATTTAAAAATAGCAAGTCATGACCAAAAAACAAACTATATTTTGAGTATATGAGTAATCTTATTTAGTGAATTTGAGAATTCCAGAGTTTTGATGAGAAGAGATAGGGTTAGAGATTTTGATATGAAATTGTGAGAAATTTGAAGAAATCGAGATATTAAATTGAATAGTTTAGTCAAGAATTTGAAAATGGGCAAGAATTGGGAGGGTGTAAGAGATTTTGAGGTGGAATTGAGTAAACTTAGGAGAAATTGGAGGGGTGCTAGATTGAATAATTATGCAAGAATTTAAGGATGGGGCAGGAATTTGAAAAATGTGGCATTGGATTGGAAAGAGAATCGTTAGATATTTTAAAATAAAATTAAAAGACATTTAGAAAATATGGGGAGTCAATAGAATTTGAAAGAGAGAAAAGAATTTTGAAGTGTGGATTCAATTAAGAAGAGAAGAGTTGGTGATTTTGAGTTAGGACAAAAATTTAGAAAAATTATATAGAATTTGGAATATATATACTCAAAATATAGCTTTTTTTTTTTTTTTCCTTAAAGAAGTAGGTATTTTTAGTCTTTTTCAGAACTTTCTATTTGACTAATTAATATGAAATTAAGAAGGATCCAATAAAAATAATTTTTCCCATTAACAATAAAATTGAACAGATGAAATACCTTTTATTAAAAATTAATCTACTCGGAACAAAAAAAGTTCTTTCTTACTTGCACATTTAAATTGATAAGGTTCTGGGCACAATTTTTTTGTGCCAATATTCATAGAATGTTTTTATGGAGAGAATATAAAAAGTAAGAAACAATGATGACATAAAAAAATAGTAATAATGCTTTCATAATTAGTTCATAAATTACTGAATTTTTATTTATTTATTAAATTTATTATTAATTAAACTAATTTGTGCAGAGTTTTTTTATGGATTTTTGTGCAGCTAATAAAAAAAATCTTGTAACTATCCTTAATTTCTTTTTTAGAGTAAGCTTTCGGTATTTAAATTTATAAATCACATAATTTTATTTTAAATTTTTTTAAAATACTCGTATCAGTCTTTACAGTATTAATAAATCTTTTCAAAAATTAATATATAATAAATTTAATATTTTTATATATTAACAAAATAATTAAGTGTAAAAAGGTGATAATTTTAAACATTAATATGTGTATTAAAAAAAATTCAAGAATCAAACTTAAATAAATATATAAATTTAGAAATTTAATTTAAATTTTTTTTAATATAAATAAAATCATTAAAAAACGCGGGTAACATGTGTTTACTAATTAGGCAGTGCTAAACGAAGACTTCTTCAGATACAGATATTATATATTTACTGTGCATGAATCCCGGAACCGACCATCTTGGTCCAGCAAACTTTGTCAAGCCCATCCAATGGGGCGGTGATCTCTATTCATCTTATTTTATTTATAAAAAACAAGTCAAATAAATTACTTTGAAAATTCTTTTACATATTATTATAATTTTTTTATTAAAAAAAAAGTAAAAATAACTCTTAGTCACTCCTATTTATATTAACAATTGTAATGTCCATTCTAATACAAAAAATTATTGTAATATTCTCTAATATGTGAATTCATTTTAAACAAATTGACATTATTGTCTTTTTTTTTTCCAATAACAATTTTATTCAAATTAATTTTTTTATCACTTTACTTATTTTCAATTTTATTTTAATCTCACAACTAAAAATAATAATTTTCAAATCTCTTAAAAATTATTATTTATACTCAATCATAGTTCAAATAAAAAAGAAATAAAGAAATAAAATTATTTTTAATGCTCTAAAGCCTTAACTTAAAATTATAAATTTATAAATCTTAAAAAATTAAACTCTAAAACCATAAATTCAAAATTATAAATCTAATAAAATCTTAAAATTGTAAATCTTAAATCATAAGTTTTCAAATTTCAAATTAAAAAATTTTAAACTCCAAACTCTTAACGTCAAACACCAACTAAACATTAAACTTTAAATTTTTAAAATCTTAAATTCTAAATATTAAACGTTTTGCCCTAAATACCAAAACCTCAAATCCCAACCCTAAATACTTAAACCCAAAACTTCTAAACATCAAACTCCAAACTGCAACTCTTAAAATTAAAAACTCTAAAAACCTTTAAACCTTTAAACCTCAAACTCAAAAACTTTAAACATCAAACTCTAAGTTTTGAAACCTCAAACGCTAAACTCTAAAATCTCAAAACCAAAAATTTTAAAACTCTAAACCTCAAATTCTAAACACTTAAACCTAAAACCTTAAACACAAAATCATCAACCTTTAAATTCCAAAATCTCAAACTCTACACGCTTAAATCCAAAACCCCCAAATCTTAAACACCAAGGTCTAAACCCCAAAATCTCAATCCCTAAACTTTGAAACCCAAACCATAAACTCAAAACTCCAAACTGCAACTCCTAAAATTAAAAACTCTAAAAACCTTTAAACCTTTAAACCTCAAACTCAAAAACTTTAAACATCAAACTCTAAGTTTTGAAACCTCAAACGCTAAACTCTAAAATCTCAAAACCAAAAATTTTAAAACTCTAAACCTCAAATTCTAAACACTTAAACCTAAAACCTTAAACACAAAATCATCAACCTTTAAATTCCAAAATCTCAAACTCTACACGCTTAAATCCAAAACCCCCAAATCTTAAACACCAAGGTCTAAACCCCAAAATCTCAATCCCTAAACTTTGAAACCCAAACCATAAACTCAAAACTCCAAACTGCAACTCCTAAAATTAAAAACTCTAAAAACCTTTAAACCTTTAAACCTCAAACTCAAAAACTTTAAACATCAAACTCTAAGTTTTGAAACCTCAAACGCTAAACTCTAAAATCTCAAAACCAAAAATTTTAAAACTCTAAACCTCAAATTCTAAACACTTAAACCTAAAACCTTAAACACAAAATCATCAACCTTTAAATTCCAAAATCTCAAACTCTACACGCTTAAATCCAAAACCCCCAAATCTTAAACACCAAGGTCTAAACCCCAAAATCTCAATCCCTAAACTTTGAAACCCAAACCATAAACTCAAAAATTTCAAAACTCAAAATTTTAAACCCCAAATTTTTAAATCTCAAACTCCAAACATTAAACCCTAAGCCTTAAAAAATTAAAACCAAAACCTAAAACACTAAACCCCAGAGACCAAACTTTAAATATTAACTTTTAAATCTTAAAACCTTAAAACCTAAACTCTAAGCATCAAACTCCAAACTTTAACTCTTAAACTCTAAAATCTATAATTGCAAATCTCTAAACCTAAAAGTTTTAAACTCCTAAATTTTAAACTCCAAAATCTAAAACTTCAAATTATAAAGCCTAAACTCTAAATTCCAAACCTCCAAACCCCAAATCTTAAAATATAAACTCTAAGCCCCAAAAATTCAAAACCTAAGTCTCAAATATCAAAATTTCAAATCTCAAACTACAAACCCAACCCTAAAACATAAAACCTTAAACCCTAATACTCAAAACTCCAAACTCCAAAACTTTCAACCACAAACCCTAAACCTTAAACTATAAAAAAATAAAACATAAATCCTTAATCTTAAACACAAAAATCCTAAACCCTAGCGTGTATAGAGTTTGGGATTTAAGATTTTTTATTTCGAGTTTTTGAATTTTTAGTTTAGAGTTTGAAACTTTAGGGTTTAGGGTTTTTGATTTAACTTTTAAGGTTTGGTGGGTTTATGGTTTGGGCTTTTGAAGTTTTGGTATTGGGATTTTGGGTTTAAGGGTTTGGGATTTGAACTTTTATTATTATTTTTTGGGTTTGGAGGTTTGGTTTGTGGAGTTTAGGGATTGAGTTTAGAGTTTGGGGTTTGGAGTTTAAAGTTTTAGAGTTTTGGTATTTGAAGTTTAGGCCTTGTTGGATTAAGGTTTTAGTGTTTGAGGTTTAGAATTTAGAGTTTGTTGTTTTTGATTTTGGTGTTTGGAGTTTAGGGTTTTGGCATTGGTGGTTTAGAGTTTAGGAGTTTAAGAATTGGATTTTAGTTTTTTGATTTTGAGATTTGAGATTTTAAAATTTTTGAATTTGTAACTTGAAGATTAGTGTTGAGATTTTAGGATTTTAATTTTGGAGTTTTGAATTTAAAATTTAGGATTTAGACTTTTGGTGTTTGGTGTTTACGGATTTATTATTTGAGGTTTTAAGCTTTTAAGTTTAGATTTGTGGTTTTAGAGTTGAGTATTTTAAGATTTTGAGTTTCTAGAGTACGTTTTTTAATGTTTCCTTTCTTCCATTTGAATTATGGTTTAAAGTATAAATAAAAGTTTGTTTGAAGTAAGAGATTCTAGGGAAACTAGTTTTAATGAAACAATCAAAACAAAATTGAAAAATAAGTAAAAGGATTAAAAAAATAATTAAACCAAGATTGTTAAAAAGAAAGAAAAAAGAGAAAAAATATTTCTGTCAATTTAAATATTGTTTACAATAGGTTCATATATTTGAGAGACATTACAATGATCTTTAAATTAGAAAAAAATATTACAATTAATAGTATAAATCAAAATAGCTAAGTGCTATTTTTTCCCAAAAAAAAATCTACAATAATGACAGATAAGATGGAAGTTGATTTTATTTAGTCATACAAAAAAAAAATGATAACGTAGCACTCTTGTTTCTGCTCCTGCTTCTCCTCCCTGCAGCACTATCGTTACGTTTGGTAGGCAGAAATGAGTTGATGGAATGGGAATCTGCATTCACATTCCATCAGCGTGGCATGTTTGGTTGACAGATTCCATTACCCATGGAGACCTAATTCCTTTTTGTGAGGCAATCCGCATTCCGTCTCAAAATCCATGGAAACACGACGGAAGAGGTGGAATCCTATATGAAAATACTCAAACACCCCTATCTACTTTACTTTTTTTTGTCTGACTCTCCTTTCATTTTCAACGGATCTCAGCTTTGTTCCTCTACTTCCATCTCTCACCTCCTACTTCCCTCTCTCGGCTCGGCATCCCGCTTTCCTCTCTCCCTCTCTAAGCCTCCTGCCTTGTTCCTCCTACTTCTGTCTTTCCCTCGGCCTCTTGCTTCATTCTGTCTCTCCCTCTCTCGGCCTCCTGCTCAGCTAGTTCAAGATTCTTGCTTGGATTTGCGAGTTTTGCGTCAAGGTGTCTCGATCTGTGTTTTATCTATGCATCGCTGCAATTTTCTGGTTTCTCTCTGCATCTTCACCTGTATTTCTGGGTTAGCACTGCGTTCCTTGATCTTCTGCATTTCCTGGTCTTCAACTTTTTTTGGGATTTCCTCTACATTATTTTCTGGTGGGGTCATATGGGCATTCTCCTTCCCAAAATGCATTTTTTGGTTTGGTGTCATCTGCATGGCCAAGAGCACAAATCTGAATGCAGATTTTTGGATGATTTCAGACAAAGAACCAAGATGATTTCAGAAAGAGAAGAAGATGAAGTATGAGTTTGCTTCAGTTTGGAATTACTCAAACGTGGGCCTGGAGATAGATAGAGAATGAGAGATGTCTTAATTTGCCATTATTTTGCAAGAAATTATAGAGTATAAATTATATTGGGCAAAAGTTGTCTTTCTACATAATGAATGCTTGATAACAGTCTTGGGTGGGAACAGCACAATATATTGACGAATACAAGTGAATGGTGGATTTTTTTTATATAAATAAATCAAGAGATGATAACATTCATATTTGCATAAATTTTAGCAAAGTATAATAATAAAAATAATTATGTGTTTAATCCACATGTATTTCCTCGCTTCTGTTTTACCCAGAACTTTGCAGTAACGTGGTTCTTTGTTTGAAATCATCTAAAAATATTTGTATTCAGCAAATAATAAGATTAGTACTGAGGCACTATAATGGGTATATTATTCCTTTTAAATCTCTCAACAATCTCTGTAGTGGATATTGCTGTTGTGTTTTGACCTTGGTCATAACTCTGATGCCATTCTTTTCCATATATTTACTTTATATGTTTCTCATTTATCATTCAATTTTATTCAATATTGTTGGCCCGTTCCCATTTCAATGCCTTTGCAAAGTTTCCTTTGGGTATTTTTTGAAATAGTTTTCTTCCTCTTTTCTACTATGTTGCGTTTGTTTTGTTAAAACTAATTTTTTTATGAATATTTTTAATAAAAATTTGATATTACTAATTATTATTTTTATTTATATTATTTTTAAATAAATTTTTAAATTTAAATAATATTATTTTAATAATTTTATGTTTTAAGGGTATTTTTGTCTTTTTATTAATTTTTCAGTCCATTCTTTTCCATCGCATACCAAACGTGATTTTTCTTTACAGCATTCCATTCCATTCCATTCCATTCCATTCCCAATTTCCTTTTCTATTCCTTTCTTTGCTACCAACCAAACGGTACCTATGTTCTCAAGAGGGGAGGGGAGGTCAAAAGCAAAAGTAATTAAGCTATTACTTTCAACTTATTATTTAGGCTAGAGGTTAGCTCAAATTCTAATAGCTTAAGTAATAAATTCAATTGACACATCTAAATTGTTAAAAAAAATATTTATATAATTTTTTTAAAATATTAATAATTTATCTATTAACTTTATTTATAATATATATTTTTTTATTATTTAATTTGTATAATCTACTCTACTTAATAAAAAAAACTTAATTATTGATATTAGCCAGGCTTTTGAGAAACAAATGAGCCCAAAAAAAGAAATTATATTTAAGCCCAACTTCTAATATTCATTTTTTAAAAAAAGAAAAAGAAAAAGAAAAAAATTGAAATCTACAATTTTATGTTTCAATTAAAGCCATTTTCATTCAACTTCAGCTATAATCATTTCTCTCAATATGGAGAGTAGTTTTCTCTTCTAGGAAGAGCTTGTTTACTTGAGATAGGCTCAAGTTTATTTCCAGTATCACACTAGGGATTAAAGGGAGAGAGTCAACCCGTAATCCTAATCTCACACCAACCATTCAGAGGGTGAAAATCAAGCTGCATTGAGGAAGCATGGAGACCAAGAGGATAGAAGACGCAAATGGAAGTTGCAGTAGAGGGAAAGAAGCAGACAAGACCAAGGAAGACATGTTTCTGGAGGTAGATGAACAACAATCTCAAAGCCTGACCAAGAGAAGCTTGGTGGGAAAAATCATTGTAGACAGGCCTCTCAATAAAAGAACTGTTAAATCAATGATTAGCAGGGGATGGGGAGATCCTAACGGCTTAAGGATAGTAGAGATGGAGAATAACTCGTTTTTATTTAACTTTGAGGAGGAGGAGACAGCAAGTAGAATTCTGGAGGAATCCCCCTGGAATATACTGGGACATTTATTAAATCTTCAGAGATGGAACCCAAACCAAATTTTGCAAGATATAGAGTTTAATTATTCACCATATTGGGTCCAGATCCATGGGTTACCCCTGGAAAATCTAAATGTTAACAATGGAGCAGCTATTGGGAGCAAGTTAGGCAAAGTGTTAGAAGTAGAAAACCCTGTCATTGATGGAATGATGTGCAGACATTTCCTAACAGTGAGAATACTCAAGAATTTAAGAGACCCTTTCACTAAAGGTCTCTGGGTGCCAAGGAGAGAAATGGACAGTATGTAGATTAAGTTGAAGTATGAAAAGCTGCAAGAATATTGCTATAAATGTGGGAGACTAGGGCATGAACAAAAAGAATGCAAAAATGAGAGTGAGGAAATCTCGAGAGACGAAAATGAAGGAGAAGGAGACACGCTCAGATTTGGACCCGGCTTTGGGGTTCAGGCAGCCAAACCTTTGAGAATGATCGCAAAAGAAAGTGAATGGAGAAGGGAAGATGGTGGAGGAAAGTAGAGGGTGGAAGGTGGAAGGAGGAGTGAGGGCGGAGGTAGGCGGAGCTCAGGCGAAACTAGGAGCCAGATGGTAAACATTGGAAATGGTGCAAGAACAGAGATATAGCAGGAAGAAGCCAGAGAAAAAAGGAGGCTAAAGCAGGGGGTAGATGGCAGTTGTGACAGTGTAGAAGGAAACTATATAGGGAGAAAAGAAGATCTCGGAAATGACAGCAAAGGAAACAAACAAAAAGAAACTTTTGATGGAGAAAAAGAGATAGTAGAGCAGAGGAGACAAAAGAGTGTAATTTACCAGGCAGAAGAGACAGGAAAGAGACCAGAGAGGGAGATTGTAAACTCTGACGCAGGATTCAAAAGAATGAGCTATATGGAAGTGATAGATGGGGCAAGTGGGATGGAAGTTGGGTCTGAAGGTATCAAAAGCCCAATAGAACTAAATGGGCGTCAGTAACTAATGAAGATAGTTGGGATGGATTGCAAACAAATAGGACCTACAAATATGGGCCCACACAGTGAGAAAAAAGAAACAAAAGCCCAAGGAGATACTGATCAAGAAACAGAAAGAATAAAGGACCCAATGGAAAAAAAAGGGAATATGCAGCAGGCTAGAACAAATACAGAAACTATGAAAACCAATAATGATGAAACTATCCAACAAAATACATCCAGTAGAGGAAATGGGGAGAAGAACAACATAAAGAGGAAATGAAGGAGGAAGGAAAGAGAAAGGGAGGTGAATCAAAACTACTATGTAGACCTACCAAGTGAGGAGGACACATAAGGTGAAATAGAGGAAGCAATGGAAGAAGATTCAAACACATTCATGCAGGTGGAGTTCGAACTAGTTGCAGTAATAAAAAAGTACTTGAGCTTGAAGAGGGGAAGGAAGGCAATAGAAGGCGCTGAGCAGAGGGAGAAAGAGGATAACAGTAAGCTGATAGGGGAGGAAAAAAGGGCTAAAAGAGAGATAAAGAAAATAAAATGGCCAACAACAGCAGAAGTTAGAATGGGAGAAAATGCAGGAAATATAAAGGCTGAGGAGGCAGACCTAATCTTGCCCCACCCCTCCAAATGACTACCATAAGTTGGAATTGTCGGGGGGTGGGGGTCGCCCTGACAATTCGGGAGTTGAGATACTTATGTCTCAAACATAAACCCTCGATTTTGTTTCTTATTGAGACAAAAGCAAAAGAAAAGAAGTTGGAGAACCTTAGGAGGAAGCTAGACTTTGATGCGATGGAAGTGGTAGAACCGGTAGGAAGGGTTGAAGGTTTATGCCTTATGTGGAAGAAAGAATGCACAGTAAAGATTATCGAA
Organism: Gleditsia sinensis; assembly: GCA_037074535.1. Lineage (NCBI taxonomy): Eukaryota > Viridiplantae > Streptophyta > Magnoliopsida > Fabales > Fabaceae > Gleditsia > Gleditsia sinensis. The sequence goes on along the minus strand of CM073467.1, from coordinate 50,282,861 downwards.
AAAAACCAGCATTTTATTCATGCAAAACCAAGAATGGAGGAGGAAGTGGAGGGGTGTTTCAGCACTTATATATACGGTGACCGAAAGCCAAGAAGAAGGAGGCAGCTGTGGAGAGTCACTGCAGACTTGAATCCAGGTATTTTACATGCTTGGCACTGTATTGGGGATTTTAACGAAATTATTAGCCAAAGGGAAAAGGAAGGGGTGAGGCTTTATAATAATAAGCAAATTGAGATTTTTAAAAACTTTCTGAGTAGTAGCTATCTGTTTGACTCTCCTCTTAAAGGATGTAATTTTACATGGAACAACATGAGGGAGGTAGGAGGGGTAAAAGAAAAAATAGATAGACATGTAGCTAATGAGAACTGGCTAGATAGATACAAGGATTACAATGTTATTGCTCTCCCAGCTATAGGGTCAGATCACAGCCCCCTTTTACTCACAAAAAATCAACAAAAGAAAAAAAACAAGAGCTTCAAATTTGAAGCATACTGGGCAGAACATGAGGAGTTCAAAGGTGAAGTGGAGAAGGGATGGCAGAGTGGCGAAAAGGTGGGAAACTTAGCAGGATTAGCAACAAAAATTAAACACATGGCCAAACATCTAGAGGCATAGAAGAGGAAAAATTTCAAAAGACCAGATTCAGAGATTGTCAAACTTAAACACAAGCTGCAGTTTCTTCAAAACAAAAGACAAAACCAAGAAGCCTTAGAAGAAAGGAGGAGAATTTGCTCTAGAATCAACCGGCTATGGAGACAAGAAGAGAGCTATTGGGCTCAAAGATCCAGAATTAAATGGCTGAAACTTGGAGACAAGAATACAAAACTCTTCCATAAAGCAACTATGCAAAGGAGAAGCTATAATAGAATAACCAGAATTAAAGATACAGAAGGAAGGTGGGTGAAAGGGGAGAATAATCTACAAGAAGTGTTCCATAATTTCTATAAGATACCCTTTGAGTACAATGGACCCAAAATCAGCCCAAGTCTAGAAGGCTTATTCCCTATATGTATAAGTAGGGAGGAGAACGACTTACTGCTAAGGGCTGTAATAGAAGAGGAAGTAGAAATGGCTATTTTTAACCTATGTGCAATGAAAGCATCAAGTCCAGATGGGATGAGTGGCCTGTTTTTTCAAAAATTCTGAAAGGTTGTGAAGATGGATGTGTGCAGGGTCATCAATAAATTCTTTGAAGAGGGACACTTACCAGTGGAGATCAATGAAACACATATTATCCTCATACCCAAAGTGCCTAATCCCGAAACTGTGGACCAATTTTGACCCATTAGCTGCACAAATTTTTTGTATAAAATCATTGCCAAGATTATGGTGAACAGAATGAAATTTTTGATGAATGAGATTATCTCCCCTAATCAGAGCGCTTTTGTGAGTGGAAGACTCATTCAAGATAACACACTTCTTGTCCAAGAGGCATTCCACACGTTGAAGAAAAGGAGGGCCAAAAAGAAGCACTATATGGCTATTAAACTAGATATGAACAAAGCATATGACAGACTTGAATGGGATTTCCTAAGGAGAGTGTTGGAGATGTTTAGATTTGATAGCAAGTGGATAAACTTGATAATGAGCTGCGTGACCACAGTAAACTACAGAATCAAGATAAATGGGAGCTTGGGACCTTTATTTTACCCACAGAGGGGATTGAGGCAGGGAGACCCATTATCCCCATACCTATTCATTATGGCAACAGAGGTCTTGTCAAGGGAAATAGACAGAGCAGGGAGGAATAAAGAGATGTATGGGCTCAAGCTAGCAAGAGGAGCCTCAGAACTGACCCACCTATTCTTTGCGGATGATTCAATTCTATTTATAGGAGCAAATGATCAGCAAGCAAGGAATTTAAAGAAAATTCTAGATGACTACTCTAGGATGTCAGGGCAAATGATAAACCTTGAGAAATCAGGAATCATTTTTAGTAGAGACACAATAGAATGGATTAAAGAAGGAGTTCAAAGGGAGCCAATTTGGGAAAATCCAGGGAGATATTTGGGGATCCCAACTATCTGGGGCAGAACAAAGAAGCTGGCTCTAAATTGGATCATGGAGGCTATAAAACAAAAATTGACAAGCTGGAAAATGAGATATTTGTCACAAGGGGGAAGGAAGTTCTTATAAAGGCAGTAATCCAAGCTATCCCTACCTATGCTATGTCCACCTTCCTATTCCTCAAATCTTTCTGCACTAGTTTATGTTCTGAAATAGCGAAATTCTGGTGGAACAACAATGGCAGAGACAAGGGAATACATTGGGTTAATTGGGAAAAGTTGACTAGGAAGAAAGGAGAAGGGGGAATGGGCTTTAGAGATATTAGAAGCATGAACCTGGCTCTATTGGCAAAACAAGCATGGAGGCTTCTTGAAGAACCAGGATCCATGTAGGCAAAGATACTAAAATAGAAATATTTTCCTAAAATAGATTTTCAAAAAGTAGGAAAAGGAAGAGGGAGCTCTTGGATATGGTTGAGTATTTGGGAAGGGAAAGAATTCCTGATGAAGCAAGGGAGATGGAAGATAAGAAATAGGGACAAGATAAACATTTGGGAAGACAAATAGCTAAAGAGTGGAGAAAAAAATAAAAATAACACAAATAGTAGGCTAGTTAAAGTAGCTGAGCTTATTAACCAAGAATCAAAAACCTGGAAGGTGAAAGTACTAAGAGAAATGCTACCTCTGCATTAGTTAAGGGATGTTTTGGCCATTCCCATCCCCCTCTCCAACTAAATTGACAGATTTATTTGGCCTAGTGAAAATGAGGGCCAATATAAAGTCAAAAGCGGTTATCATATAGCTAAAAGAGGGGAGAACCCTAGCAATGAACAAAATGCATCTACATTTGCCTATGTGAGCCCGAAACTATGGGGTAATATTTGGGACTCACTTGTCCTACCCAAGATAAAAATATTCATCTGAAAGATCATTCATAATGTATTGCTTAGTAAAGAAAATCTAAACAGAAGGAAAATCTCCTAGGATCCCATGTGCCTTATATGCAATGAAGAACCAAAAAGCCTAGAACACATCTTCCTGAAGTGTAGTTGGACCAGACCAGCGTGGTTTGGTGCTGGTATCCAGAGTCAGGACAGGCTTGATGAAGGTAGTAAGATAAATGAGTGGCTATGAAAAAAGCTGAAAATTTATAGCAATGCTCAGGGGATAGATGAAAGGGAGGCTATGGCTAAATGTTTTATCATGCTATGGTTCATCTGGAAGGAAAGAAACTCCCACATTTTTGAGCAAATAAAAATTGACCCGGCTAGAGCTATTCAAAAAACACAAACTCTAATATCAGAGTTAGCAGAAATGAGGAGACAAAAAGAAGAAAAAATAGATAACAGAAGCAGAGGTAATCAGGAAAAAAGCAACATATGGCAATATCCACTAGTGGGATGGTTAAAAATCAACACAGATGCAGCATGTCCAAATCAGAGTCAGGAGTGTTACCTCGCAGCTGTAATCAGAGATGAAAAAGGAATGCTCCTTACCGGTAGCACGAAACAGATTGAAACTCATACTGTACTGAAGGTAGAAGGTAGAGCAGTTGAAAAAGCTTTTCGCTTGATTAACAACCTGCAGTTGAATCAAGTAATAGTGGAGTCAGATAACAAGCAAGTAGTAAAGGTATGCAATCAAAAAAGGCAGATGTGGACTATAGATCATTTAAGAAGCATGTTAAAGGATCTTATCTCTGAAGGCAGACAAATCGGGGTTTGTTGGGTTAACCAGGAGAGGAACAAGCTGGCTCATACGGTTGCCAAGCTCCTTTCCCAAGGGAAACTCTCCAGAAATTGGCTGTCGAATCCCCTACCACTATCCGGAGTTTGATTGGAAGAGAAGCTGAAAGGGGGAGTCTTGACCCTAGCCCTCCTCAATGTCCAAGAGTTTCCAAAATATGATCGAATTTCTTTTGGTTTTTTAGCAGTGTGTTGCTCTGTTTTAACCCGTTGGATGTATCTTCCGTGATGTCTTCTGAGAGCCAGACCTGGCAAGCATTGCACCTTGGGCCTCTGATTCTCTCAGCCTTGGGCTTTGTACCCATATCTGTATTTCTTAAGGCTTTTAGCCTTATGTTCAAAAAAAAAAAAATTCAACTTCGACTAAAAAAAAGAACAGAAGTCATTAGGAATTTAGGAATTTAGAAGAAATTTAACTGTTTGCGAGAGAAAAAAAGTTGCTTACTTCTTAAGTGCTTTTTTTATGATCAACACATAAAATTAATTTTAAATGATAATGTAATTTCTTTTAAGAAGCAAACAAACGTTTTACTTTTTGTTCTTTATTTCTAACTCTTAAAATCTTTTTTTTATTTAAATTTTTTTATTATTTAAAACTACATTTATTTTGTAAGAAGAAAATTTTAATTATATTTATTTTTAAATTAAATTCATATAGAAGAATATAAATATTATTTAATCTTTTATAATTATGAACTATTTCTAATTTCATTTAATAATTACGATAAATTTTCTTTTAAAATTATAAAATAATCACCACTTATTTTTTGAAAACATATCAATGGTTTCCTGTTTTTATTATGTTTCAAAAAATAATTTTGCTTGAACTTTAACAAGCACATTTGCAATCATATATTTTACTTTCAATAAAAATAAAAACAGAAAACAAATAAATCAAATATGCCCTAAAAGTTCTCCTTTTCTTTTCTTTTTCATTCTTTCAATTATGCTTTAGAATAATTTGACAGTAAAAGTGTTTCTGAAAAGACAGATCACAGACTAAACATTAATAGGAACACTTAACAAAATTTAGTCAAACCGCATTTCTTTTTTTTATTTTATTTATCATTTCAGCTCTTTTTCATTAATTAATTTTAAAATAAGATGAATTCAAGTTAAGCTGAAATTCAAAATGGTAAAATAGGCACTTATAATTATGCCTCAACTTTTAACATTTTTGCCGGTAATGATGCCATTCACAATCAAGAAAGTCCATCTTCTGGATGATTTCTATATGCATATTAACAAATAGCTGCTACGTTCAAACATGATACACCCAAAGATGATCCATTGAGAGTTATTCATCTACAAAATATTTCTGAGCCGATGATGGATGTACTATTATATCATAATCACATCATGATTGTGGTCCCGTTCTATATGGCAACAGCTTACCGACTCTGTACTGTAAACTGACAGGAGTTGATCCTTGGCAAAGATATCTCTTTACTCGACACCTGTATGACATAAATCAATAAATAACTGAATGATTAAATTATATTAACTTCCAGTGAATTTGTAAAATTTACACTCATTCTCCTCACATCCACTTAAATTTGAAAAAAAAAATTCGCTACTTTCCTTTATTTTAATTTTTCATAATTATTCTAATACATTAAATTATACTATTTATGAATTTTTAGGGGAAAAAACACGAAGTATAAGCTGAACGGAAGCGAGATTTTCACATATTTTGAAATTAAAGAGTGTGAATGCAATTTTAGAAACTTCAAGAAAGACTGAATGTAATTTTTTCATAATTGACTTCCAGATAGTATTAGTGCAAATTGATTACAAACCTTCAGGGGTAAAAGATCCAACAGGATCAATTTGATTTTCTTCAAGCTGCTGGTTGGATTCAACTTCCCTGACTGGTATTGGTTCAAGTGTCTCCTGGTCAACTTGTTCCGGGTTAAACTCCTCACCTTCTAAATGTGATTCGTTGTGGTCAAGACGGGGTGGCTCAAGTTGCTGGTACTTGGGCTTGTTTTTCTCAAGGAGAAGGTAGGTGGTGCAATACCAAAATAGTAGTATTTTACTTTGTGCTGCCACCGTATCCCTAATTTTACTTCCTCCAAAGGAAATGCGCTCTAGTGCCTGTGACACAATGAAAGAGACGGGGAAGGGGAAGGGAGTTAAAATTGATCAGGAAAGCACAACAACAAAATAACTTTTTTTCTATAAAAAAAATACATACATAAATATATCATCATGTAGTATAAATTTTATTATCCCTTTTAAGAAAACCAGTTACCAAAGGAAAAAAAGAAAAAAGAAAAATTCAACCTCATAGTTTAGGGCATACTACAAATATAACAATGTTCTAAATTTTTGCACCTATACTTATCTGTATTCCACTTCTCCTCCAATGCTAGCGTGAGAGCAAAAGAATAACTCTTCAAGGAACAGTATATTTTGGTTTTATTGTATGCAACACAAAACTTGAGTTCAAACTGATAGTTGAATCTGGAGGCGTCTAATAATTTCCTCCAACAAAGTAATTTGAGGAGCGAGGAATTTCATTCATGTAACTGGAATTGATTTTTGAATCTATGAGAAACAAATGTACTCCAGTTGCCCAAAATCTGACAACAGTAAAGGATTGGGCCCATGTGCCATGGACAATGTATCAAAAATTCATCTATGCACCTACTACCTAATTCAGGGCTTTTTTTTTTTTTGGACAGGACCAGAGAGGACACCCACAGGTGTTGACCTGAAAATATAATGAACTCAGATTGGTTCTTTAGACACAGAAACAAGTCATTTGAATCCAAAAATTGTGGTTCTTCCACATTCTTGTCAGTCCCAAAAGTTACTGAGCCTTCCCTCTTGTTCATACCCTTTCCGTGGTGCTTGATACAAGGAGATTTTAGTTTCCCAAGCACTTTGAAATCTATTTTTAAGATGTTTGAGTATAGTAAATATGATAATTCTAAAATTTATGTGTTATACACGATTTAAATAATATAGAAAAATCAATTTTTATTTATTTATCTCATGCTCAAATTTTTTACATTTAGGTTTTCAAGTACATGAAAAACAATGATACTCGTGTACCAAACACCACCTAGTTTTTTCTCTTCAACACCAGATTGATCTTAGTTTCCTTGCATACCAAGTATACAGTGGTCCTAATATATACCAATGTACCATGCATTTTTATTCAGTTCAACTGAATTAGACTTTATAGTTCAAATGAAAATAAAAAGATCCATGGCTCTCCCTCACCTGTTCTCCTGTTTGAATATCAAATGAATTCTGATGATCAAATTGAAGACCATGAAATTCATTGATGCAAAGTCCCTGAAAGGCCCTGAAAGTATGCACAAATCAATTTGGATTTCTTCAGTACAAAAGTAAAGGAAACCAATATTCAAGTTATATTTTTAGCCTGTGAAAAAGTTTCCTACTGCGGAGTTATATATTTGAGGTTAACTCTTTTGGTTACTTAGAAATGAGGTTTATGCTTACCATCTAATTAGAGAAACTCGAGGAAGCCAGCGGAAGATGATCGGAGTATTCTCAGGATTAACATAGTAGCCTCCAAATACAATAAAAACAGTCATCAGAGAGGGGCCCACTGCCATTGCTGCTTCAGTGGTTGGAACCATAGCTCCAACAGTAAGACCCATTGCAGATGCAGCAAAAGATTCGACAGTGATTAAACCACAAAATTTCCCAAATCTAGAACATCAAAACTTTTGAGTCAGTAATATAAGATAGAAGAACTCACTCAAATGATGCCTTCCAAAGGGTAAACAGAGGAAGGGGGAATAGTGATATATATAATGAAGAAGAACTTCTTTCCCATTTTCCCTTACCTTCTCACTACAGGCGTCAGGCACCATCAGTCAGAATTTAGCCTAATGATAAGAGTTCATATAATTAAGCTGCTAGTGAAGTAGAATTGGCCGACATAGATAACCCTTGGAAATATAAAAGGACATATGTGTTTTTCTCTATGCATTTTGACAGACAAGACAATTAGATTATTTACATTAAAGACAAATTAAATGACGTTGGAAATTCAAGAAACACATTGTTACCATGTAGTTTCTCAGGAAAGTACTTTATCTCTTTAAAAATCATTTCAGCTTCCATGAAGGGAACCAATTATTTTAAGAATCCTGCCCAGAGACTATTATAGAGAAATTTTTACCATATTTAGCTCTGTTTTCTCACGATACAGAGTGGTAAAGGAGTTTGCAATCTACTATGGAAAAAGAAAAAGAAATTGCAAAATGCATTGAAGCTTGCTAATCATAGAGATCAACTTAGGGCACTGACCTCTGCAAATTAGGATGAAGACGTGCCATAGGGTACAAAATGGCACCAAACATCAATGGAAATGCTGCTCCAATGGGAATCTCAGCCAACAATTTTGAAAATAGATAAGGACCCAAGGCATAGGAGACCTTCGCACGTTCTCTATCTACAATTGCACGCTCCTTTGGGAAAACACCAACAGTTTTTGTAAGAGCAGCCATTGCTGTGTTTATTGCAGCAACCTGTGAGTGTCAACCATGTAAGGAGTTACCCCAGAGGAACTGCCATTCTAGTAACTACCAAAATTATGGATAACTCTTTATACCTACTCAATTAATTGTTGGTTCCCATAGTTGCCACAGTCCTAGGATTAGTATGCAGAAGTCCCAAAAAAAATTTAGGCAAAAATATCTTTTTCATCCTAAAGTTTAACTTGATATTCAGTTTCATCCTTGAAGTATTATTTTGTTCAATTTAATCCCTATTCTTTTAAAAAGGGTTCAATGTTGCCTTTTGACCTATCTCCGTTAACCCACTGGATGGAATTTTTCCAAGTGACTGCTACCGTGATTGTTACTTCTTGATTATGACATTAAGGTGGTATTACATCACCATAACACACCAAAATGCTGTTGTATAGGGGGCTGAAGCTTAATATTCAAAACACTTTCAATGATGCTAACATGGTCTCCACTTAGTGGGAAAAGGCTTAGTTGTTATTGTTATTGTTGTTGATGCTAACATGGTATTACACCCCTATATGGCAGCATTTTGGTGTGTTGTGATGGTGTAATATCACCGTCATCATCAACAAGTAATGTTCACGTTGGCAACCACTTAGAAAGTTATGTCAAGTGGGTTAATGGTGTTAGATCAATGGGCAACATTGAACCCTTTTTTTTAAAAAAAAGAATAGGGAAAAAGTTGAACAAAATAATACTTCAAGAACAAAATTGAATATTGAGTTAAACTTTAAGCACGAAAAATGTATTTTTGCCAAAATTTTAAGACTTGGACCTAATGTAAACAATTATGGAGTAATAGCTAAATAAGTATGATTTATGATGAATGAATGGTTTATAACCAAGAATTAATGAATAAATTATTTTTTTCTCATCATTTATTGATTAGCCCCTTATTTTAACAAATAAAAGGTTCGCCACCTTATATTTACTCTCATTTTCATATTAGCTTATATGTTATCTAGTTATCTAACCACCAAATACTTGAGGAGCATTAAATCATTGACAATCTAGTGTATAGTTTTGTTCGTATGTTTGTTGTTTATTCATGTGTCAGTTCACACAAAGTACAGACACGTACAACCTGAAACGTGTCTAGACCAAAATAAAGTTTCAAGCTTCTCTATATCTTGGGTAGGTCACTAGGTTGTCAACAAATTTCCCTATTTTTTATTGGAATATTGTTGACTCAGACAATTGTGTTACTGTATCAAAAGTGGGCATAAGGATTAAAACATCTAAAACTAGAGAGCGTCGTTCAATATGAGATTCAATTTTATGCAAAACTATAATAGTCCATGGAATAAGTACACAAAAGTATGGTCACTTATGACAACATTTTTAAATGGGTAAGTTACAGTTTATTCATCTGTGATTTGGCCAAAAATCTATTTTTCCCCTAATGGCTTTACAGTTTCTTAGTTAAAAATATGTTTCACTTATATCTTGAACAAGTCTAGTGTTTTGAGGCTATTTCAAGGATTAAGTTGATAGTTCCAGTTTTCAAATTTCATCTTAATACCAGTGATGGCCTTAAAAAGACTACAAAATTGTTCAATATATAAGTAAAACATATTTAATAGTTAATAACTTATCTATTGATCTCATTTATGATAGGCCACCTAGTGAGAAAAGGCTTAGTTGTTGTTGTTGTATTGTTCAAACATTGATATCATTATTTCTGTTAAAATAGAACCGTAAATGCCAAAGGATAATTAAGTGATAACTAAACAAACCACAAGGGGGTTGAGTTTAATCCATATGGGGGTAAACTGATTTCAGGCCAAATCATAGGAGGATAAACTGTAAATTAATCTTTCTAAAATTTAATGTTCTCATGTGATGAATATGAAGAGTAAAATCCACAGCAAACAACAAGCAAAACACACTTACAGCTGGATAAAATCTAAATATATAACATAGTAACATTTCAAAGTTGCTCTATAATGTATGCTAGCAGTAAGTCAAGAAGAGGAACAGGACTGAAGGAATAAATAACATGACAAACCTGAAGCAATCCCATTCTGTCTTGTATTGAAGTCTGCGATTTTCCCATTCTCCAAAATACTGATCCGAAAATAACTGCTGATGCGATTGACATCCTTGCTCGAACTTTGTTTGTTGGTCCATCACGGGAAGCCTAGTCAGCCATTAGAATCATTAATCAAATAAAATGAGAAACATAAGTTCCATTCTCTTAACACGGGGAGAAAGAACTGAATTATTTAAATGCATCTTAGTTAATTTTGCTTCATAGCCAGGTTATATGGAGATCGAGGGTGAAGAGTTGAACAAAATAAGTGATGGTGTGTGAAACCGTATGGGAGATGGGAAAAGAAGCAATTAATCATACCATACATAAGACGTGAAAAGGAGAACCAATATTCACGCCATTTTTCTATTTTTGTCTTGCCAAATGACACGAGCAAGCCTGACAAATCTTTTCTTTTGACACAATATATGTATGGGCAAAGACGAGAATTTTATCCAGGTCCTATCATGCAATTTACACATCATGTCAATAGATGGGTGCACAAAGAAAAATGCAGACCTGCATCCATGCTCGCTTAAGGAGCAACCAGAATTGTTTCCACCAACCTCCTTTCTTCTTAGCTACAGTTCTTATTCCGGTTTTCTTTCCATTTTTGTATGACACTTCTCTTATAATTGGAGTTGCATAAATTATTGTAGACAGTCTTTGTGAGAATGACTCAACAAGATTATCAATCCTCTTTTGGGAGGAATAGACACTTTCAGTGGAACTGTAGTCAATGGATATAAGATCAGCCAAAAATTCAGCAGGATTCACATGATCAGGGCAGTGGTACCTGTTACATACACAATTATCAACCAACTGTTCAGAACTAACTATAAGAAATGTATAACTTAAAATATTAAGTTGAACTAATTACCATCTCAATGCACTAATTCTTACTTCTATTAGCAATATTAACAACAAAAAAGATGGTTTGAAGAAAGAGAGCATGTGGTTTGAATGAAAAAAATATTTTGACATATTTTTTTTAAAAAATAGTTTGTATAACTGGACAATGAAAAACAAACATTCAGACTCCTGCAAAATATCTTTCTCAATTCCCCATCTCAACTTGAACCCAAACAGAAATATTTACCAAAGGTACAAAAATTGGATGATAGGCAAGTTCAAAAGTCCCTGATAGGGTAAAAGCATCCTTTCTCTTTAAGGGTTTAGACAATTATTTATTCCAATTACACTTGTCAGCACACAGACCACAACTTAATGATATTTTTTTTCTTAGATAAGGGAAACTCCAAAGATGTGTGACAAACAACCTCATTCTTTTCAGACTGGTTTGTTACGTGAGTCAATGCTAATAATTCTGACAGTGCACTAGAAAGGTGGCTTATCACAATATTACCATATGTTTCAAGAAAAAAAAATAAAAAATAAAAAATAAAAACTTGATTTAGTGAAGTGTTAATTTGAAATTCTGATAGGCTTCTATGACCTGAGCTTTGTAGGCTCTTTTAACACTCTGCTGTTTGAGTAAGATTCTCAAATAATAAATGGAAAAATTCATGCATGTGATAATTATGATAGACTAGTTACAGTAAAGAGTATATAAAGTGAACTCAGCTACTCCTTCTTTAAATATATATTATATTTTTCCAAGAGAAATCCCAGTGTGAAGAATGTAAGATGGTATAATATAAAGAAGGTTAGAGTGACCACCCAAATTTTGAGAAGTATGCCAAAGGCTCATCATGAGCAGGACCAGCATAAACAAGTGAACCCTCTGTTAGCAAGACAATGTTGTCAAATTTATTATACACAGAGCCTCTTGGCTGATGTATAGAGCAGATTACTGTATGACCATCTTGTGCAAGTTGTTGGAGAGTTTCCACCACTTTCTCAGCCTGGAAGGCATCAAGTCCTGAAAGTACCACAAGTAATTTTATGGCAAGTGAGGAAACAAAAAGAAGTTATAATTTGGATTTACGATTGGCAGATTCTGCCAGCAGCTAATAGAATGGAAAAGCCATTCAGGCATTATCACATCAATGTAAAGAACACAAAAGTTTTACAATGTAAAATTGAAAATTAATTGAAAGCCACAAGCAAGCACTATCTATGTAGATGATTTTACCATATAACTAATATGTGAATAGCTAATATATAGATTGAGTTTATGCTAAGAAGCATGGCCAATAAGACAAACATAGACACAGTGACATAACAAGATATGAAGCATCCAAGTGCCATTCTACATGTTGCATTGTGTGATCGGGTCTGATACAAGAATCCCACATAGGCACAACTACTTTTTGAAGTGTCTATCTTCATAGAGTTTATGATACTGTGAAGATAATGCCTTTGCTAAATAGGTGATGGGTCAAGATTTGGTTATCTCCCTTGAGCCCCAACCAGCAATTATCCCTATTTTGAGAATGGAAGACCTTAGTTTCTACTTCTCAAGTTCATAATTAGATTAGAAGCACTCTAAGTTAATTTGCAATGGACTAACTCACAAAGGATTATATCTTTAGGTTTTGAATATAATTCAAGATTGCTATCATAATATTTTAGACTTCTAAAAGATAGTGTTCATATATTATAAGAACTTGAAAAAAAAAAGAAGTAAACAAGGACTGGTACATGTAAGAATAAAATAGAAATATCTACAAGAGCACATGGAATTACCTCAATTCAATATTTTTATCCTTTTTTTACTTCTGCAACACATATATGACTAAATGTTATTGCTACTCAGTCACTCCATTGAGATACTTAAAAGGAAATTCACATTGTCTATGTCTTATTTGTTATCTGGACACTGGAGCTTTATTCTCTGACACTATGGTCCGGTTTAGAATTGTATCTACACTTAACCCATCAGATTTTATCACCATGATAAATTTAATAAATTTGAAATCTTCCAATGAATTGGAGCCCGGACACGAGGGTTAAACCACTATCAAAGAAGTCTTATTTAACCAGGATTAATGGTGTTCTTGTGAAAGCTGAAGAAGCACTAAGTTACTCAACAAGACATCAAAAAAAAAAAATAGAGTCAATTCAATCATTTCAGCAGCTTTGAAAGTGACAGACAGATACAAGATGGTAGCGTTCTAGATTTTCTCATACCAAAAGGATGGAATATGGTCAGAGTAAATGTGAAACCGAAGATGCAGATTGTAATTTCATGGTGCTCAATTTTTTATTTAAGAAACACAAACAAGAAAACCAATGTACCTCTGCAAAGCTATTTTATAATATATTAGCCATGTTTCTAAGCTATATTATATGAACTCATCAATTATAAAGCAAATTCTAGAAAGGCATGATTACCAGTAGTAGGTTCATCAGCAAATATAACAGATGGGCTTGCAATTAGCTCACATGCCAGAGATAAGCGTTTCTTTTCACCACCACTAATTCCACGAACTTTTGCATCACCAACATTGGTATCAGCACAACTGACCTTTAGAAGAAGAGATTGAAGTTGCCAAAGGGAGTAAACATGAGTAACACAGGAGTAAAGCTGAAATATTTAAATATGATATGCATGCAACTTATAATGACCATTTTTGGAAAGCATGTTTCTTAATGAATAACAGAAAAATCAAAACTAGAAGTTGGAGTCAAGCAGAAACTTATATTCGAATTCATTCTTCAAGGAAAATATACTAGCTTTTGGGAAAAAACTATTCTCAAATTCCCTTGCAAGCATTCTAATCAAATAATTAGTGATCACTTGGCCTTCAAGACAAATTACAATTACCAAGCCTAGTTTAAACAGGAGATTCTTCACATATTCATCTCTCTCTTCCACCGAAGTTATGCTAGGAAGCTGGAGTTCTGTAGCAAGGGACAACGTTTCTCGCACTGTGAGCTGCGAGAAAAATAGATCCTCCTGTCTTACATAAGCAATCCTACAGCCATAAAAAGCATACTAATTCACCTCCTTAGTTAATTAAATAGAAATCCCAAGAAAAATGCAGGAAGCAAAAGTTGCTAACAAGCATACTTGTAAGTGTTCTTTGAACTAGGCTTGCCATTGAACTCCAAAAGGCCTGACAAATGCAGCCGCGGTGATGCTGTCAGCTGACCCGCAAGAACATTAAGCAAGGTAGTTTTTCCTGAACCTGACGGCCCCATTATAGCTAATAATCTTCCAGGCTTTGCTTCTCCGCTTACATTTTTAAGCAAAAATCTTACCTATTAATTTAAAATTAAAATTATCATCATCACCCGAAGTAAAGAATGATTGGAACTTCATAAAGCAATTCATTGATTCGCCAAAATGATTTACAAAACTGTCCTCTAAGGTTAAAGAACATTTTCCGCAGTCAGAAAGTAAAATTATCTAGCTTGAACCGCAACGTATAGGTAGTATTATTTCCACTTATTGCAATTTGAACTGTGAGGAATGGCATTATGAATATAGCTTCTATTTCCCCAATCCAACAATTATCAAAACCAGAATTTCAGCTCCAAGAAAGGCAAATAATCATGTGATGGCTTAATAAAACATAATATCCTTAGTCAATATCCCAATTTCCATCCAGCATTTCCTAGCAATAAAACAGGACTTCATCATGCACGAAACGACAGAGAATAAGAAGACGGGAACTTACAGACTTGGAAGATTTATCAGAAAGGGAGCACGTGATGTTGCTCCACCGGATTGTGACCGGAAAAACCTTGCCGGAGACAGGACCTTCACCATCGTCAACATCCTTCTCCTCCTCATCGACGTGATCCTCATTCTCGGTTTCCGGCGAGATCACCGGACCGGGACCGGAGAAGAGTCGGACGAGGAGAGTCACCGCCACAGCAGCGAGGACCTGGCCGAGACCATTACCACCGAAGCCCGTGACCATTTGTCGCACCTTTTTCCCGCCAAAAGCCACCATTTTCTTCTGCTGCTGCTGCTTCTCTTCTCTTTTGTCTTTCACTGGCTGGGGGGTCTGAGCTGAAGCTCGTTGCTCACTGTAACTGTCTGCGAGCAGTAGCCTATAATATCACCAAAACGACAACGTTTCTTGAGAGAAACCTTTTCCATCTTTTCACCTATCGTATCAAGCTAAGTTGTGAGTGAGTGACGCGTGTGGATTTCCAGATAAGATATTCGGATGGGTAAACGTGGAATTTGACTTTTGTTAAAATTATTTGTTTTACATAATTGACCTTAAACCAAAATTTATATTTTATTTGTTGGAGTAGGTATTTATTATAGGAAAATATTTTACCTTTATAAATATACATACAAAAAATTTATACGAAAATAAGGTACACTTTTTCCAATTTATTTTTATAGTAAAATATAACTAGACATTTTTTTCTTTAGTTAAAAGTAGTTTTTTTATTGATAAAAATAAAAATTGAGATGTAATTTTCACTCAGAGAGTTTAGCTTTACTATTTTAACTAAATATTTACTTTAAACTAAAAAGAAAAAATTATATATATTTGAATATTAAATGTAAAAAACTATATCATTTTAAGTCTTTCAAAAGAGTTGAAGAAAGTTGATAACAAATTTTAATCAACTTTCATCATTATTCATATATTTTTGTAATAACCACAGTGTCTCTACAAACATTCAATCATAGAGTAATGAGAATAAAAGATTAAACCATCAAAAAATATAGTAGTACATATCAGTTTTATTCAAAGAATAAAAAATTGACAACTATCGAATCACTAAAAAAATAATTAAAAATATCAATACGATATAGTTTTTAAAATACAAAAAAAATCATAACAATTAAAAACTTTTATAAAATAAAAAAAAATAGAGAGAGGTGGAAGGGTTGCCAATAAAACAGTACGGAGAGAGGCACTATACAGAGAGAAAACCTAAAGCGAATTTAAAAAAAAAATTAGATATTGATTTATAATCATTTTTTTTTTAGTATTAATTGGAGATATAAATTAAAAAATGCTACCAAAATTTGTTCTAAAAATAAACTTTTTAGATTAAACTGATTATTCTGACTTTTATTTAAGAAGAAGATCGATTTTTTTTCAATTTTACTTTAAATTTCATTAATGTGGACAGAACTGTTATTAATATATTTTTATTGAGATTTTAAATACCAAATAAAAATCGTTAAATCTTATTTAATTTGTCTAACTTATATCCCTTTCTTTCCACGTGAGTCCTACCACACTCCAAAATTCTTACCTCGTCCAAAATTCCATTTGATTTTCTAATTTTCTAAATTTTCCTCCAATCCTTTGTCAAAGTTGTTAATTTCTATCTCTTTCCAACCAAGCTTTCACTTTCTAAAATTTGGTTCTATCTCAAAATTCTTGCCTAAATATAATATCTCTAATTTGCTCCAAGTTCATCTCAAAATTCCTGACGCCTTTTTCCAACCCAACCAAGTTACACATTCCCCAAATTCTTATCTCATGTTTTGAATATGACATTCTCAATTTCTTCATATTTTTTTATTTATCTTCCAGTCTGAGCTACGCACCTCAAATTCTTATTTATCCCCAAATTTTTGCCTAAAATCTAACATTTCCAAATTCTTAATTCAAAGTGTTTTATGAGAAAGGAATTGAGAAAATTTTAAGAACACCAGTTGGGATTAAAGAAATTTTGTTAAAAGTTTAATAAAATTAAAGTACAAGATAGTATTGTACTAAGGAAAGAAACTTTAAGTTAATAGAATAGCAATGTTGGTGTCACGGCCCCAAATGATGGAACACGTGACCGGCACGACATAAGGGTTTCCCCCTAGCCGCAAGCCTAACACATAGCATGCACAAACATCCAGCACACAATCCAGAGTACATAATAAATATAACTGGCCACATATGCCACATCCAATATCAGAAAATACTGTATATATATATATATATATATATATATATATATATATCTCATGATATCTCATGAATCCAACATTCTGATTCAACTTGGCCCATGGCCTCATAATACCAACATTATTATAAAATATAAAACCATTTTTCAAACAACACATCAAAATACGCAAGAAGCGAGGATCCTGCCTGTATGTTCATGGAGATACTCTAGACATAACTAAACTAAATAAACAATACAAAAGAGCCTTGCCCAAACTGGGGCTCACCAACACTATCTTCAGCCTCCTACGAAGCTGTAGCTGGATCAAAGTCTTTTTGACTATCTGTGGGGAGGAAACAAAAGAGGGGTGAGATTACCACATCTCAGTGAATGAGTAAATCATACTATAACTGAAACAGAGCAAACCAAGCACGAGTGTTTCGCAATGGGTTTAATAATTGAAATCCAAATGTAAAGATAACAATAGAAACATTAACCATAATTTATTGAAAGAATGCTAAACAGTTCAAATGGATATTCAAAAGATAAAACAGGATTAAATCAATAACCGTAAGCAAATCAATTATGCATGGTAAGTAATAAATAAAGATATTTATGCAATAACAATGATGAATGAGCTTGTTTAGAAATATTTAATCTTTAAGAAAAATGCATCAGTTTATTGGAGGTCTTTCCAAACAGATCTATCATCTTCCCCAAGCACACAGCAAGGGTAGGGTAATCACTGTAGGCGTAGACATAAGTCCACCCTAAATTTCCCCAAGCACATAGCAATGGGTATGGCAATCACTGTAGGCGAAGACATAAGTCAACCCTAAATCCCTGTGTCTTAGGCAGTCATATGCCCGTCACAGTATCCTAGGCCGAAGCCTTAACATGATCATGGTGCACCAGGGCTAGCACTACCTGCGGCTAGCTAACAGTGATCTAAAAGGGTCCCTCCAATAGAAAACATTTGAAATATGCTATTCAGAGAGTTTAAAGTAAAACATTTCAATAACTTTACAATAAAGCTATAATTCTCCATCTAGCTCTTTTCATGCATAAAATTCCGTTCAAAAAAAATATATCTCATCCATGAATTCCCATGGAGACCTTTATCATCATAAACTTTTCCTTTTAAACATAGATCGTCCGTAGACGTCACATAGATGCTCATCATGCATCAAATCATTTTAAACATAGATCGTCCGTAGACGTCGTATATATGTTCATCATGCATCAAATCATTTCATGGCTAACTTAGTTCATTTCTATGACTAAGTTCGCATTTCTATAAATCTAGCTCAAATGGAGAATTATCAGTCTAGATGTTTGCCCTGCATACCTAGGGTTCAACTAGGATTAAAATTTATAATTTCTAACATGGTTGGAACATATTGGTTTTCAAAGCAGTAAAACAATTTAGCATACATTCCAACTAGTTAAAATCATATGAGAGAGAAAATAAAACATGCGCTATAGTATGAAAAACCCACTCACCTTACTAGGAGTCCAACAACGAGAATTTCACCTCGTGATGGCTCAACAACCTAGAAAACATAGCCATAACATGAAAATTAGAAAACTCTAAAAGTCACTATTCACGCCGGAAAACACTATTCACCCGCCGGAACACTATTCATGCCGAAACCTAAAAACCCTATATGTTGTATAGAAACTAATTCTAAGACTATCTATGGAAAGAAATTCGGTAAAACGGAGCCTAAAACGCGATTAAACGGAGTTTTACCTTGGAGGTTACTATTCATGCGATTTTCCGGCGACAATCCGGCGACTTTCCGGCAAAATTGATCGGTGGGATTTGTAGCTCTTCTTCCCACGAGTCCAACGGTACCTTACTTGCTCAAATCGGACGTCTGGATGATGAGATATCTTAGAGAGAAGTTTGAGAAAAATTTTAGAGAGAGAGAGAAAGCTTCAGCAATGGAAGAAATGAAGGAAAAAGGAGGGGGGACCGCAAAAAAATGCCTCTCTGACGAATTTCGCCGCCGGCGAGCTCATTCTCGCCGCGGCGAGATTGCTGGTGCGCGATTTTCGCCGGCGGCGAGTATATTTTCGCCGCGGCGAGCTCGAAACCAAAAAACCTCACTCTCGGGAAAAATACCGCATCATTCTCGCCGCGGCGAACTTATTCTCGCCGCGGCGAACTCCATTTCGCCGAATTTGACAAAATGTCCAACATGAAAGTTGTAGCCCTTTCTCTTAGCTTTCCATAGCCACTTGAATCACCTAATTTGGAGTTCATATGAAGGAGTTATGCATAAAATAGTGAGCAAAGGTCCAGACCACACTACACTTCGGGTTTTGCCTCGTCTCACTATGATATTCACGGAATTTGAAAAAGTTCCCAACATCAAAGATGTAGATATATGTCTTATCTTTCATTAGAAATTGGAATTACTTAATTTAGATTTCATATGAGAGAGTTATGATTATATGAGTGACGAAAGGTCAGAAGAAAAGGTCGAAAACGCTCTAAAATTTTACATTGTTCTCAACTTTCTTTGTTTCAAATTATTTATACATAACCTTCAAAGGTTTTATTAGTTGAGGGTTATTACATTCTCCCCTCCTTATAAAAATTCGGTCCCCGAATTTTACAAGAACCAACAACATAAAAATATATTTGCTTATAGCGCGCCAAAAACATAAATTCTCATATTTCTTTTATAATTCTTTAATCCATGTAATAAATATACATATTTTCTATGGTTCTTATCTCTATTGTCAAAATTCTCTCTTTTATTCTAAATTTCCTTTAATTGAAATTTTCGTTAAATTTTACGGTTATTACATTCTTCCCCCCTTAAAGAAATTCGGTCCCCGAATTTCATTACCATAGTTGCAGAAAAATATTAATCTCATTGTTCAAATTAAGACAGATGTCTAGCGTGTATATCCTCCTCTCTTTCCCAAGTAGTTTCTTCAGAAGAATGATTTTTCCATATCACCTTTACTATAAGTATTTCTTTTAATCGTAACTTCTTTACTTGTCTGTCCACTATTGCTACTAGTTGTTCCTCATGGGTTAAATCTTTCTGTAACTAAATCTATGGACACTGTATAACATTTGTAGAATCCGGTAAATATTTCCGTCGTATAGACACATGAAAAAAAACTGGATAAACATTATCAAATGCAAGTGGTAGACCGATCCTATCAAGAATTTCAAATGGTTCTATATACCGAGGGTGTAACTTTTATTTCTTTCCAAATCTCATTACCTCTTTCATTGGTGAGTCATTAAAGAATATATGGTCACCAACTGAAAATTCCTAGTGCTCAACATTCATAGTCCTTGTAAACTTTTGACTTGTATTGAGTTTCCAGTATTCTTTTCTAATCAATTTCACTTTATCAATGACATTTTATAATAAATCTAACTCCACAGAGTCATTTAACAAAACATTTGTAACACCTCTTACATAAGGCTTAAATCTTCTAATATCATTTTATTATAGACAGATTCTGCTAAGGAATCTCTCACCAATCTAAAAAAAACAAACATATGCTTGAAGCATGCTCTCCAAGCTAGCATCATCAATTTAGATAAGTCATATTATATCTATTGCATGTTATTCCAAATTAAATTTTCAAAGTTTAACTTTTCTCAATTTACTCACATATTAAGAAACCTATGATATTCACGTAAAACTTCAAATGATGCCATTGTATATTGGCATGATAATTACTGTTATGATTAAGTTCAACTAAGGACAATTAATTTCTTCCAACTTTTACCACAATATTATAAAGATACTTAAAGCATAACTTCTAATGTATAAACACATCATTTAAATTTAGTATTAGTCATATTATAATCTAATAAAGATCCTTAAACTTCCTGAATAACTCTCTTGAGATAATATATTCAATTCGTATTTGCCAACATATCGGCCAATGAAAAATTTAACTTGTATCTTCTTTTTACCATTATACTAGTACCATTTTTATCTCAGTATATCCTTATTATCTCAGTTTATCCATATTTACAATTTATGGCTTCTTCTGAAATCTCTTTTCTTAACAATTATTTATACGTAAATTTTCAAATCTCAACATGATTTACATTCTAGATACTAGTCTCAATTTAGCAAAGTATAAATTCTTAACACAAATATCTTAATTACTTACATTATTCTCAGAGATGATTCTCAAAATATTTTCCATGTTTTCAAATTAAAAATTTCAAGATTAACTTAAATCTTATTTTCCATACTTTATTCTTCAAAAACTTTAACACCGTTAATTCCTTTAATTATATTCGTCAAAGCACCATTACATCATCATCTATCTATTCTTTTCAAAATCTCTATTACTTTAATCTACTAATCAGTTGAACACCATAATAACTGAATTCCAAAGATTAGAAATTATCTTTCCTTGCAATGAGGGAAAACAACCTTGCATTTAATGCCAGCCGTTAATGAGGGAGAATGCAGTGAAACAGACGAAAAGCACAATAGAGAATGGTGCCAAAATAGAAAGTCAAAAATTTGGACAAACATTGAAAAGCATTAAAATCGGTGGCCGTAATTCTTGAAAATCTGTAAACAAAATCTAGCTGCTATTTCGACGAAAATCGGTGGCCGCAATCGGTGGCCGCAAATTTTGAATATATGTGTCAATATTTAATACAAAGATATTGTTATTCGGCGGAAGCATATCATATGGAAAAGAAATATTTCTGAGCCTCTAAAGTCTGTGAATAACAAGAGCACATAGTTAACTGGTAGGATGCAGTTGGTTGCTTCAAAATATATAATCAATCAACTGTAAATAACCAGTCCACATTAAAATT
Organism: Gleditsia sinensis; assembly: GCA_037074535.1. NCBI lineage: Eukaryota > Viridiplantae > Streptophyta > Magnoliopsida > Fabales > Fabaceae > Gleditsia > Gleditsia sinensis. The sequence goes on along the minus strand of CM073467.1, from coordinate 50,260,974 downwards.
TCTCAAAATAGCTAGTCAACTTATAAACCAATAGTCGACTGGTAAAAACATTGAGAAAACAAAATAAACCATTTGATTGTTCCTTTTCAACAATGAATTGGTTTGCATTTTCACTTTTCTTTTTCTTTTTCTTCTTTTTACAATGACGGCTATCACCTACAACCTTTCAAGACATCAATACTTCATCAAAGACAATAAGAAAAAGATAGATTTCTGGTGATATCTTATCTTATGCTCTTTATGTGGTTAATATGGGTCACAGTCATAACTACTGTACATATACATGCTTGCCGTCATTTTTGAAATTTTTTTTTTTAATTTAGCTGATATCCACCAATCACTCACATAGTTATTCTAATAATACCCGGCCATTTCGCATAACTATTATAAATATGCCCTTCTCTGAGTTCTATAAATGCTTACATTAGTATCTTTATCTTCATACTCAGAGTTAAGGTGATAGCAATTATGGAGGGAACCGCATTCCGTCAGTTTCGAAATATCTGTGTCTTTTGTGGTTCCAGTCCTGGAAAAGATGGGGAGTATGTTAAAGCAGCACAAAATCTGGGTATGGTGCTGGCCAGAAGAAAAATTCATCTAGTCTATGGTGGAGGTAACTGTGGGTTAATGGGGTGTGTGGCTACAGCTGCACATGTAGGAGGATGCCAAGTTCTAGGTATTATTCCCACAGCTCTAGCTGCATCCAGCAACATAGGGAAGACAATTGGGGAAGAATATAGAGTAGCTTCCATGCATGAACGCATGGCTAGAATGATGAGCAATGCTGACGCCTTCATTGCCTTACCAGGTGGTTTTGGTACTTTAGAGGAGATTTTCCAAATAGTCTCTTGGGCACAACTGAATTTGCATCACAAACCAATAGGTTTGTTAAATGTTAATCACTTCTTTGATGGTTTGTTATCTTTCCTTGATCATGCTGTGGAACAAAGGTTTATCCCACACTCAGCACGACGAATTCTCATCTTAGCTTCAGATGCTGAGGAGTTGATTGATGCTTTACAAGCATATGTTCATGTACCTGATCCAACTATTGCTCAAATAGAATGGACGGCAGACAACCGCAGGAAGCGCAAATTGGATTTGGATCTGCATATGTAACTGTAGCAAGATGTGGGCATTGCTATACCGCTTTTACTTTCTTAGGATTATCTTGGATACCATCTTGCTAGCCACATACCTTAAAAAAAAAATACTATTACTAAGTCAAAATTCATATTTTGAGAACTTAGCATATAGCTGATACTCCCTTGGAGTTTATAATACTATCTTTAATTATTGCTTATGACCCTCTGAACTCTTGAAATATTCTAATATATTATCAATAAATAATCACAACTTGATTTAGGGATAACTTAATTACTTATTCATTAAATATATGGATGTAGCTGGGGCATTTGTCAATCCAAATGACATAACTATAAACTCATAGTGTCCATGTCGAATCCTGAAAGCAATTTTTTTTTTTTAATATTCTCTTCTCTTATCCTTATTTGATGATATCTAAATATCAAATCAAATTAAATTTTTGAGAAATGTTGAGCACTTTCTAATTGATCAAATAGATTATCTATACGAGGTAATGAGTATTTATTCCACATTGTCACTTTATTCAACTGTTTATAATCTATGTATAGTCATAGTGATCCATATACTGGAGCACTCCAAATAAAACTACTAGGGCTTTTAAATCCCTTGTCTAACATGTCTTGTAACTATTTTTTTTTTTAGTTCTTTAAGTTCAGTGGGTGCCATTCTATATGGAAATATAGACGCTAGCCAGGAAATAAATCAATACCAAACTCTATTTATTATTTCAGGGTAATCCTGACAATTCCTCAGGAATTATATCAGAAAATTCTCTAATCACTGGAACTTGATTTACAAAGGTATACCTTATATCAACATCTCTCACCACTGCCAACTATCCTTGGCACCTTTTTGTAATCACTTATGGACTGCTAAAGCAGAGATTATGTTACTGGGTATCTCACTAAGATTTCTTTGTATCAAGAGAAAAATATTCTCCAAGAATATTGAATTTAATCACCTTCTAGTGACATTTCAAAATGACATGACATAATGCCAACAAATTCATTCTCAATATCACATCACACTCTACCATATCTAGACCACTGAGTACAACAGATGTCACATTCAGAAACCATCATACCAGAGTTTGACCTCTTCCGTACCTTGGTGGTATAGGATTTGCCTAAACTCAGCATTCCGCTGAGGTTTGCCCTACTACCATTCAAGAGGACACGCGGAGAGACTCTGTGGGTCTTTTCCCAAACACATAGCAAGGGAAAACAAATAACATCTCATATAACTGGCATCTCGCTATAAAACAGATATACCCCAACCGTCACTTAACCATGCCAACATAGCATACTATAAACTGACTTACTTAAACAAAAGGACAACATCCTATCGAACCCCTTTAGCAGCACCGTGAGTATAAGCATGTCCGGATTCATACTCATACTCAAAGTCCTACCTAAAGGTCCGTTACTCCATGAACACAGGGAAACCTAAAGCTCTGATACCACTCTGTCACGGCCCCAAATGATGGAACACGTGACCGGCACGACATAAGGGTTTCCCCCTAGCCGCAAGCCTAACACATAGCATGCACAAACATCCAGCACACAATCCAGAGTACATAATAAATATAACTGGCCACATATGCCACATCCAATATCAGAAAATACTGTATATATATATATATATATATATATATATATATATATATATATATATATCTCATGATATCTCATGAATCCAACATTCTGATTCAACTTGGCCCATGGCCTCATAATACCAACATTATTATAAAATATAAAACCATTTTTCAAACAACACATCAAAATACGCAAGAAGCGAGGATCCTGCCTGTATGTTCATGGAGATACTCTAGACATAACTAAACTAAATAAACAATACAAAAGAGCCTTGCCCAAACTGGGGCTCACCAACACTATCTTCAGCCTCCTACGAAGCTGTAGCTGGATCAAAGTCTTTTTGACTATCTGTGGGGAGGAAACAAAAGAGGGGTGAGATTACCACATCTCAGTGAATGAGTAAATCATACTATAACTGAAACAGAGCAAACCAAGCACGAGTGTTTCGCAATGGGTTTAATAATTGAAATCCAAATGTAAAGATAACAATAGAAACATTAACCATAATTTATTGAAAGAATGCTAAACAGTTCAAATGGATATTCAAAAGATAAAACAGGATTAAATCAATAACCGTAAGCAAATCAATTATGCATGGTAAGTAATAAATAAAGATATTTATGCAATAACAATGATGAATGAGCTTGTTTAGAAATATTTAATCTTTAAGAAAAATGCATCAGTTTATTGGAGGTCTTTCCAAACAGATCTATCATCTTCCCCAAGCACACAGCAAGGGTAGGGTAATCACTGTAGGCGTAGACATAAGTCCACCCTAAATTTCCCCAAGCACATAGCAATGGGTATGGCAATCACTGTAGGCGAAGACATAAGTCAACCCTAAATCCCTGTGTCTTAGGCAGTCATATGCCCGTCACAGTATCCTAGGCCGAAGCCTTAACATGATCATGGTGCACCAGGGCTAGCACTACCTGCGGCTAGCTAACAGTGATCTAAAAGGGTCCCTCCAATAGAAAACATTTGAAATATGCTATTCAGAGAGTTTAAAGTAAAACATTTCAATAACTTTACAATAAAGCTATAATTCTCCATCTAGCTCTTTTCATGCATAAAATTCCGTTCAAAAAAAATATATCTCATCCATGAATTCCCATGGAGACCTTTATCATCATAAACTTTTCCTTTTAAACATAGATCGTCCGTAGACGTCACATAGATGCTCATCATGCATCAAATCATTTTAAACATAGATCGTCCGTAGACGTCGTATATATGTTCATCATGCATCAAATCATTTCATGGCTAACTTAGTTCATTTCTATGACTAAGTTCGCATTTCTATAAATCTAGCTCAAATGGAGAATTATCAGTCTAGATGTTTGCCCTGCATACCTAGGGTTCAACTAGGATTAAAATTTATAATTTCTAACATGGTTGGAACATATTGGTTTTCAAAGCAGTAAAACAATTTAGCATACATTCCAACTAGTTAAAATCATATGAGAGAGAAAATAAAACATGCGCTATAGTATGAAAAACCCACTCACCTTACTAGGAGTCCAACAACGAGAATTTCACCTCGTGATGGCTCAACAACCTAGAAAACATAGCCATAACATGAAAATTAGAAAACTCTAAAAGTCACTATTCACGCCGGAAAACACTATTCACCCGCCGGAACACTATTCATGCCGAAACCTAAAAACCCTATATGTTGTATAGAAACTAATTCTAAGACTATCTATGGAAAGAAATTCGGTAAAACGGAGCCTAAAACGCGATTAAACGGAGTTTTACCTTGGAGGTTACTATTCATGCGATTTTCCGGCGACAATCCGGCGACTTTCCGGCAAAATTGATCGGTGGGATTTGTAGCTCTTCTTCCCACGAGTCCAACGGTACCTTACTTGCTCAAATCGGACGTCTGGATGATGAGATATCTTAGAGAGAAGTTTGAGAAAAATTTTAGAGAGAGAGAGAAAGCTTCAGCAATGGAAGAAATGAAGGAAAAAGGAGGGGGGACCGCAAAAAAATGCCTCTCTGACGAATTTCGCCGCCGGCGAGCTCATTCTCGCCGCGGCGAGATTGCTGGTGCGCGATTTTCGCCGGCGGCGAGTATATTTTCGCCGCGGCGAGCTCGAAACCAAAAAAACTCACTCTCGGGAAAAATACCGCATCATTCTCGCCGCGGCGAACTTATTCTCGCCGCGGCGAACTCCATTTCGCCGAATTTGACAAAATGTCCAACATGAAAGTTGTAGCCCTTTCTCTTAGCTTTCCATAGCCACTTGAATCACCTAATTTGGAGTTCATATGAAGGAGTTATGCATAAAATAGTGAGCAAAGGTCCAGACCACACTACACTTCGGGTTTTGCCTCGTCTCACTATGATATTCACGGAATTTGAAAAAGTTCCCAACATCAAAGATGTAGATATATGTCTTATCTTTCATTAGAAATTGGAATTACTTAATTTAGATTTCATATGAGAGAGTTATGATTATATGAGTGACGAAAGGTCAGAAGAAAAGGTCGAAAACGCTCTAAAATTTTACATTGTTCTCAACTTTCTTTGTTTCAAATTATTTATACATAACCTTCAAAGGTTTTATTAGTTGAGGGTTATTACAGTTGGACTATAGGATAATAAAGTATAATTGACTCAAACCACATGGTAGAGAATTAAATTTTATCCTTATTTTTATTTTGACATCTTATTTTAAAAATATTTAACATATTTGTATTTGGTATTCCAATTGCAGGTAATTAAATTTGAAGTCAATTAAAATTTGGTACCTTATAAATTTTAAAATAATAATAAAATTTCATTTGACAAAAATAGAATCCATATAAATATTTAATGACCAATTAAAATTTTCAAGTGTCATTAACGAGTTAATAAACTAAATACCCGATAACCAATCAATTTTTTTCACATGGACAAAATGACATATTATTGTCAATCAAATTTAGACCACATGTGGTTTTAAAAATAAATATATGACAACCAATTACAATATTTTACACATATATAATGATACATTAAGTCATATGTCATTGTAAGATGTTAATAAATGATTATATCAACTAGCAAATAAAATTATGCCATGTGTAAAATTCATCATTAAAGACAATTAAAAATTATAACATAATACCAACAAGTGTTAAGTGTAGTTGTAAATTAGTTATACTTTTAAAGTAAAAATATAAGTTCAATTCTTAAAGTAGGGACTTGTTGAGAGAGTCTCTTTATGTCCGAAAGAAATTAATTTTTTAGTGTTAGTAAGCTGCTTGTTGTTTTGCAATTCCTCTTACTAACATTAAAGATTAGAGTGTTTAAATTTTTAAGTTACTACAATCATTCAAGTATCTCGTCGGAGAGTCAAGCTTTACAAGCGCTTAAGTCAAACTTAAGTGGAAGAGAGGAATTAGAGGATTATTTTTTCACTGAAGAATACTTACTAGAAATTATACTACTTCTTGAAAAGTAATAAAAATTTATTTTTCCAACAAATTTACTTGTATTATTTATATATATATATATATATATATATATATATATATATATATATATATATATATATATATATATATATATATATATATATATATATATATATATATATATATGTGTGTGTGTGTGTGTGTGTGTGTGTGTGTGTGTGTGTGTGTGTGTGTGTGTATGTATGTCTAGTGGCATACAAGATATTAAAAGATATAAGATGCCACTATTTTAAATAATAGTTCATTCTAGGAAAAACAAACTCAAGAAACCAAACGCATACTTTTTTTTAAAAAAAAAAAGAAGTACTTTATTGAGAAGCTTCAAAAGCGATTACATGAACAAGAAAATCTGGAATAAAATCAATTTACATTGAGAAATCACTAGCAGTTATGCCAAACTAGGCTAAGTAATGTGCAACCTCATTGGTGGAATGTGGGATCGAAGATAGGCTGATTCACCAAAATGGTGGACCTATTTAGTTTTGTTGACCTGACAATCAAGCTATACCAAACCTCTTTTTTTGGTACAAAAATGTTTAAGGTTAAAAAATATTATTCGATTTTAAAATTAAAATATATCACAAATTTTAATAAAAGTTTATATTTATACATTACCTATTAAAAGATACTGTGAAAAGTAAGAATCAAACTCACACCTCATAAATACATAAAATACACGCCCTGCCTATGGATTCTAACACATAAAATATAAATTAGTTAAGTTTATCGACTAACAAATATGCAATCGAAGAGTATAAAAGAAATTAGAATCCATGCTACATACATACCATGGGGAATTGACCAACAAGGTGACTCAATAGTCGACATCCTTAATACTCATCCTTTTCGATTAGTTTGCATAAGTCTATTGCACTCATTTTGCAAGGAGACCTTGTGACGCGCATGACATATTAAAAACAAAATGTGTTTTAAAAACATTTTAAAAAAATTCAATAAGAGTCGTTAGAAAAAATTTTAATTTTAAAAAGCAATTTTTAAACTTTTTTTCTTTGAAAATGGGGTCTGAGAATTAGGAAGGGTTCGGGAGTTTTTATATATCATGCCTTGCCTTGTTTATTAGCTTCTTTAGTAGTATTGCTCAAGCTCTAATATAAGGGAATGCATTAGTCACTGAGTTTAAGGTTGCTTTGATTTGCTCTATGCTTCTTTTGGAATTGCTCTTCACTAGTTTATCCCAATCAACTAAGGCATGTCTTACATTTTTTTAGCTTGGAGGAGGCATAGAATAGCTTAGAATCTAAGACCTCATTCCTCCAAATAGAAGCCACAATGTCACAAACTGCCTTATTATTCTTCCATCTATATTTAATCTTGAAATACTTCTTCCTCCTTTCGTTTTGAGTCTGACTATAAAAAAGTATAGGATTATGATCTAGTCCAACCCTCTCTAGATGAGTAACTGAACAATGTTTTTGAACCAATTAAGCCAAAGAGTGTTAGCAAAAAATTGACATCTCTATAATATTACCTTTACCATCCCATTTGTTTTTCCATGTGAACAGACTTCTTGTATCTTAGAATTCAAAAAAATCATACTCAGAAATTAAGTAGGATATGTTGGAGTTGGAGAACCCAATAAGAAAACTAATAGAGCAAAATAATAAGGAAATAAAATAATGAACATAAAAATTAATATAATTCTACTTTTAGTCTACGTCTTCGAACAAAGAACAAATAAATTTTTACTAACAAAAACAAATAAAGAATATAAAAGTGGTTTAAATACACTCACAAATTACTGTCACTCCAAATATTCTCAAAAAATATCTCACAATATTTTTCTCACCATGTATCACTCTATACTCAAACACCTTAACCCAAAGCACTCACAACACTTCTTCACATTGTTTTGCACCTCTCTGATAGCGTTGTGCGCTGACCTCCAAAGGCTTGCCCATGCAAGCTATATATATGATGAGAAAGTGAATAGCATTGAATGCGATACATATGGGTGGGTTCAAGACGGTGGGTACTTCGTTTCTTAAAAGCCACATTCAATTTGTGAAAATGCATGTTGCAAATCTTTTGCATGTCTTCTAGCCATTTAATGGTGTAAGCATGCAAGTGAATAGTTTGAACCAAGGCCAACAATAGTGAGTTAAATTTAAAACCATGCGTAACAAATCTTCACCATGACTTCAAATTAAAGCAAGCTCCAAATTGATGAACTGTTAAGCCACCTTCTCCAATTCTCACTTGGGCAATTCACGTACTGCAAATCAATTAAGTTTAAGCAGCACTTAAACTTAGACACCATAATTAGCTTAGTTATAGTATCTGTTGGATTTTTAGAAGTGTCATAATTACAATAACACCTTGAGATAATCTCTCAAATAAAATGAAATTTGATATCAATATGTTTGATTCTTAAATCATATGTATTGCACTTTAGCTATCACAATAGACAATTGTGATATCTTGTCACAAAGCCAAATCGCTAACTAAACCTCATAGCTAGATAACTTCTTTCATTGTTGCTATATACTTTTGCTTGAGTAGTTGAAAATACAATATTGGATTGCAAAATCACTTTCTAACTATTAACACAATAAAAAACTTGTGGAAAATATTCTTTTATCTAAATCACCAACATACACGGAGTCAACATATTTAACAATACAACCACCAGTGTTTGAACTTCATTCATATCTTTAGTACCTCAACGATAACGGATAATCAATTTCACAACTTGCCAATGCACTGCTACATATGTCTACTAATAACACTAACCACATGTGCAAATTATAACATACATACTTTACAGCATTAGCATAGGAAAATATCAAAAAAGATGAATATAAAATACTCAAAAAATAAACCATACAATCCAAGGGTACTATAAAATTACCAAACCTGGAAACCAACTCAACATTTGGAAATTAAATCACAAAATAAAAGAGAGACAATAATACGAGAAAAATTTCATAGACTATTTATATTTTTGTTTCCCTGAAAAATTTTGTTAACGTAATATTGAGGTCCCAGTACCAACACGCTTCATCTGCTTTAGGAGTCACATTTATTAATCTAAGGATAGGTGAAGTTAAAGTTCCCCGAGAAAAGGTCTCCATCGCTGAACATTCAACAACAAATATTGCTTTCAATAATGGAAACCTGAAGTTGTGATTCCCCATGCAAAAGCTTGTAAGCCTTCCTGATTGAACCAATTCGAAACACTCTAATTTCATAAAAGCATTCTCACCTGCACCTCCTTCCTTGCTGTTGACTTTTTCCTTTATTAATTTACAGTCATGAATTATTAATTGCCTAAGTTTTAGGAAACTTTTGGCTGTTGATGGAGCTACCAACATTTAAATAATCTAGATTTTGAAATGATGTTGAGGATGGAGCTAAATTCTTCAATCTAGGACAATTTATAACTTCCAAGGCTTCAAGATTTTGAAGAATTAGTTGCATAAATACTGAAGGATCCATAAGCTTTCTAGCTTTAGACTTGTCAACTTCATAATTGTTTGAGTTTGTTCACTGTCAAGGTTTCAGGGAATATTTCCTTAAAACAACTGCAAGCTACTTTAAGATTTTTCATATTGGAAAACTTTTGGAGGAAAACCGGAGGGAAATTTGTCTTTTCACCTATCGTATCTGGCTAAGCTCTGGGCGAGGGACGCGTGTCGATTTCCAGATACGACATTCAGATGGGTAAATGTGGAATTTTACTGTTGTTAAAATTATTTGTTTTACGTAATTGACCATTAGCCAAAAAAAAAAAAGTTTTGATCATTTAGTAGGTATTTATTATAAGAAACCATTTCGCCTTTATAAATATGCATGCAAAAAATTCCTACTAAAATAAGGTACAATTTTTTTCCTAGAGTCACATCACTCCTTGTAACGATCCAAATTATTTTTTTTTGTAAAATATAATGAGATATTCTTTTTTTGTTGTTGTTAAAAGTAGCTTTATTTTATTGATGAAAATAAAATATGAGATATAATTACGTAGAGAGTTTATTTTAACTATTTTAAATACATATTTAACTTAAAATAAAAATTTAAAAATTTAAAATAGTTTAATAGTAAAAGATCACATATGAAAAATTATATCATTTTGAGTAAGAGTTGAAGAAGATGGATAACAAGTTTTAGCTAATATTCATTATTATTCATATTTTTTATTGTAACAACCATGTCTCTACACCATTCAACTATAGAATAGTGAAAAAGAATTATAAATTTTAATTTGTTATATATTACTAACACCAGCATAAAATACAGTAGTACATATCATTTTTATTCATCAAATAAAATACTGCCAACTACTTAATGACTAATCAAGTGATTGAAAATGACAATAGGATAATTTTCATAATGATAAATTTTTTTTATAAAATAATAAAAAAAAGCAAAAAACAGAGAGAGCCGGAGGGGCTGCCAATAAAACAGTGTGGAGAGAGGCACCATCGAAAGAAAAAAAAAAGATATTCATATTATAATCAGATATTTTTTAGTATTAATTGGAGATACTAATTAAAAAATGCTACCAAACTTTGTACTAAAAATAACTTTTTTAGATTAAACTGATTGTTCTGACTTTATTTAAGAAGAAGATCCATTTTTTAATATTTTTCAATTGTATTTTAATTTCATTTATGTGGACAGAACTACGTTATTAATATATTTTTATTGGGATTAAATACTAAATAAAAATCGTTAAATATTATTTAATTTATCTTATTTATATCCCTTTCTTTCCTCATGAGCCCCACCACACTCCAAAATTCTTACCTCGTCCAAAATTTCATTGATTTTCTAATTTTCTAGATTTTCTTCCAATCCTTTGTCAAAGTTGTTAATCTATCTCTTAATTTCCAGCCAAGCTTTCACTTTCTAAAATTCTGTTCTATTTCAATACCTTGCCTAATTATTCAATATAATATCTCTAATTTGCTCAAAGTTCATCCCAAAATTCCTGACGCCTTTTTTCAACCCAACCAAGTTACCCATTCCCCAAATCTCGTGTTCAATAGAAATTCTCAATTTCTTCAATTTTTTTATTATTTTCATCTGAAAAATCTTTCACCCTCTATCTTCCAAACTGAGCTACACACCTCAAAATCTTGTTTTATCCCCAAATTCTTGCCACGTCTCCAAATTCTTAATTCGAAGTGTTTTATGAGAATGGAATTGAGAAAATTTTAAGAAAATCAGTTGGGACTAAAGGATTTTTGTTAGAAGTTTAATGAAATTAAAGTAAAAATAATATTGTACTAACAAAACTAGCGTTAAGGTAGTAGGTAATTAAATATTTGTGTTTTTATTTTGCTATCTTGTTTTTAAAATATTTTTGTTTGATATTTCAATTGTGGGTAATTAAATTTTAAATCAATTAAAATTCGTTATCTTATAAATTTTAAACTAATAATAAAATTTCATTTGACAAAAATGGGGCTCATATAAATATTTAACGATCAATTAAAATTTTCAAGTGTTGGGTTAATAAATTAAATATATGATAATTAATCAAATCTTACCGCATGGACAAAATGATATATTATTGTCGGTCAAATTTGAACCATATATCGTTTTATGGCAACCAATTAAAATTTGTTTACATATATATTGTGACACATTATGGCTTAGTCATATTTTATTTTAAGATATTAATAAATAATTATATCAACTAACGAATAAAATTAAAATTATGTCATGTATAAAATTCATCATTAAAGACAATTAAAATTTACGACATAATACTTGCAACTGTTAAGTGTAATGATAAGCGAGTTATGCTTTCAAAATAAGAATACAAGTTTGATCTTAGAGAGAACACGTATTTGTTGGAAGAGTCTCATTAATATAATAGAATCCGATTTTTTTTTTTTTAATTGCTAGTAACCAGTCTATTGTTTCCCGACTCTTCAAAATTAGAGTGTTAAAGCTTTTGAGTCACACAATTGTTCAAGCATGTGTCCCCACAGTCAAGTTTTACAAGCCCTCAAGTCCAACTCAAGTGGAACAATCAGAGGATTATTTCTTCACTGAAGAATACTTACTAAAGATTATACTACTTCTCCAAAATTAATAAAAGTTTATTTATCCAATAAATTTGCTTGTATTATTTAAACACAAAATTGTTTATATCCATATATATATATATGTGTGTGTGTGTGTGTGTGTGTGTGTGTGTGTGTGTGTGTGTGTGTGTCTAATGACATACAAGATATTAGAATAAACAAAACAAAACACTGGGGCTAATACATTTGTAGCTTGACCAGAATCTTAGCTATTTTTCTCTAATATCCTCCATGAGATGTTACTTTGGCTGTCGGATCTTGTACTAGAGTTGCAACTCCTTATGTCTAACTTTCTTATGCAACTTTTCTTAGAGATTTGTGCCCCATAATACTTGGAAAACTTTTCCTTACACTATAGGAGGAGGCCTTAGCTAGAAAACCAATCACTATCTAAATTTTGTCTTACTATATTTTTATAAAATATTAATAATACTATATATTTTTCAAATTTTGATTGTCATACTAAATTTGAGATAAATATCAAATTCTTTTATACCTTAATATCTTCTACAATAAAATTCAACATATAAAAAATTATAGGCTACTACTGTTTAATTGATTTAATCAAAATATCTTCTACAATAAAATCCAAAATATTAATTTTAATGAAAAGAATTTGTTTTATTGGTTTAATTAGTGACTAATTGGTTGAACCATTGATTTAGTGACCTAATCCCTTCATTGTTTAATGTTTAATTTGATTCCAATAAATTTGGGTAAGAATCAAACTCAAGAAACCAAACTCATCTTCTTCTTCTTTTTTTAAATAGAAAGAAGCACTTTATTGAGAAGCTTTACAAGCGATTACATTAACAAGAAAGTCTGGAATAAAATCGATTTCGATTGAGAAATCACTAGCAGTTGTGTCAAACTCATTGGTGGAACGTGGGATCGAAGATCGGCTGATTCACCAAAATGGTGGACCTATGCAGTTTAGTTGACCCTTAACAATCAAGCTATATCAAACTCTCTTTTTTGTACAAAAAAAATTTGATGGTGAAAAAATATTATCTAATTTTAAGGATAAGACATATCATAAGTTTTAGCGACAATGTATAGTGCGATTTACGTATTACCTACCAAAGGCATATAAAATACATGCCCTACCTATAGATTCTAGCACATAAAATACAAATTAGCTAAGTTATCAACTAACAAATATGTAATCAAAGAGTATAAAAATAAATTAGAATCCATGCAACATACATACCACGAGAATTGACCAACAAGGTGACTCAATAGTCAACACCCTTAATACTCATCCTTTTCGATTAGTGTGTATAAGTCTGTTACACCTGTCTTGCAAGGAGACCTTGTGATACGCATGACAGACTGAAAAGAAAAGTGATTTAACAACATTTAAAAAAAAAATTCAAATAGAATCGTCAGCAAAAATTTTATTATTAAAATGCAATTTTGAAACTTTTTTTCTTTGAAAATAGGGTTTGAGAATTAGGAAGGGTTCGAGAGTTTTTATCATGCTTTGCCTTGTGTGGTTGCTTCTTCAGTGGTGTTGCTCAAGCTCTATTACAAAGGATGTATTATTCCACTACAATAAAATCGTCACATTACGATAGTTTTTAAGTAGGCATAACGACGATTTTGACCGTCATTATGTCCTTTAACGACAATTTTAAAACTATCGTAGAACTTCAAGTATAGCGACGATTTCAGCCAACTATGAGAATAATCGTCGCTATGACTGGATTAACGACGGTTTAAAAACCGTCGTTACTTATAAAAAATTTTATTAATAAAATTAATTTAATTTTTTATATCAATTTTATTTTTAATTTAAAATATAATATTTTGTGGTATCCATAATATTAATAATGATTAAATTTTATTATTATTAAATTTTTATGCAAAATAAAAATTAATTTATATTTTTAATATTTTATAAATTAATTTAGATATATTTTATTTTATTATATAATAATTAAACGTGTGAATTATTTAATAATTGAAAATTTTATTTTAAAATTTATTAATATTTAACTAGATACTAAATATGCATAAATTATTGAATTATAATGAATCTATATATATAAAAAATATATGTACAAAAAAATTAATAGTAACGAACGTAACAAAATTACATATACAAATATAATAACTAAATTAAGTTCTCGAATCCTGTGGATGCTGATCACGCTGATGCTCACTACCACGGTCGCTGGGGTCCTGAAAAATAAATTTTGTTTGTTTGAATTTTTAGTGTTTTGAAAATAAATAAAATTATACCAACAATTTTTATGCATTAAAAGGTTACCCTGAGTCCGAGACTATGAAGTCCTAAAATTTCAGGTGGCAGCTTGATAAAGGGGAATTTTGAGTGCTTATAGGTCATATTTTGTCCCCTAATTCATAGTAACTTGTGGGTATTTTTATGCTTTTGGCTATACTTTGTTCTAGGTACTGCTGTAGTTCATTTTGTGATTGCAGGAGAGCAAAAGAAGTCAAGAAGAAAGGAAAAGCAGTCCTGAAAAGACCCTAAAAGACCTGGAATATGCTGAGGAGGAAGCAAGGAGGCTGCACGTCAAAAATCATGAAAAAATGAGTACCACAGCATGCAGCACGGCCTGGTCGTGCTCGGTGGCCTGCAACACGGCCAGGCCGTGTTCTGTGTAGATGATGCAGCACTTCCCCTTTTTCCTGCCCGAAACACGGCCAGGCCGTGTCCTGAAACACGGCCGTGCTTCGGGGAACGTAAAGAGCGTTAAATTTAGGATTTTGGCCGCCCAAACTGATATATATGCTTTGGGATGCGCAGCTGAGACAAAGAGGACCGTAGGAGACATTGGAGAAACACTTTCTAGCCTTAGGAAACATATTTAGATTAGGTTTTTACATAGTTCTTTGAGGATTTGATGTTCTATAGTAGATTCTACTGCTTTGAAGTTGTAATTTATCTACATTCATCTACATACCAGGTTCTATCCTTCTTCTTCTACCTCTATCTCTCTACTTCTACTTCTACTTCTTCTTACTTCTGATTTGTATTGAACTACTATGAATTACTCAATGAATGTGAATTTGATTCCCGTTTTTATTATGTGTGAGTATATTCTATCTAGGGTTTCGGTAAACCCAATTGTGATACAATGATACTATGCCTATAAATTGAATTATGAAACCCTAATTGTAATTGGGACTAGATTAAATTGGATTGACTATTGTATGCTTGAATTAGTTGATGGGATGCCTGATCACCAATCTATCACGTATTAGGTATTTAATCGATGAACTGAAAGGTGAAGATTAAAAACGGAATCCAATAGTTAATTAGGGTTGTCTTAATCACGAAAGTAGTTTAAGATACTCTAGGCCTGAATCAATTAATGGGAATGAGAAAACCGATTAGTTGTATTCTATGGTTGGCATAAAACTTAATGGACCTAAGTTAAGTTAAGAACCACGAAAGTAGGTAATTTGATTAACCTATGTACGATTGGTAATGCTTGAAAGAGATTGCTAATTAATTTAGGCTAAACCATCCCCAATCATCTAGACAATTGCAATTAGGGGTAAATATCAGTTGTTGAGTATCACAAGCGTGGTGAACCCTAACCCTAGGCTTAACTTAATTGGTTACTTTAACTTGTTTAATTGCGATATTTTTCCATTGAATTATATCGATTTAGATAGCACTTTTTGTGAGATTTTGGTAATTGGCATTGTTCTCTGTGGACACGACCTATACTTGCCGGACTAGCTACAGCTATGCCGTGCACTTGCAGTATTTAGTAAAACACACGTAACACAACTGACCCTGAAATTTTTGTAACAAGAACGTCATAGCAGCCTCCATCTGTACTTGTCGTGCTATGAACTCAGCATCTCGTCGCTGGAGCTCAACGTCTCGTCGCTGCTGCTCAGCGTCTCGTCGCTGCTGCTCGACGTCCTGCTCATGCATAGCTGTCTTCAGGCGCTCCACCTCATTCTGTAAGTCGTGGTATGACGGCCTAGACTGTGAGTTCGACCCAGACGAATCACGACCGAAGACTTTAGTTGGGCAAACACCCAACCCAAATTCTCGAACGCAGCAGGAGTGCTCCTTAGTGCCAAGAGCTCTCGCAAGCGAATTAGACGTCGAGAGCTCTTGGGATGAGCTATCCTCCTGCTGGATCAAAGCAATTTTCTCCTAACATTCAATAACAGACAATTAATAATATTAAAAATTATCTAAAAATTAAATAATTACCCATGTATGGTTGATAAGATTTTATTACTTACCGCAACAGCCCAAGCTTTGTCGTTGATGTATGATCTGTCAGCTCTTTTATGAGCTGTCGTCCATACATCACTACGAGTCACTGGACCCCCAAGAACAATCTCCTGAAAATTATAATAAGTAATCAATTTATGATTATATATATTATAGTCTTCTAAACATTTAAAAAAACAAAATATTTATAGATTTAAACTTACTATCTTTGCCTTTTTACGCGCAAGGCTCTTGGATCCAGTAGTGTGTGGCATTATCAGCTGTCTTCTGTTATGTTTATTCTTCGCAGCCACATCTTAATTAATCGTATAGAAAAAATAATTAGTGACAATATTTAAAAGTTAAATTTTATAAATATGTTAATATACACAACTTACCCTAGACTTCGCGTCAAGGCGATAGTCTATGAAAGTTGCCCACTGATCAGGTGGGATGCCTGTCGGGACTTCACTCCGCAATTGATCTCTGGTCTTCGTACCATCGTACGCCAGGCAAAATAAATTGTATCGTGCCGCTCTCCATTTCGCTCCTAGCGATTGCATGATCAGTTTCTTGTGTTGATCCGTCACATTAAAATGTGTCTGCAAACGAAAGTAAAAAATTAGTTACACATAAATTGAACATAAATTACAAATAAATATAATTAATTATAAAAGATATATTTTTTCATACCTGAATATTATTTACGAAGACATTCATCTTCGACTGCTGAGGAATGCTCCTCCAGTCCCTTTAGGAGATCGGGAATAACCGAAAGTTATCCCCGATGGTGCTGAGGAAGACACCGAGCAAACCGCCACTTTCTCCGATAGCCTGATGGTTGTTGTTGAATTGGACAACCACCTTTGACCCCTGAGGCAGGGCCTATACGTCGTGGACAGTCAACTGTCTGGACGTCGTCTGCCCGGTCCCATTTGTCAAAAAAATTAATGACAATTATATATTATGTTACTAAGACAAAATTATTAAATGTATAAAGTGTACATGTTTATAATACTCACTGACTACATCAACTGTCCAACTCCTCCTGTGTCTGCGCTCCTACTCACCGGGCTGATGCTCCTCCTCTACACCGCCAAAGATCGCGTCAAAATTGAACGTATAATCGT
The DNA here is from genome assembly GCA_037074535.1 of Gleditsia sinensis. Taxonomy (NCBI): domain Eukaryota; kingdom Viridiplantae; phylum Streptophyta; class Magnoliopsida; order Fabales; family Fabaceae; genus Gleditsia; species Gleditsia sinensis. The sequence goes on along the minus strand of CM073467.1, from coordinate 50,243,414 downwards.
CGTCCGGTGCCTGAGCGTCGGATGAGGGGAGTGTGCAGGGAATGGCCTGCGAATCCAGTGGATGAGAGTCGCTACCAGGGACTGATGACGCGACAGCCTCCGACTCCATAGTGGGCTGTCTGCCCTCACTGATCGCCCCACGGAGCGTGGGAGTGTGAGAACTGGGCGCCGCTGCCATGCCCGTGTAGAGTGATATAACCTTCTTCATCGTCACTGCTACTGACAAAATGAAATTAATAAAACAATTATAAAATAAACTTTGCCTAATAAAAGTTATTGAAATAAATAAAATAGTACAGTAATTATAAGTAGTCTAAAATATATATAAATAGGTGGCAACATCAAAACTAATACCGTAACAAGCATAAATTAACTTCTCCTTCTGGAAACAATCTTTCTAAATTTTGCGTGTGTAACGGATCGCTCTCATAAATAAGATTTTCATCTTCATCGCCCATCTCGTATAAGTCACGGGGTTTTAAATGCATCACTATACTCCAGTTCTTGTCTAGCTCATATTGTACATAGTACACTTGATGAGCCTCAGATGCCTGAATGTATGGCTCGTCATCATCATTTTCACCAGTGTGAATCAACCGAGAAAAATCAATCGATGTCACTCCGAATTCATTAATTGCAATTCCTCTCGTTGTAGTTATGTTGACCCACATACACTTAAATAATATGACTGTAAAATGGCCATGGTAGTTTAACTCGATAATGTCCAATAGTTTTCTGTAATACGGGACGCCACCAAATTGCATGTTCGTGTCATTACTACTTGCATAACTCCTCGTCTCGAAAGTACCATAAACTCTACTATTTTGAGATGTCATCCCTTGATCTCACTCTAAAGTTCGAAATTTGAATCCATTGACATTGTAAGCACTGTATCGATGTGCTCTATCTAGTGGACCAAGTGCCAGATATTTTAAATCAGCACACTGCGATCCATCGGCATCAATTGCGATCTGGAAAACGAATAAAGGATGAGTTGTACTCATATTTGACATATGAATTAAATGTGACCATGTTGAAATACTTACATGACACGAAAACCAAGAGACAAATTCTCTGTGGACTTTTTTATCTATCTCAGTAGATGATCGCGTCCGACTTCTTAAACTATGCCGTACATAATCTTTAAATTCCCTATTGAGAAAACATTGTCTAAACACTTAATGATACACAGGACAAAAAATTGTATGCAAATGTAGCTAAGTGCGAGTTAACTTACTGTAAGTAAGGATCAACTTCTTTGCAGTTTGTTAAGACATGCCGATGAGCCTGCAATTTTTTTCGGGGAGAAAGGGTGAAATAATCAAATCCACCAACTGGTCGTCCTATTGGTGGGAACAAACCCCTGTCAGACGTCCCAACATTGGGTCGATCATCCACACGAGGAGGACGATTGAAGACAGTGTCAACACCATCTATGTACTTGGAACAGAATAATAAAACTTATCCTGCAATGTACGACTCTGCTATTGAGCCTTCTGGCCTTGCTCTATTCCGCACGAAAGATTTAAGTTTATCCAAGTATATAGAGAATATAGATTAAATGAATAAAATTGGATTAACAATAATGCAAGAAATTGAAATTATGTGTTTTTAATGTTTTACCTTTCGATGGGATACATCCAACGATATTGGACTGGTCCTCCTAACTTCGCTTCCATGACCAAATGTACAGTAAAGTGCACCATGACTGTAAAGAAAGACGGCGAAAATAACATTTCAAGATGGCACAGTGTCATAATGATTCGATTTTAACGTTGATCAAGTTCATTAACATTCAAAAATCTAGAACAAAGTTGTCGGAAGAATGAACAGAACTCGATTAGAACTGTAGATACTGGCTTGGGAAGTGTCTTTCTTATGGCTAACGGTAACAGTTGTTCCATAAGGATGTGACAGTCGTGACTTTTTAGTCATTCGATATTACGCTGTCTTACATCAATACATTTAGAGATATTACTGGAATAACTGTCAGGTACAGATACATTTTTAAGTGTTTTCAGAAACACTTCCTTGCCTGCATTTGTCAACGTGAACAAAGCAGGTGGATATTTACCGTCATCATCAGGCCACAGCTCAGGCCTCACATTAAACTCCTTTAAATCTTTCTTCGCGTTTACGTGATCCTTTGAACGGCCAGAATCATTAAGTAAAGTGTAAATGATGTTGTCGCAGACATTTTTCTCAATATGCATGACGTCAACATTATGACGCAACATATTATTCATCCAATACGGAAGTTTGAAAAATATACTTTTCTTACGCCATTGTTGAGTTCTAGTATCAACCGAATCCTGACTTCAGGAACGCCGTTGTTGAGTCCAAACATCAGTTTCCACATTTTTTTCAAAGACAACTTTAATATCATCGACTTGTCTTAAAATATCTACACCACTCAGTTGCGGAGGAGGGTTTCTTCTTTCCTCTTTTCCGTCAAACCTATTGCAGGCCAGCCTAAATTTGTGACCCAAAGATAAAAAGCGGCGATGTCCCATAAAACACCACTTCTAATTGTGAGAGAGACAGACTGGAGTAGAGTCAAAGTTACAGTACGGACAGGCTAATCCAGTATGAGTATTCCATCCTGATAAACATCCAAGGCCAGAAAAATCACTGATTGTCCACAAAAGAGATGTATGTATATTGAACATTTCTTTGCCAAAGGCATCGTACGTCTTAACACCTTCAATCCATAACTCCTTCAACTCTTCAATCAATGGCTGTAAAAATACATCTATATCATTCCTCGGTGCTTTTTTCCCTGGAATTATCATTGACAACATGAATGAACTCTGTTTCATAAACATCCAAGGAGGAAGATTGTACGGAATCAGCAGAATTGGCCATATACTGTAACTTGTAGATAGGTTTCCAAATGGATTGAAACCATCTATTGCAAGGCCCCAACGAACATTTCTCGGATCTGATGCAAATTGAAGATTCAGAAAATCAAATCTCTTCCATGCCTCAGAATCCTTTGGATGCCTCATGATGCCGTCAGAAATTTTGTCTTTAGAATGCCATCTCATAAATTCATCAGTTTTAGAAGACATGAACAACCTCTGCAATCTTGGCTTAACTGGAAAGTATCTAAGAATTTTATTAGGCACCTTTTTTCGCTTCTCCCATTTTTGTTTCGGTTTCCACCTTGGTGCGGAGCACTTACTACAAGTTTCGCTACTTTCATACTCACCCCAGTATAACATACAATCATTCTGACATGCATGAATTTTTTTGTAGTTCAACCCCAACTTATGAATGACTTTTTTAGCCTCGTAAAATGAAGGCGGAATCTTAGCATCTGGGAATACATCGACAAGCAACTTAAGTAACATCGACATTGCTTTGTCGCTTAGGCCGCACAAACACTTGATGTGATACAACTTCACCAAAAAAGACAATTTGGAATACTTTTCACACCCTTCATAGAGTGGTTGTTCACCATCTTTCAGTAACTCATAAAAATCTTTGACACTATCATCCATCCTTTCTGCTGACTGTGGAACTGGCATATCTACAGAAGCGAGCTCTCATTTTCAGGGTGAATGTCGAATGCATCATGAACTATGTTCTACGCAGGGTCATCTTGAACTATGGGTTCTGATACCTCAATTGACATTATAGCATGTCCTACAGCAGATTTCTCTGTAATCATTTCTCCGTGCAAACTCCAAAAATTGTATCCCTCTAGAAATGGTTTGACGATCAAATGTTGGCGCACGACCTTGATGAGTTGCCATTTCTTGAATCTACAATTTGGGCATGGGCATATTATTCTACCTTCGACCCCAGAGTTGGCATTTGTGAATTCTAAAAATCCGTCTAAACCATTCAGGTATTCTATTAATTGTTGAGGTTTATTGATCCAAGATTTATCCATTTCTGAAATAATTATGAATTTATATAACAATTAACCTAAATAACTCTTACTCTGAACTAAAAGAAAACATGACTATTTTACATGAGAAGGGATTTGCAATTGATTGTGCATAAAACACAACACATTTTGAAGAGGTTTAAAATGTTTTATGTGTAAATTTTTTTTTAACAAACTTTATGATAATTGGTATTTAATGAAGCACCAAATAAAAAATCTTTGTTATTGGTTCGCTATAAATAAAGAATCCTGATCCCAAAGAGTTTAAGAGAGATATATAAGAGAGAGTGAGATAAATGATGACATTGACTTACATAATATGAAATAAAACACTTGAAGTATCTCTACGAATCCATGAACAAAAAATTTAACTTTTCAAACAGTGCTATTGATAAAGTCTTTGGTCATGTGTTAATTTTATTTTATTTTCCTAATACCATTAATTAAAAGAATGAGTTTCATGATCAAATCTCTACGAATCTGAATTTTTTGGAAAGGACAACCACTAACAGCAAAAAATTGAATTATGATTTTATATCTGCCGCTAGGATTTCAATTATAGTATTTACATGGTAAAATTTCTAACGAACTCATATAGGGAATCGAAATTTCAATTCCCTATCTAAAAAAGTAAAATTAGTGGCCCATACAAGGGCCATATATTCAAGAATAATTCTACTCAATTACATCTAAGATCTTGTTAGTTCCTTAATAGAGAATCTAGTGTAATTAATTAAAAGGATGAGTTTCATGATCGAATTTCTACGAATCTGAAATTTTTGAAAAGAACAGCTACTAGCAGCAAAAAATTGAATTATGATTTTACAGCTGCCGCTAAGATTTTAATTATAGTATTTTTATGGTAAAATTTCTAACGAACTCAGATAAGGAATTGAAATTTCAATTCCCTATCTAAAAAAGTAAAATCAGTGGCCCATATAAGGGCCATATATTCAAGAATAATTCTACTTAATTATATCTAAGATCTTGTTAGTTCCTTAATAGAGAATCTAGTGTAAGAACAAAGTGCATTAAAAATTATTACACTATTATTTTTTATTAAAATTATGTTATTATATATTTGTTTCCATTTTTTAAAAACTACGTGTATTTTTAAATGTGTTTTATTTTTTTAAAACCAATTCCTAATAGTAATTTTGTCTATTTACTAACATTTATTATTTTACCTCAACACCTGAATAAATATTTTAATATTTTAGTAACAACTGTAATATAATTTGACTATTACTAATTTATGTATATTATTTAAATATGTTTATCAATATAATAACTATTTTCGATTTATTTGCATTAATTTTAATTATATTTTTTAAACAGTAAATAACTTATATTTAAAACTAAATTCACTATCATTTTATACTAAATTTATAATATTATATATATTTATTAAATTTATATTAAAACATACGTATATTTTTAAAGTAGTGTCACAATTTTTTATAAATTGTTTTTAATACTTACTCTGTCTATTTATTAAAATTTATTATTTTACCTAATCAATTACACACTTCAATTCATCTACTAAATTTATGTTATTATATATATATATATATATATATATATATATATATATATATATATATATATATATATATATATATATATATATATTTGTTTTTATTTCTAAAACCTATTTGTAATTTTTATTAATTATTTTTTTTAACTATGTGTATTCAATAACTTTTTCATATTATTCTATCAACACCGCCTCAAGATCTCTATTTTTTATTTTTATAAATCAATTCTAATATTAAATACAAATATTTTACTTCAAAAATAATTAAGTATAATAATTCAGCATTATTAAAAAAAAATTTCGTCTTACATGTTTTCAACGAACATAATATATTATAATATTAAACATCATAAATATTGCAAAGTAACTCAAATTTTAAAATTGATTCATACAATGTACATCACAATGTAAAATATATTTATAAAAAAAATAGTAAGTACATAAAAAATCTAATATTATCGCAATCTAACATACAATAATTTGAAATAAATTTATTTAAAATAAAATTAATTAGATTACATACCTTGAAAATGATTCCAAATAAATAACGCACAAAAATCAAAATCGAAGTGTCGTCCCAACGTCAGAAGATCTTCATAAAAGAAAATAAAAAATAATATAAGAAAATATTTTGAACATACAATATATAAAAAATTAATCAAATACAATTAAAAAATTAAATGACATACCTTGAGAATAATAAATACAAGTCGCAAAGAAGACCACAGTACAAAAACTCAAAAGTCACAACAAATAATCTCAGCTAGTGTATTATACGAAAAAGTCTTATGAAAAACGTTTGTAATACAAATGAGGAGGGTTAGTGAATTTATAGGTGTACGCGTGGTTTAACGACATTTCTAACTGTCATTAAACCAAAAAAACCGTCGCTAAATGGGTTTAACGACGGTTAGAAAATAAACCGTCATTAATTGTATGTTTAATGACGGTTAGCAGGACAACTGTCGTTAAACCACACGAATATCGAGCAACGGTTCGAATTCCGAACATTGAGAAGTTCACAACGGTTTCCTAGAAACCGTTGTCATTTAACGACGGTTTTATATAAAACCATCGTAATGTCCGTAAATTTTTTTTCCCATCGTCAAATCGACGCAGATCACTACGGTTAGATCCTAACTGTCCGTATTTAACGACGTTTTTGTGTAAACCGTCGTTAATTACTTAACTTTAACGACAGTTTCCTAACCTTTATTAAAGTTGGCTTTAGAGACGATTTTTTGTAACCGTCATTAAATATCCGTCGCCATTCCTCGCCTTTCTTGTAGTGTTCACTGAGTATAAAGTTACTTTGATGTCACAGTTTAGATTCTTGAGCACATGATCAACATGAAAATGAGGGTTAGCTCATCTCATAAACTTAAACCTATGAAATGCATTGTCAAACTCAAAGCTTATGTGATTCAAAATATTAAAATATTATAACTTTCTAAAAAACATTTTTTGAAAAAACTTCAAACATAAATTAACATATTTCAAAAATGTGGCCATTTTCTTTTATTTCACAGAATCTAATATCTAGAACATATATGCTAGCAAAATTTGTATTCAGCTTAACTAAAAACATCATTATCATTTTATTACAAAATTTTTTATTAGAAAACAAACATAATTGTTATGCATAGGTAACGAGGATCCTACCTGTGGTAATGTAGAGTTAACTCTAAAGTATAAATACATAAGACAAACAAAAAACTAAGCCCATCAGAACAAATTGGACTTACCCAAAATATTCTAGTATTGCGACACACGATCTTGATTCTATCCTTATATGAAAACATATAAAAAAGAAGGAGTGAATATTGCAACAAAGTGAATAGATAACATATACTATTGAGGAACAAGACAAGCTATATATACCATTACAAGAAAATTGACTTTTGGTGGTGACTTTAGTCGCCACTAAAACCTTTTAGTGGCGACTTTCAATTGCCATCAAGTCGTCGCCTATAGCAGTATCAGTAAAAGGTTTCAGTGTCGACTTTTAAGGTCACCACTAAATACTTAAATCTCTTAATTCTCATATGACAGATTATTAGTGGCGACTTATCCTAGTCACCACTAATAGTTATATTTAGTGGAGACTTTGGTCGCCACTAAAAGTATGTACTAAAAGTGAAAATGTGAATAAGTGGCGACTAAAGTCGTTACTGAAACATTTTTTCTGTTTTTTAAAAATATACATTTGAATTGTTTTTGTAATTAAAATATGGCAATATGAAAATATATCAAAAGAAATGTCAAAATTAATAAAATGTTATAAATTAAAAGTTTAAAATCTGACAAAGGTTTATGACTAATACTATGTCAATAAATAGAAAAACATTATATATAATAATAAAATGGCAACAAATAATCAAATTGGTGGTTCTCTGGAAGATGTTAATGCTATAGAGTTTGACGCAACACTACCCATAAGGCTTATCAAAATTTGTCCCTGCTCATATACAAAGAGATTGAATGAACAAATTTTCATTTATGTGTGAAACTATGCATATGCACTTTTGTCCACATGGGAGAAAGCAATAAACATTTGAGAATGTTAATGTTGCTAATGAATGCAGCCTTGACTATTCTAAATAATGATAATAGATTATATATTATATATATGGAGAAAAATTAAGTATCTTGTTAGGAATAATTGATGACTAGAAAAATGTGCCCAGTCTTATATAAGTCAAAACTTCTTAGAGCTTCAAAATCTCCATTGCAATGTGACGATATTTTCTTATTGTGGTTTGCAATGAAACTTCAAGAAATTTACAAAAAAAAAATAGAATGTTGTATTGAACTATTATACAAGAAGCCCAAACTAAGTCTTTTGTTTAGATAATGTTAAAAGTCAACTCTTTCACATCAACTTAGTATACTTATATTTTTGTCAAATTTTAGTAAGAGTGATAATGGTTATCAACAAAATTGAAATTTACTTCAATTTGCATTAAGAGCTAATTGTGTTTTATTGGCCTAAAATGCTTTAACCCTATATGTTATCCACTATCTACGATCTGCAAGACCAAGATTTCATAAACAACTAGCAAAACATAACTTTCATGAGATATCAAGAAGTGTTTAAGAAGAAAATCCAAATACTTAGGACCATACAGAGCGCAAAAGGATCTAGCATAGTTTCATGTCATGTTTACCAACTCATAATATATAAAATCTTAAATTGAATACAAAATTATAGATAATACTATCATAACTTCCCAGAAAAGCTAATGAAATTTCAAAAAAGAAAAGACAAAAAGACAAATCAGCATAGATTTCAAATAAACCATATTGAAATTTTTACCACATTTACCAATTCTAGTAGTTTATGGCAATACTTTGTCCAGGTAATTCTTGAATCTTTTATTAGTTAATAGCAATAACTACAAAGACGAAAAAAATGATATATTTTAAAATACCATAGTAATACCTTCTAGATAGCTCTCTAAGCCGGGTTATCCTTCCTATGAGGTTTTGGTTGAACCACTTTTGAATGATTCATCCATAAATCTTCTAGTTTCTGCAGGTAGTCAAAATATCATGTCACAAAACTAAATTCAAAATCTCTTGAGAAGACAAATATAACACAGATATATTACCAAATTTGCATCCGAAAGATCTCCAATGCCTCATCAACTTTTTCTGTAGTTTGTTTAACCTGAGAGATAAACTTATTATAACTCAGAGGAAATACAAAGCAAAATAAATAAATAAATATTTTTTTATATATAATAGCAACAAATATTATAGGTAAAATGTTCTATGGTCATAAAAGAGGCATAATATTATCAATGGAAAAACTTCAAAATTTAAAGCCTCTAATTGGATATGTAATTAAGTTGATGCCTAAAGGTAGTTCAATATCTCAATATTTGCTAAATGAATGAAGCACTTGGAAAAAGGCCAAACCAAATGTTCTCCCTCCTTTGCATTATCTTCTGCAATATGGTTGTGAAGAGGTTCCACATGTTGACTACCATCAAGTTGAACATCAATAAAATAGTGTACTTTTTCTATAAAACCATGAAGGAAAAGAGAAAAAAAGCTAAATTTGAGAATGAAGGTTTCCTCTTTGCTTTGTAAAAATTATAGATGTTTGCCTGGTTTGAAATTCACAATGTTAAATAGCTCTATTTCCTTTGCAGGCAAAGAGAGGAATTCTAAAATAAGAATATATATGAAAATGTAGTGAACTATATTTTTCCTACTAGTACCAAGTTACTATCAATACAGAAGCAATACTGTCAGTGTAATATAATAGTTATGAAGAATATTACAATGGGATTACTAGGTAGTCTTGGATCAGTAATGACAAAGTTCTTCTCAATACGTTCAAGAGTGGTTGCAATATCAGGGCCCTTCCGCTTTTCCTTTTGCGTTACTTTGTCATCAATACTATCAAGTCCTCATCATCCTCACTCCTAGAGCTGTCTTCAACAAGTTCATTGTCAAAGCTTTCATCATTGGACTAACTTTTCCTGATAAACCTAAAGCAAATATAACATAGGATTATAAACAAACTGCAGATTTAATAGTAAAATTGTAAAGATGAATATAAAAAGAGAATATGGGTTTTGCTTTAGCCTTTCACGCTAAGGTTAAAGTCATGGTGATAGGTTTGCAAATGGTCTAAAATATGAGTTTTTCTTTTTTGGGCTTTTGCCCAATTCACTTGCCATAAAAAAAAATATATTAAACATACTAACTAATCCTGCTTCCAGTAACTATAACTATATAACAAAATCATTTTACATTAGTTTAAAAAATAGGATGATTCTATATTAGAACCATATGTATTTCTACGTATAAAGCAAGAGAAGGGAAATCACCACATTAACATATTAACAGTCAGGCATTCCACCTATATAATAGTGAGGCAATCGCATGGTAGTGATTATACCATTTCATTTCATATCATCATATCATAGTAATAGGAGGTACACTAGCCATTCCCTTTCATGTTAGAGCAAATCACATGTGTTGATCAACACACATGGCTAGTAACACTTGTGCTAGTTGAGGTTTCAAAATTCATTAGGATTAGCTACTGCTACTTGTGTAAACTCATATTATCTTTAAGTTATTCAATCTTTTCATTAAGACATGTTTAGATTCATAGCAATTTTGTATTACAATTCTAGATAAAAAAAAATCCTGGCCATACTTGGTGCCACATTTATATCACATAACATTCAGATAAACCTAGAAATCATCCATTCCTTTATTAACGTAATTCAAACATTTAAAACATTATTCAACATAATATCATGCTTCGAAGTAATACTTTGTGAGAATAATTCATATCTAGAAGCATAAATCAAATTTTGTATGAAAACACCTTCCATATAATTGACACTATTAAATCATTATACATTAGAAAACCAAATATTAGTTACATTATACTTTGGAATTCTATTAATTGATACTCGTAATATAAAACCATTTCATAAATACCCCACAATTCACAATTTAATTCAAATATAGATTAGTGCAAAAGATGCTTGTCCTATATACTAAGAATTCTACTACAAAAACTAAATATAAGTTTTATCACACCATAATATAGGGGCATATGCAAAATCAATTGTATAAAAACTCCAAATCAGCAATTTTTTCATAAAACATGAGGAACATAATTAGAAATCAAACAAAATTTCATAGTTTATGTTATCTATTTACCCAAACAAAGGAACCCAAGTTGTTCAATTGCAAAATACCTTTTCAAATAGATTTTGATGAAATAGACCTTAAATTTGAGTTGAGAGGTCTAAAAGCCAAGAAACTAACTCATATAGAGGGCTTTTGATTGTGAAATTTTGACTCCAAAGATTTTTTTTCACCTTTTGAATCTACCTATGAAGTTAGTTTTTTATTTTACGAACTCTAAATAGAAGTTTCAAAACTCACCTTTTTAATAGGGGTATTCAACTCGATTTGATCAGTTTTGGAAGCTGAACCAAACCAAACTGATGACATGTTTTTAAGAAAAAATGGACCTTATCAGTTTGGTTTTTGTAATAACCGTAAAATTTAACGAAAATTCCAATTAAAGAAAATTTAGAATAAAAGAGAGAATTTCGAAAATGAGGATAAGAACCGTGGAAAATATGTATATTTACTACATGGGTTAAAGAAGTACAAAGAAAATATGAGAATTTCCGTTTTGGCATGTAATTTTTATTTTTAAATGATAGTATTTTTCTATAAGCAAATATATTTTTATTTGTTTAAAAATGATTATGTTTTGCTAAAAGTAAGTAGACTTTTAATTGAAATAAGTATTGTTTTGCTTAAAATAATTATATTGGCCTCTAATGAATTTTTGTTGTGCTTTTTAGAAATATTTTTTCTTTTAATATATATAAAGATATTTATTTTGAGATTTATTTTATTATGATTTTTATCAAGAAAAATCATGATTTAAGAGTTTAACCAAAGGTTTATGAGAATGTAAATTTTTAAAAAAATTTGGGATATTTTAGGATGAAAAACGGAATTTATATGAATTTATATAAAAGAAAATCCTATTATTCAATTAATAAATTATTATTATTATTATTTAAAAAAAAATGAGACAAGGGACGATGGCTTTGCAGATTTCGGAAATTGAGAAAAAATATTTTGATGAATTGTGAGTAAATAGTAATATTCAACTTTCTCTCTAGATCTGGAGTGCCTATTGGCTTCCGATCTCAAAACTGAAGGTGCTACTGTATTCAGGATGAAGAATAATACGGTTTTGACCGATCAATTTTTCAAATCAGTTGTTGAATCGGCGTAGATCTGAAGTAGAAAATTTCAGAAAAAAGGTAAATTCTAAAATTGTTACTTAAAGACCTCCAATTGAAATTCTGACACCATAAATAGATTCAGGAGTTAGATAAACCTTAGGATAGGTATATTTTAGGCCATCTAACAGCCTTTTTGTTCGTCGTGAATAGTATTTTCTGGTGGATGAATAGTATTTTCCAACGAGTGAATAGTATTTTTCAGTGGTGAATAGTGACCAAGTTCCCGAAGTTGCTTTCTTGATTTTTAGACCCTCCGAATACGTTTTTGAGGTCAATTTGATCAAATAGAGATTGAAAAAAATACATTTTAAGGCTGTCCAATCTGAAGTCCTTACCTGTGAGTAGATGATTCTTCCTATGGCTTGCCCTATACTCTTCTTGATATTTGAGCATGTATATGATTATGTTTATACACTTTGATATGTTTCTGAAATGCATTAAAATATTTGAATTGCTTACAATTTGAAATATGATTCAAGAAGAGTATAGTATTTGAAAAATGAATTTCTGAACTTATGATGTATCTGATTTCACATGTATTTCTCATTAAATGATAAAGTAAATATTTATGCATGTGATATTATTTATAAAGCTATATGTTTGCCTCAGATATAGACATATATACATGATTCTCCTGAATAGGAAGTTTTGACATATGAATATACAAAGACTGAAATTCTGCATTATATTAAGAATTTTATACTGGATTATATGGCATATGTGCATATGATATTGATTTATACAGTGATATGTTTGCCTCAGATATGAGCATGTATACGTGATTCCCCTGATTGGAAAGTTTTGACAGAGAAATATACTAAGAATGACAATGCTATATTATAATAGTACATTTGTTTTGATTAATACGAAATATATGAAATTATGATTTTATGGAGGAATCCTATTGGAAACACTGTCTTCTAACAGCAGGTGATGTTAGCTCTGGTGCGCACCTTGATTGCCTCAGCTAGCAGGGGGTGGTGCTAACCTCGTGTGAGGGCCAACACATGGGAGATAATATATTATGGAGAGCGGAATGCCTCCTATATTTTCATAAGATTTATGTTGATGCATAATATGATTTTAATACCGTTCTTATAGCACTATTTATGAAATGAATATGCATACGAATTTGAACAAAGTTTATTTATAATGCGGGTCCCATATGAATGTACCTTTGAATGGTGATTTCAATGTGAAAACATTTAAAATAAAGAGTACATTCATATGTTGACCTAAGAGGTCATAGGAGGTGTTATCTGCTTATTGAGTTGTAAAACTCACTATACGTGGTTTATATGTTTTTCAGATAAAGAGCCAAAGTTTGGTCCTGCAGCTTCTTAAACGACTAAGTGTCATACTTCAGTGGTGAGTCTAAATTGTTTCTGGGCTCTCAGTGTATACATTGTAATGTATTAGTACTCTAGAATTGCTTTGAATGCCACAGGCAGGATCCCTACTTCTGCTGTACTCTGATGTATATGTACTTGATTTGTATATGGTATTTGTATGGGAAAACCTATATGTATCTGTTTCCTTGATAAAGGACTGGAATATTCATGTTTATGAAAAATATATGTTCATGATATACGTGTTTCACGTGCCCTAAAATTAAAGGCGTGACAGTTTTGGTATCTCTAACTGAACCAAACCCAACCTACAAGTAATCGATTCGGCTTATTATTATTATTTTGTTTGCTGCTTGGCCTAGTATGGCTGGAGTCTTTATTTCCTACTGCGTCTGGCTTAAACTTTGCGATTTTGGCTCACTTTGCTCGTCTTAAAATTGTGTACAATTTGGTGATGGTTAGCTTCGGGGCCGTCCAGTCACAAGTGGAAGTGAGACTAGTGGTAAGCAACGTAAAGGCCACAAGAGACAACGTAGAGTGTAGAGTTCAATGGTGGTTGAGATGCAAGTGAGTATGTCAGAGTCCCATGGGTGTTGAGGACTGACAGGGAGACGATGGGCTTTTGGAAGGGAGATTAAAGTGGTGGCCTGCTCAGAGCTAGGTGCGGGTGCTGAGAGAATGCAATGACAGTGAGTAGTAGGGCATTCGGTAAGCCAGTGAATGAGGAGAAGATATGTCAGACACGAGGAAGCTTCAGTATGCTGCAGAGCTGTGATCGCGAAAGGCAGAGTTGCGTGAAAATTGAAAAAATTAGCAAAAAAATTTAAATATATTATTAAAAGTAATATAATATTTTATATAGATACGGCGGTCGGTTCGGTTGGAATTTTTTTCCAACCAAGAACCGAACCAAATTGCTTGATTTTTCATTCAAAAAATTTGATCTAAATTGTCGAAATTCAATTATTATTTTTTCGATTTTTGGATGATTCGGTTTAGTTCGATTAGTTTTATTTGGTTTTAAACACTCCTACTTTCTAAAGTTTTCTACTCTAATTTTTAGCCAGTTTGGATGAAACCTATCAACTAGATTTTTAATTCTTATTGTTCTAAATATGTTGGTAGTGGTGTTGCAATGAAAGGTCTGGAAGTGATAACTTTTAGAGAGAGAAAATAGGAATTTTAGAGAGATTTAAGGAGTTATGGTTTCTTTTAGGGTTTTTTACACCTCATTTGTAGTTGCTGCCCTTAAATATCATTAGAGGGTATATTTATCAGAATCCTAATTGTTGAAAGTTGTCCTTGTAAAATTGATTATTTATATTTTTGCCCACAAAACTTTCAATAATTATATTTTTGTCCCTAACCTTAAGTTATCATATATTACCATATAAATTCCGATCAAATCCACGTAACAAATAAAATAAAATCCTTTGAACTTAATAAAATTCTTCTAAAAATATGAATAAATCCAACTTAGAATTATTACATATAAAAGCCTTAATTATGCTACTATTCCATTAATCTGCTTAATAAAACATAAAATAAAATTTATATCTATTTAAAAAAATTATAATTATTCAAGACAAAACATACTTATTAAGGTAAAACAAAAATCATTTAAAGCAAAATATATTTACTTTAGGCAAAAGCATTGTATAATCAAATTGCGTACATATATTAAAATGAAAATATATCGTATGAAGCAAAACATATATACCTTAAAGGAAAAATATAACAATTTAGTATAAAACATATTCATTAAAATAAAAATGTATTGTTTCAAAACTAAAGGGTATTATATGAAGTTTGACTAGCCCTCAAGAGCCATAAAGGATGAGAACAAACATTTTAAGGTCCCACAATTATTAATGGTCAAACCCGTCAAATTTTCAATGGAAGAATGTAATGAATGTTGATCATCCCATATATTGTTCATATTGATGGAAGAAAGCTTTAAGCTCTCCAAGTTTGGAAGTACAGTCTATTTACACAAACAATCTTGTCACTAAATTATTTTACTTTTTTGTATAAAAAAAAAAGAAGGAGAAGGAACAAAACAAAGCAGTTCAAAACTTATCCCATAATGAACTAAAGTTAGGGACAACTAGGTTGAGCAAATGTTTCAAGTTTTCATCTCAACGTTTTAATTTATAAGCAAATAATTAATTACACTTTCGATCTCTCTATTTTCATAAATGTATCAATTTAATCTTCTTATAATTTATAATATAAATTTAATTTCTTTAGTCTTAACAAACGAATCAAAATTGTATTTCTATTGAATTTATTATCTATTCTTTTGTTAATTTGACACGTGTATTTCACATGTATATAATTAAATAATACGTGTCATATTCAATTATTCAAAAAAAAAATATTAATGATATATTTAGTGATGCACACGTGGTGTACGTGGGTATATTAATGACAACTTATTTATTAAGATGAAATGGACTAAATTCATATTACAAATTATAAAAAGATTAAGTTGATATATTTTTAAAAATAAAAAGATTAAAAGTGCAATTAAGCCTAATATTTAAAAAAGAAGTTGCTAAAAGTATGCAATGTATAATCCACCTTTTTTAATAAAATAGTTCGGATTTGAATAAATAATGTTGCTTAAAAAAATTAAAAGTAATGAAGAAATTGTAAGTTAGACATGTACCTTTTCATCAAATAAGGTTGCTGGAATGGACGAATCACTTTCGTACTTTGTAATGCAATTTTTTGGATTGCATACCAACTGTCAATTATAAGCAATCAAGCGTAAGTGAACGTAATTTGAAGAGCTTTATCTAATCAATTATGATCTCGGTCATTAATGTAAATGTTGTTGTTTTTATTAAAACTTACAAACACACGAATTTATTGGAGTATAAATTTAGTGGTATGCAAGGTCGATCCCACAAAAATTGCTAATTAAAAAAATTTAATTCAGATCTAAAATAAATATTTTTAATTTATTCGCCAGAATATTTGTTTTGTGAGAAGAGTACTGAACAGAGTTTGTAAAGAACTAAAATACCAAAATTAAATATAAATGTATTCAAAGTAAGAAACATATTAAAGTTAGGGGATCCACTCCTAATATATCAAATAATAATAAATTTTAACTCTTTCATTACTCAAATGGAATTCTCATATAAATAAGGTTCCACTCGGAAGATAAGTTATATTAAACACACTTTGGTTTATAGATGAAGTATATTTGTCTTTTTTTATTGTATTATTAATAATAAATAACTTTTGTAAAATAGATTCAAGTATATATTGTGCCAATCATTATATTGTCTACAATAAATCAAGAATGATTCAAACATTTATTGTGCTAAAAATTGTCTACAATGTATCAAAATTCGTACATTACAAAATTTAAAATAAAAAGGTGTAAAAGGAAGAAAAACATAACAACAGAATCAATGATAATAATATAAAGTATGCAGTAAAACCATCCATTAAAAAAATAAAATAATAAGAAAATAAATAATAGAAGTGCAGAAAATAAATAATAGAGGGGCAACAAAGTCATCCCCTAAAAAAATAAATAATAAGAAAATAAATAATAAAATGGTATAAAATAAATAATAGAGGGACAACAAAGCTATCCTCTAAGAAAATAAATAGTAAAATGGCAGAAAATAAATAACAGAGGGGCAACAAAGCCATCCTCTAAGAAAATAAATAATAGAAGTGTAAAAAATAAATAATAAAGGGGTAACAAAACCATCTTTTAAGAAAATAAATAACAAAAAAATAAATAATAAAATGGCAGAAAATAAATAACAGAGGAGCAACAAAGTCATCCTCTAAGAAAATAAATAATAGAAGTGCAGAAAATAAATAACAGAGGGGAAACAAAGCCATCCTCTAAGAAAATAAATAATAGAAGTGCAAAAAATAAATAACAGAGGGGCAACAAAGCCATCCTCTAAGAATATAAATAATAAGAAAATAAATAATAGAGAGGCGACATAGCCGTCCTCTCAGAAAAAAATAACAAGAAAATAATAACAGAGAAAATAAATAACAGAAGGGCAACAAAGCCATCCTCTAAGAAAGTAAATAGTAGAAAGGCAGAAAATAAATAACAGAGGGGCAACAAAACCATCTTCTAAGAAAGTAAATAACAAGAAAATAAATAAAAAGATAAATACAACATCAAGTATAAACATTAAAATTAAGAGTTAGATAAATTATTATTTTCATACCAACAGTTTCACCCTTTCACCTTAGCACTAGGAGATTAGTTCTCCATAATCAAGGTAAGAAAACAAAATGAAAGATGAAGAAGCATGATAAAACTTATGAAAGAAAGTAAAGATACAAAATGTATAAAGAGAGAAAAATATTACAAACCCTTAGAACTTCAACAAAGATTTCCCAAGCTCACTCTTCAGCCTTTCTCCCTTCTCTCTAACTCACAAAATGTCTCTATTTATAGACAAAACAAGGGAATTAGGTGATAAAAATGGTGGGTAGAAAATTGCACTAAAGTTGACAAGTTGTGTTGCATTATGTACCCCGAAAGTCATCGTGATATATCTCCTTGATATCCACCGAATCTGCTGATCCTATCAACATAAAAGTTTTATATATTTTCATTATCTTTCCAGCCATATATATCTCCTTGATAGCCACCAAAACATTGTAATAAGGTTAGGCTGGACTGCAACAGTAAATATGATCACTTCTAACCCAATTTTGGCCCTTTTAATGTCTGAATTTGCTGACCACTTGAACATAAAAGTCCTAGCCAATTATATCTGCTATTCACCTACCAAATTTCGTACCCATTGAATATGTATTTGCTGAAATATGGCCCAAATACTACATTAAGGTTGTGCTAGACTGCAACAGTAAATATGTTCTGTTCTAGCCTAAATTTGGCCCATTGGATGTCTGAATTTACTGATCCCTTAAACATGAAAATTGTATGAAATTATGTCAACTATTCATCTACCAAAATTTTGTACATGATATATACGTATTTTCTTAGATACGACGAAAATACTGTAGTAAGATTAAGTTGAAACGCAAGCAACAAATAAATTTTTAACATTGGGTGTTTTGCCTTGAATCTTTATGTTTCAATTCTTTTAGAAATGTGGTCATAAATCAAGATTGAATTGATGCATATATCCATTAGGATGCGTCTCAAGAGACAAAAAGATAATGTTCTTTACTCAGCCATCCTTAATGAATTTATTTTGTCTGCTTGATTTATAGACATCATTTCCAAAGAATCACAATTTAACTTTAATTCCTCAAATTGAGTCAATTTCCTATTCTTCTCTTCATCTATAAAAATACACAAAACTAAAGACAAATAAGGGAGATAAATGCTTAATTAAGGTAAAAGGATAAGATAAAAATATTTAATTTATGAGTACAAAACTCATTCATCAGTAGATTTAGAAACTTCAACTTTAACAGGTTGAGGAAGGTCTTTGGGAAGATTTTTCAACCTTCCACAACCTTTGACCTTGATAACTTTCAGTTTGGTAAAGGACTGTGCTGGAAGTGAGCCATGACATATTTCATCCACATTGATCAGATTGTAAAGAACCAAGGACTCCAAGTTAGGGAAAGCTTGATGAGAATGATCCCACTCTGTTGAATCAATGATGCACTGCATTTCATCACTATCTTGGATATGAAGTTGCTTCAATTGTTGGAATCCTTCTTCATTCAATTGGCAAAGGACATTCCTAACACCTTTTAATTCGGCTAAAGATAAGTCCTCTACACTATTCAACAACATCTTAATTCCACGATCTAAATGGATGTCAATTGTCGTACTCTGATCGAGCTTAAGTGTTTTGGATGCTCCATAATTGCTGCTATCAGTCCAAGACCATTTCCATCTATCACCAATTAAAATCTTGTACCCTTCTAGCTTCCCAAAGATGAGCAAGTCCCTAGGCAAAATAGATGCATCTTGAATCTGCAAATTCAAAACTGTTAGATTACCCAAATGTCTGAGCTCACCCAAACTTGCATGGTTTTTTGGACTTTTTCTTTCCTCAATCTCCCATTGAATATATCAGTTCCCCATAAACAACTCTTCCATGCATGTTGTAACATCCTGTAATTTTTAGATATTTTCCTT
This sequence comes from Gleditsia sinensis, assembly GCA_037074535.1. NCBI lineage: Eukaryota > Viridiplantae > Streptophyta > Magnoliopsida > Fabales > Fabaceae > Gleditsia > Gleditsia sinensis. The sequence continues at coordinate 50,223,715 of CM073467.1, read as the reverse complement.
AGAAATTCTTCACCTTACATATATGCATAGAAATGTTCTAATATTAATGGAATAGGTAAAGAAAGAAAACCTAAGAGGAAATATTAGAAATAAACATGTTAAAGAAAGGTGAAATTCTTAGGTAAAGAAAGATAAATTTTTGTGAAGTAAGTAAAGCTCTTAAAATTTCAAGAAAATCGGATTAGGGTAATCTTTCTTAATTTAAGAGCAAAAGTTACTGAGTTTAGTATCTCCACCCGTAATTGGGCTTTAACCTATAGACACTTCATATAGAGTTTTTCTACTTCACATGAATTTTTAGCAAGCCAATAGGATAGGCCAAGGAAGAAATAAAACATAGACTTGGACTAGGATATAGAAATTGGACCGATAGCCCAAAAATCATGAAAATGTGACCAAGCCCATTATGAAAGGAAGAATTTTAACCAAAGTAAGGAAAATGGGCAAGAATGAGCCCAAACCCAAGAGGAAAAATAAAAATAAAAATAAAATTAAAGTGATGAAATATTAGTGTAATCAAGATTAAGTGACATGGTATTAAGACAAAAATTTGACAAGTGGTGTGATTCTAAATTCATCATTTTGGCAAGTGGCATAATAATACAAGGCTTTAGGACAAAAACATCTATATCCTACATTCATAACTTTAGCAAGTGGGTAATAATACATAGCATTATGACAAAACATCATTATCCTACACAAATAATTTTAGTTAAGTAAGGAAAATTCAAGGGCTAGAAATTTGTCACTTAAAAAGGCAAATCTATCATACTTGATTAAGACAAAAGAAAAAGGAAATGAATCCCTAAATCAAAGGGATCTTGCCCCATATCTTAAGAACATATCATCATAATTTTCAAAATACAAATCTCCTTTTTCTATGTATATCTTGACTAAGGAAGAGGAAGACAAGAACATAAGTTGTTTGTTTTCCAAAAATTCAACAAAGTGTATCCTAATTGTGATAAGGTAGACCCATGATCATGAAAGGTGAATTATTTGGTGGTCTATATAAGAAAACCCACCCTTAAAACATTATAATTTCGTCCAAGTGAGGGAGAGCAAAAATAGAAGCAAGGTAGTGTGAGGAAAGGAGAGGAAGAAAGGAAGAAAGAGGAAGGAGAAGTCTAGGAGACTAAGTGCTCCAGGTAAGTTTAACAATATTTCTTTTTGAAGAAAACCTTTGAAACTCATAATATTTATATGAGATTTTGATCTTAGAACTTTGATGATTGGTCATGGATGTTGCTATATCATGTTACATATTGATCTTGCATGTGATGTATGTTTGAATACTTAGGTTGGTGTAGATAGTTCTGCATGGGTATGGCTATGGTTGACAGAATTTTAAGCTTCGGTATTTTAATTTCTGGGAACAATCTATAAGGAATTAAAATAAATGGTTAACATAAGAATTAAAGATATATGTGTCACAGATTTTTAGCCACTGGAATCATTCCATTTGGAGTCCATATGAGGTAGCTATGGTCTGATTAGTAGTCAAAGGTCAGAAAATGAATCATCAGGGAAGAATATGTTAGGATAGCTTCGGTAATTTAATTTCTGGGAATTATTGGTAGGGAATTAAAATAAATGGTTAACATAAGAATTAAAGATATGTGTGTCATGGACTTTTAGCCACTGGAAGCATTCAATTTGGAGTTCACATGTGGTAGATATGGTCCGATTAGTAAGCCAATGTCAGAAAATGGTTCATCAGGGAAGATTATGTTAGGACAGCTTTTGTATTTTAATTTCTGGGAATTATCTGTATGGAATTAAAATAAATGGTTAACATGAAAGTTATATATCTATGTCTCATGGAAATATACCCACTGGAATTATGCAATTTGGAGTTCATATGAGGTAGATATGATCCGATTAGTAAGCAGAGGTCAGAAAATGTTTATTCAGGGAAGAGTATATTATTAATGCTTTAGTTTTTGAATTTCTGAGAATATTCTGTAGGGAATTAAAATAGCGCGCCAACATAACAATTATAGATATATGGCTCATGGATTTTTTTTACCAACTGGAATAACGCAATTTGGAGTTCCAATTTGGGAGATATGGTCTAATTAGTCAGTAAAGGTCAGAACCTATCCGAGAGGAACTATCCTGTACTTTGAGGGAGTAATATCACCTTTGTTTCTTAATTTTTCGCTACAATGTTCAACATAATAGTTTTAGATAATTGTTTTATCTTGAAATGGACACCAAGATCACCTACATCAGAGTTAAATTGAGGGAGTTATGCTCTGATTAGTAAGAGAAGGTTAGATAGGATGAAAAACCTTCATCAAGAAAATAAAGAAATAAAATTAGTATTTAAAAAAGAAGATGAATCTTAATAAATGACTAGTATAGCCATAGCCATTGCCATTGTATGAACTTCTTACCATCTTAAGTATGAAATTTTGACATGGAAATATTTTATAAAGTGATATTTGAAATGGTTATGTTCATGACATGATTACCAATGATTTATGGTAATAGTTATATTTTGATGAACATACTTGTTATTGAAAGCATATTTTTGGCTATCATTGTGAAAAGAAAAGAAATAAGCACGGTCACATGGCAATCCGTGTGGTGCACCAGTAGGGGACGCCCTACCAACGGTTATGATCATGATAATGAGAAAAGAAAGAGAAAGTGGGCCATGTCGGACGGAGCGAGAAAAGCCCGTACCGGAGAGTAGAGGATACTCACCCTGACCGGGGTAGCTTGAAATGAGAATAAGTTGATGGCCATCATATGATATTTTGAAAATGGTTAATCCTGTCATACATATCATTACAGTATGATTCTTATGTGCATAGATATAATGCATTCATGTGACCAAAGATATTTTCTGTAGTTTATACAGCTGAACATGACGTGATGAGCTTTACTGATGATAATTTATTGTTGAACTTACTGGGATTTAATTCTCACTATATTTCCATATCATGTTCAGAAAATTAATTATGCAGCTTTTGTTGCTAAGGCTCTGGCTTTTAGTGCACATTGGATCGAGTTACTTTATGTTGGGCATATTTCAGAATCAAATAAGTTGTTTGTGGTCGAGTTGGCTCAGATCCCGGTGAAGGTGCAACCACCCGCACCTGTATCTCCGGAATTGGTCAACCAAAATAAACAAGATGTAAATATCTGTATTTGATATGTTATACGTTTGTTTTGATTAATGACATGTATGTGAACTCAATATTGTATAATAATAAAGGAAAAAAAAAGGTTGTTACATAATTGGTATCAGAGTAGGTCGATCCTAGATGGCCAGTGGGTGGATGGTTATCTGAATCGATCTTATAGTGTCTTGAGTATGTTGTGGTTGTGCTGTGTAGGAAATCAGTGACTCATATAGGTAAGAAATTACTAGTGTTTCTTATCTATATGCCGAGGTGGTGTTATGACTGCTGTTAAATATTGTTTTGAAACTAACTATTGGGCTTGATCACCTCAATAGTAGCATAAATTTATTTTTTCCACAGTAGGAAATGGCACCACCAAGGTGGAATCCGGCAAACAATGCGGAAAAAATCTTGCACAACCTTGCCACAGCAATTCGAGAATTTGGTATTGATTTACTCCTTAGAACCCAACTAGTATCTATATCCCTATATAGAATGATATCGATTGAATTTAAAAAAAAATTGTGATTTGTGAAAAGTGCATGTCTAAGGAAAGCTCTGGCAAGGAAAGACTTGGTACTTAAGCGTGTCCATTAGTGACCCACCTCTCTTTCCTGGGAACTTTTCTGGTGCGCTGTTTACAGACTACAATTACTATCCAGTTACCGAGATATTAGTGTGGAATTTTAACATGGAATTTACCCTAGTACTCATATAAAATTTCCAAGAAGTTTTGAAAGTGCCGGTTTTATTTGAAAAATCTTAGTATGCTCCGTGGTTGCAGTATTTCCACATCAGAAAAGAATTATTCTAGTTACTGGAAAAAAAAAATTACAAGACTTGTTAGACAAGGGATTTAAATGCCCTAGTACTTTTATTTGGAGTGCTCTAGTTCTATTTGTGAAAAAGAAAGATGGATCACTATGACTATGCATAGATTGTAGACAGTTGAATAAGGTAACAATGTAGAATAGAAACCCATTAGCTCGTATAGATTACCTGTTTGACCAGTTATAAGGTGTTCAATATTTTTCCACAAATAGATTTGGGATATGAGTAACATTAATTAAGGATAAGAGAAGAGGATGTATGACTTATTATGGGCATTATGAGTTCTTGGTGATGCATTTAATTGACAAACCTTTAGCTGCATTCATAAATTTAATGAATAGTAATTAGGTCATCCTTGGAACAATTTGTTATTATATATATGGTTGATATATTAGAATATTTCAAAAGTTCAGAGGATCATAAGCAACATTCAAAGATAGTTTTACCAACTCTAAAGGAGTATGGTTGGTAAATATGGTATACAAGTAGAGTCTAAGAAAGTAAAAGTAGTACAATAATAGCTACGTTTTACTACATTTAAAGATGAAGATCCAAATCCAATTTACGCTTCCTGCGGTTATCTGCCGTCCATTCTACTGGAGTAATAGTTAGATCAGGTACATGAACATAGGCTTGTAAAGCATCAATCAACTCCTCAACATTTGAAGCTGAGATGAGAATTTGTTGTGCTGAGTGTGAGATAAACCTCTGTTCCACAGCTTGATCTAGAAAAGATAACAAACCATCAAAGAAGTGATTAACATTTAACAAACCTATCGGTTTGTGATGCATATTTAGTTGTGCCCAAGAGACTATTTGGAAAATCTCCTCTAAAGTACCAAAACCACCTGGTAAGGCAATGAAGGCGTCAGCATTGCTCATCATTCTAGCCATGCGTTCATGCATGGAAACTACCCTATATTGCTGGATGTAGCTAGAGCTGTAGGAATAATACCTAGAACTTGGCATCCCCCTGCATGTGCAGCTGTAGCCACACACCCCATTAACCCACAGTTACCTCCACCATACACTAAATGAATTTTTCTCTTAGCCAGCACCATACCCAGATTTTGTGCTGCTTTAACATACTCCTCATCTTTTCCAGGACTGGAACCACAAAAGACACAGATATTTCGAAACTGACGGAATGTTGTTCCCTCCATAATTTCTATCACCTTAACTTTGAGAATAGACAAAGATACTAATGTAAGTATTTATAGAACTCGGAGAAAGGCATATTTATAATAGCTATGCGAATAGGCCGGGTATTATTAGAACAACTATGTGAGTGATTGGTGGATATCAACTAAATTAAAGGTAAATAAAAAAATAAAATAAAAAATTTCAAAAATGACGGCAAGCATGTATATGTACAGTAGTATGACTGTGACCCATATTAAGCACATAAAGAGTATAAGATAAGATATCACCAGAAATCTATCTTTATCTTGTTGTCTTTGATGAAGCATTGATGTTTTGATTCTTGTAGAAAAGTTCTAGGTGATAGCCGTCAAAAAAAAAAATGCAATCAAATGATTTATTTTGTATTCTCAATGTTTTCGCCAGTCGACTATCAGTATTATTAAGTCGACTAGCTATTTTGAGAAATTTTAATTTGGACTGGTTAATTTACAGTTGATTAATTACATCTATTTTGAAGCAATCAACTGCATCCTACCAGTTAACTACATATTCTTTTATTTTCACAGACTTTTATAAGCTCAGAAATGTTTCTTTTTCCATGTGATATCTTTCCACCGAATACCAATAGATTTAAAGTAGATTCTGACACATATATTCAAAATTTGCGGCCACCGATTTTTGTTGAAATCATAGATAGATTTTGTTTACAGATTTTCAAGAATTGCGGCCACCGATTTTAGTATTTTTCAATGCTTTGTCAAAACTTTTGACTTTCGCTTTTGGAACCATTCTCTATTATGCTTTTCGTCTGTTTCACTCATTAACGGTTGGCATTAAATGCAAGGTTATTTTCCCTCATTACAATTAAAGATAATTTCTTCCTTTGAAACTTGGTTGTTATGGTGTCTAAGTTGTTAATAGGTTAAAATAATGAAAGGTTTGAAAATAATGGATGGATGATGGTCTTATGGTGTTTTGACGAATGTAATCAAGAGAATTAGTGGTGTTGAAGTTCTCGAGGAATAAAATATAGGAAGTAGGATTTAAGTTAGTCTTTGAACTCTTAATTTGGAAATATAGAGAATATGCTGAGAACCATGTCCAGAAATAATGTAGGTTATCAAGATATTTATGTTAAAGGATTATATCATGCTAAATTGAGTCTAATATCTAGGATGTGAATTATGTTGGAATTGAGAATTCATGTATGAGTAATTGTTAGGAAAAAAAAAACACAAATCTTCTTCAAATGATTGGGTGAATTAAATGGGATTGGCATAAGCTAGAATGAGGTGCTTTTGGATATGATAGAAGAAATAATTGAAATTTTTGACAATGAGTTTAATGGTGTTAATAAGCTTGTATAGAATTACTGTGATGAGGTAAGTTGGAATTATTAGACATGTGTCAATGGTACATAAACGTTATTAAATATTTGAAGGATTTATTGCTATGTATGTTTAACATATTGATTAAAGGATTTGAGGATAAAAATAGATGATAGATTAAGATGATGATATTCAGGGGATGATGTTGATATAAAAAAAAAAAAGTTGACTTGATAGAAGTTTGGAATAAGAAAAGATAGTTACACAATATGAAGGTGTATATGTTCCTTTATATGTGTGTTTTCTAATATCGACCCATAGATATATTCATACGGGCTAGAGGATATCAATGGAAGAACTTATGATTGAAAGAAATCCTTATGGTTAAGTTATATGGCAAAATCACTCAAGTGATTGAAAGAAATCCTTATGGTTAAGTTATATGGCAAAATCACTCAAGTGAAAAAGATGTCATACAGAAAAGATATCTCTAATTATTTAGGTAATAAGCTTGGTAACTCTGAATAATGCCTTAATTTCATTCCCTACATGTGGTAGGATGGATTGAAATTCGGGGACCGAATTTCTTAAAGGGGGGAAGAATGTAACATCCTGTAATTTTTAGATATTTTCCTTAGAAATTCTTCACCTTACATATATGCATAGAAATGTTCTAATATTAATGGAATAGGTAAAGAAAGAAAACCTAAGAGGAAATATTAGAAATAAACATGTTAAAGAAAGGTGAAATTCTTAGGTAAAGAAAGATAAATTTTTGTGAAGTAAGTAAAGTTCTTAAAATTTCAAGAAGATCGGATTAGGGTAATCTTTCTTAATTTAAGAGCAAAAGTTACTGAGTTTAGTATCTCCACCCGTAATTGGGCTTTAACCTATAGACACTTCATATAGAGTTTTTCTACTTCACATGAATTTTTAGCAAGCCAATAGGATAGGCCAAGGAAGAAATAAAACATAGACTTGGACTAGGATATAGAAATTGGACCGATAGCCCAAAAATCATGAAAATGTGACCAAGCCCATTATGAAAGGAAGAATTTTAACCAAAGTAAGGAAAATGGGCAAGAATGAGCCCAAACCCAAGAGGAAAAATAAAAATAAAAATAAAATTAAAGTGATGAAATATTAGTGTAATCAAGATTAAGTGACATGGCATTAAGACAAAAATTTGACAAGTGGTGTGATTCTAAATTCATCATTTTGGCAAGTGGCATAATAATACAAGGCTTTAGGACAAAAACATCTATATCCTACATTCATAACTTTAGCAAGTGGGTAATAATACATAGCATTATGACAAAACATCATTATCCTACACAAATAATTTTAGTTAAGTAAGGAAAATTCAAGGGCTAGAAATTTGCCACTTAAAAAGGCAAATCTATCATACTTGATTAAGACAAAAGAAAAAGGAAATGAATCCCTAAATCAAAGGGATCTTGCCCCATATCTTAAGAACATATCATCATAATTTTCAAAATACAAATCTCCTTTTTCTATGTATATCTTGACTAAGGAAGAGGAAGACAAGAACATAAGTTGTTTGTTTTCCAAAAATTCAACAAAGTGTATCCTAATTGTGATAAGGTAGACCCATGATCATGAAAGGTGAATTATTTGGTGGTCTATATAAGAAAACCCACCCTTAAAACATTATAATTTCGTCCAAGTGAGGGAGAGCAAAAATAGAAGCAAGGTAGTGTGAGGAAAGGAGAGGAAGAAAGGAAGAAAGAGGAAGGAGAAGTCTAGGAGACTAAGTGCTCCAGGTAAGTTTAACAATATTTCTTTTTGAAGAAAACCTTTGAAACTCATAATATTTATATGAGATTTTGATCTTAGAACTTTGATGATTGGTCATGGATGTTGCTATATCATGTTACATATTGATCTTGCATGTGATGTATGTTTGAATACTTAGGTTGGTGTAGATAGTTCTGCATGGGTATGGCTATGGTTGACAGAATTTTAAGCTTCGGTATTTTAATTTCTGGGAACAATCTATAAGGAATTAAAATAAATGGTTAACATAAGAATTAAAGATATATGTGTCACGGATTTTTAGCCACTGGAATCATTCCATTTGGAGTCCATATGAGGTAGCTATGGTCTGATTAGTAGTCAAAGGTCAGAAAATGAATCATCAGGGAAGAATATGTTAGGATAGCTTCGGTAATTTAATTTCTGGGAATTATTGGTAGGGAATTAAAATAAATGGTTAACATAAGAATTAAAGATATGTGTGTCATGGACTTTTAGCCACTGGAAGCATTCAATTTGGAGTTCACATGTGGTAGATATGGTCCGATTAGTAAGCCAATGTCAGAAAATGGTTCATCAGGGAAGATTATGTTAGGACAGCTTTTGTATTTTAATTTCTGGGAATTATCTGTATGGAATTAAAATAAATGGTTAACATGAAAGTTATATATCTATGTCTCATGGAAATATACCCACTGGAATTATGCAATTTGGAGTTCATATGAGGTAGATATGATCCGATTAGTAAGCAGAGGTCAGAAAATGTTTATTCAGGGAAGAGTATATTATTAATGCTTTAGTTTTTGAATTTCTGAGAATATTCTGTAGGGAATTAAAATAGCGCGCCAACATAACAATTATAGATATATGGCTCATGGATTTTTTTTACCAACTGGAATAACGCAATTTGGAGTTCCAATTTGGGAGATATGGTCTAATTAGTCAGTAAAGGTCAGAACCTATCCGAGAGGAACTATCCTGTACTTTGAGGGAGTAATATCACCTTTGTTTCTTAATTTTTCGCTACAATGTTCAACATAATAGTTTTAGATAATTGTTTTATCTTGAAATGGACACCAAGATCACCTACATCAGAGTTAAATTGAGGGAGTTATGCTCTGATTAGTAAGAGAAGGTTAGATAGGATGAAAAACCTTCATCAAGAAAATAAAGAAATAAAATTAGTATTTAAAAAAGAAGATGAATCTTAATAAATGACTAGTATAGCCATAGCCATTGCCATTGTATGAACTTCTTACCATCTTAAGTATGAAATTTTGACATGGAAATATTTTATAAAGTGATATTTGAAATGGTTATGTTCATGACATGATTACCAATGATTTATGGTAATAGTTATATTTTGATGAACATACTTGTTATTGAAAGCATATTTTTGGCTATCATTGTGAAAAGAAAAGAAATAAGCACGGTCACATGGCAATCCGTGTGGTGCACCAGTAGGGGACGCCCTACCAACGGTTATGATCATGATAATGAGAAAAGAAAGAGAAAGTGGGCCATGTCGGACGGAGCGAGAAAAGCCCGTACCGGAGAGTAGAGGATACTCACCCTGACCGGGGTAGCTTGAAATGAGAATAAGTTGATGGCCATCATATGATATTTTGAAAATGGTTAATCCTGTCATACATATCATTACAGTATGATTCTTATGTGCATAGATATAATGCATTCATGTGACCAAAGATATTTTCTGTAGTTTATACAGCTGAACATGACGTGATGAGCTTTACTGATGATAATTTATTGTTGAACTTACTGGGATTTAATTCTCACTATATTTCCATATCATGTTCAGAAAATTAATTATGCAGCTTTTGTTGCTAAGGCTCTGGCTTTTAGTGCACATTGGATCGAGTTACTTTATGTTGGGCATATTTCAGAATCAAATAAGTTGTTTGTGGTCGAGTTGGCTCAGATCCCGGTGAAGGTGCAACCACCCGCACCTGTATCTCCGGAATTGGTCAACCAAAATAAACAAGATGTAAATATCTGTATTTGATATGTTATACGTTTGTTTTGATTAATGACATGTATGTGAACTCAATATTGTATAATAATAAAGGAAAAAAAAAGGTTGTTACATAATTGGTATCAGAGTAGGTCGATCCTAGATGGCCAGTGGGTGGATGGTTATCTGAATCGATCTTATAGTGTCTTGAGTATGTTGTGGTTGTGCTGTGTAGGAAATCAGTGACTCATATAGGTAAGAAATTACTAGTGTTTCTTATCTATATGCCGAGGTGGTGTTATGACTGCTGTTAAATATTGTTTTGAAACTAACTATTGGGCTTGATCACCTCAATAGTAGCATAAATTTATTTTTTCCACAGTAGGAAATGGCACCACCAAGGTGGAATCCGGCAAACAATGCGGAAAAAATCTTGCACAACCTTGCCACAGCAATTCGAGAATTTGGTATTGATTTACTCCTTAGAACCCAACTAGTATCTATATCCCTATATAGAATGATATCGATTGAATTTAAAAAAAAATTGTGATTTGTGAAAAGTGCATGTCTAAGGAAAGCTCTGGCAAGGAAAGACTTGGTACTTAAGCGTGTCCATTAGTGACCCACCTCTCTTTCCTGGGAACTTTTCTGGTGCGCTGTTTACAGACTACAATTACTATCCAGTTACCGAGATATTAGTGTGGAATTTTAACATGGAATTTACCCTAGTACTCATATAAAATTTCCAAGAAGTTTTGAAAGTGCCGGTTTTATTTGAAAAATCTTAGTATGCTCCGTGGTTGCAGTATTTCCACATCAGAAAAGAATTATTCTAGTTACTGGAAAAAAAAAATTACAAGACTTGTTAGACAAGGGATTTAAATGCCCTAGTACTTTTATTTGGAGTGCTCTAGTTCTATTTGTGAAAAAGAAAGATGGATCACTATGACTATGCATAGATTGTAGACAGTTGAATAAGGTAACAATGTAGAATAGAAACCCATTAGCTCGTATAGATTACCTGTTTGACCAGTTATAAGGTGTTCAATATTTTTCCACAAATAGATTTGGGATATGAGTAACATTAATTAAGGATAAGAGAAGAGGATGTATGACTTATTATGGGCATTATGAGTTCTTGGTGATGCATTTAATTGACAAACCTTTAGCTGCATTCATAAATTTAATGAATAGTAATTAGGTCATCCTTGGAACAATTTGTTATTATATATATGGTTGATATATTAGAATATTTCAAAAGTTCAGAGGATCATAAGCAACATTCAAAGATAGTTTTACCAACTCTAAAGGAGTATGGTTGGTAAATATGGTATACAAGTAGAGTCTAAGAAAGTAAAAGTAGTACAATAATAGCTACGTTTTACTACATTTAAAGATGAAGATCCAAATCCAATTTACGCTTCCTGCGGTTATCTGCCGTCCATTCTACTGGAGTAATAGTTAGATCAGGTACATGAACATAGGCTTGTAAAGCATCAATCAACTCCTCAACATTTGAAGCTGAGATGAGAATTTGTTGTGCTGAGTGTGAGATAAACCTCTGTTCCACAGCTTGATCTAGAAAAGATAACAAACCATCAAAGAAGTGATTAACATTTAACAAACCTATCGGTTTGTGATGCATATTTAGTTGTGCCCAAGAGACTATTTGGAAAATCTCCTCTAAAGTACCAAAACCACCTGGTAAGGCAATGAAGGCGTCAGCATTGCTCATCATTCTAGCCATGCGTTCATGCATGGAAACTACCCTATATTGCTGGATGTAGCTAGAGCTGTAGGAATAATACCTAGAACTTGGCATCCCCCTGCATGTGCAGCTGTAGCCACACACCCCATTAACCCACAGTTACCTCCACCATACACTAAATGAATTTTTCTCTTAGCCAGCACCATACCCAGATTTTGTGCTGCTTTAACATACTCCTCATCTTTTCCAGGACTGGAACCACAAAAGACACAGATATTTCGAAACTGACGGAATGTTGTTCCCTCCATAATTTCTATCACCTTAACTTTGAGAATAGACAAAGATACTAATGTAAGTATTTATAGAACTCGGAGAAAGGCATATTTATAATAGCTATGCGAATAGGCCGGGTATTATTAGAACAACTATGTGAGTGATTGGTGGATATCAACTAAATTAAAGGTAAATAAAAAAATAAAATAAAAAATTTCAAAAATGACGGCAAGCATGTATATGTACAGTAGTATGACTGTGACCCATATTAAGCACATAAAGAGTATAAGATAAGATATCACCAGAAATCTATCTTTATCTTGTTGTCTTTGATGAAGCATTGATGTTTTGATTCTTGTAGAAAAGTTCTAGGTGATAGCCGTCAAAAAAAAAAATGCAATCAAATGATTTATTTTGTATTCTCAATGTTTTCGCCAGTCGACTATCAGTATTATTAAGTCGACTAGCTATTTTGAGAAATTTTAATTTGGACTGGTTAATTTACAGTTGATTAATTACATCTATTTTGAAGCAATCAACTGCATCCTACCAGTTAACTACATATTCTTTTATTTTCACAGACTTTTATAAGCTCAGAAATGTTTCTTTTTCCATGTGATATCTTTCCACCGAATACCAATAGATTTAAAGTAGATTCTGACACATATATTCAAAATTTGCGGCCACCGATTTTTGTTGAAATCATAGATAGATTTTGTTTACAGATTTTCAAGAATTGCGGCCACCGATTTTAGTATTTTTCAATGCTTTGTCAAAACTTTTGACTTTCGCTTTTGGAACCATTCTCTATTATGCTTTTCGTCTGTTTCACTCATTAACGGTTGGCATTAAATGCAAGGTTATTTTCCCTCATTACAATTAAAGATAATTTCTTCCTTTGAAACTTGGTTGTTATGGTGTCTAAGTTGTTAATAGGTTAAAATAATGAAAGGTTTGAAAATAATGGATGGATGATGGTCTTATGGTGTTTTGACGAATGTAATCAAGAGAATTAGTGGTGTTGAAGTTCTCGAGGAATAAAATATAGGAAGTAGGATTTAAGTTAGTCTTTGAACTCTTAATTTGGAAATATAGAGAATATGCTGAGAACCATGTCCAGAAATAATGTAGGTTATCAAGATATTTATGTTAAAGGATTATATCATGCTAAATTGAGTCTAATATCTAGGATGTGAATTATGTTGGAATTGAGAATTCATGTATGAGTAATTGTTAGGAAAAAAAAAACACAAATCTTCTTCAAATGATTGGGTGAATTAAATGGGATTGGCATAAGCTAGAATGAGGTGCTTTTGGATATGATAGAAGAAATAATTGAAATTTTTGACAATGAGTTTAATGGTGTTAATAAGCTTGTATAGAATTACTGTGATGAGGTAAGTTGGAATTATTAGACATGTGTCAATGGTACATAAACGTTATTAAATATTTGAAGGATTTATTGCTATGTATGTTTAACATATTGATTAAAGGATTTGAGGATAAAAATAGATGATAGATTAAGATGATGATATTCAGGGGATGATGTTGATATAAAAAAAAAAAAGTTGACTTGATAGAAGTTTGGAATAAGAAAAGATAGTTACACAATATGAAGGTGTATATGTTCCTTTATATGTGTGTTTTCTAATATCGACCCATAGATATATTCATACGGGCTAGAGGATATCAATGGAAGAACTTATGATTGAAAGAAATCCTTATGGTTAAGTTATATGGCAAAATCACTCAAGTGATTGAAAGAAATCCTTATGGTTAAGTTATATGGCAAAATCACTCAAGTGAAAAAGATGTCATACAGAAAAGATATCTCTAATTATTTAGGTAATAAGCTTGGTAACTCTGAATAATGCCTTAATTTCATTCCCTACATGTGGTAGGATGGATTGAAATTCGGGGACCGAATTTCTTAAAGGGGGGAAGAATGTAACATCCTGTAATTTTTAGATATTTTCCTTAGAAATTCTTCACCTTACATATATGCATAGAAATGTTCTAATATTAATGGAATAGGTAAAGAAAGAAAACCTAAGAGGAAATATTAGAAATAAACATGTTAAAGAAAGGTGAAATTCTTAGGTAAAGAAAGATAAATTTTTGTGAAGTAAGTAAAGTTCTTAAAATTTCAAGAAGATCGGATTAGGGTAATCTTTCTTAATTTAAGAGCAAAAGTTACTGAGTTTAGTATCTCCACCCGTAATTGGGCTTTAACCTATAGACACTTCATATAGAGTTTTTCTACTTCACATGAATTTTTAGCAAGCCAATAGGATAGGCCAAGGAAGAAATAAAACATAGACTTGGACTAGGATATAGAAATTGGACCGATAGCCCAAAAATCATGAAAATGTGACCAAGCCCATTATGAAAGGAAGAATTTTAACCAAAGTAAGGAAAATGGGCAAGAATGAGCCCAAACCCAAGAGGAAAAATAAAAATAAAAATAAAATTAAAGTGATGAAATATTAGTGTAATCAAGATTAAGTGACATGGCATTAAGACAAAAATTTGACAAGTGGTGTGATTCTAAATTCATCATTTTGGCAAGTGGCATAATAATACAAGGCTTTAGGACAAAAACATCTATATCCTACATTCATAACTTTAGCAAGTGGGTAATAATACATAGCATTATGACAAAACATCATTATCCTACACAAATAATTTTAGTTAAGTAAGGAAAATTCAAGGGCTAGAAATTTGCCACTTAAAAAGGCAAATCTATCATACTTGATTAAGACAAAAGAAAAAGGAAATGAATCCCTAAATCAAAGGGATCTTGCCCCATATCTTAAGAACATATCATCATAATTTTCAAAATACAAATCTCCTTTTTCTATGTATATCTTGACTAAGGAAGAGGAAGACAAGAACATAAGTTGTTTGTTTTCCAAAAATTCAACAAAGTGTATCCTAATTGTGATAAGGTAGACCCATGATCATGAAAGGTGAATTATTTGGTGGTCTATATAAGAAAACCCACCCTTAAAACATTATAATTTCGTCCAAGTGAGGGAGAGCAAAAATAGAAGCAAGGTAGTGTGAGGAAAGGAGAGGAAGAAAGGAAGAAAGAGGAAGGAGAAGTCTAGGAGACTAAGTGCTCCAGGTAAGTTTAACAATATTTCTTTTTGAAGAAAACCTTTGAAACTCATAATATTTATATGAGATTTTGATCTTAGAACTTTGATGATTGGTCATGGATGTTGCTATATCATGTTACATATTGATCTTGCATGTGATGTATGTTTGAATACTTAGGTTGGTGTAGATAGTTCTGCATGGGTATGGCTATGGTTGACAGAATTTTAAGCTTCGGTATTTTAATTTCTGGGAACAATCTATAAGGAATTAAAATAAATGGTTAACATAAGAATTAAAGATATATGTGTCACGGATTTTTAGCCACTGGAATCATTCCATTTGGAGTCCATATGAGGTAGCTATGGTCTGATTAGTAGTCAAAGGTCAGAAAATGAATCATCAGGGAAGAATATGTTAGGATAGCTTCGGTAATTTAATTTCTGGGAATTATTGGTAGGGAATTAAAATAAATGGTTAACATAAGAATTAAAGATATGTGTGTCATGGACTTTTAGCCACTGGAAGCATTCAATTTGGAGTTCACATGTGGTAGATATGGTCCGATTAGTAAGCCAATGTCAGAAAATGGTTCATCAGGGAAGATTATGTTAGGACAGCTTTTGTATTTTAATTTCTGGGAATTATCTGTATGGAATTAAAATAAATGGTTAACATGAAAGTTATATATCTATGTCTCATGGAAATATACCCACTGGAATTATGCAATTTGGAGTTCATATGAGGTAGATATGATCCGATTAGTAAGCAGAGGTCAGAAAATGTTTATTCAGGGAAGAGTATATTATTAATGCTTTAGTTTTTGAATTTCTGAGAATATTCTGTAGGGAATTAAAATAGCGCGCCAACATAACAATTATAGATATATGGCTCATGGATTTTTTTTACCAACTGGAATAACGCAATTTGGAGTTCCAATTTGGGAGATATGGTCTAATTAGTCAGTAAAGGTCAGAACCTATCCGAGAGGAACTATCCTGTACTTTGAGGGAGTAATATCACCTTTGTTTCTTAATTTTTCGCTACAATGTTCAACATAATAGTTTTAGATAATTGTTTTATCTTGAAATGGACACCAAGATCACCTACATCAGAGTTAAATTGAGGGAGTTATGCTCTGATTAGTAAGAGAAGGTTAGATAGGATGAAAAACCTTCATCAAGAAAATAAAGAAATAAAATTAGTATTTAAAAAAGAAGATGAATCTTAATAAATGACTAGTATAGCCATAGCCATTGCCATTGTATGAACTTCTTACCATCTTAAGTATGAAATTTTGACATGGAAATATTTTATAAAGTGATATTTGAAATGGTTATGTTCATGACATGATTACCAATGATTTATGGTAATAGTTATATTTTGATGAACATACTTGTTATTGAAAGCATATTTTTGGCTATCATTGTGAAAAGAAAAGAAATAAGCACGGTCACATGGCAATCCGTGTGGTGCACCAGTAGGGGACGCCCTACCAACGGTTATGATCATGATAATGAGAAAAGAAAGAGAAAGTGGGCCATGTCGGACGGAGCGAGAAAAGCCCGTACCGGAGAGTAGAGGATACTCACCCTGACCGGGGTAGCTTGAAATGAGAATAAGTTGATGGCCATCATATGATATTTTGAAAATGGTTAATCCTGTCATACATATCATTACAGTATGATTCTTATGTGCATAGATATAATGCATTCATGTGACCAAAGATATTTTCTGTAGTTTATACAGCTGAACATGACGTGATGAGCTTTACTGATGATAATTTATTGTTGAACTTACTGGGATTTAATTCTCACTATATTTCCATATCATGTTCAGAAAATTAATTATGCAGCTTTTGTTGCTAAGGCTCTGGCTTTTAGTGCACATTGGATCGAGTTACTTTATGTTGGGCATATTTCAGAATCAAATAAGTTGTTTGTGGTCGAGTTGGCTCAGATCCCGGTGAAGGTGCAACCACCCGCACCTGTATCTCCGGAATTGGTCAACCAAAATAAACAAGATGTAAATATCTGTATTTGATATGTTATACGTTTGTTTTGATTAATGACATGTATGTGAACTCAATATTGTATAATAATAAAGGAAAAAAAAAGGTTGTTACATAATTGGTATCAGAGTAGGTCGATCCTAGATGGCCAGTGGGTGGATGGTTATCTGAATCGATCTTATAGTGTCTTGAGTATGTTGTGGTTGTGCTGTGTAGGAAATCAGTGACTCATATAGGTAAGAAATTACTAGTGTTTCTTATCTATATGCCGAGGTGGTGTTATGACTGCTGTTAAATATTGTTTTGAAACTAACTATTGGGCTTGATCACCTCAATAGTAGCATAAATTTATTTTTTCCACAGTAGGAAATGGCACCACCAAGGTGGAATCCGGCAAACAATGCGGAAAAAATCTTGCACAACCTTGCCACAGCAATTCGAGAATTTGGTATTGATTTACTCCTTAGAACCCAACTAGTATCTATATCCCTATATAGAATGATATCGATTGAATTTAAAAAAAAATTGTGATTTGTGAAAAGTGCATGTCTAAGGAAAGCTCTGGCAAGGAAAGACTTGGTACTTAAGCGTGTCCATTAGTGACCCACCTCTCTTTCCTGGGAACTTTTCTGGTGCGCTGTTTACAGACTACAATTACTATCCAGTTACCGAGATATTAGTGTGGAATTTTAACATGGAATTTACCCTAGTACTCATATAAAATTTCCAAGAAGTTTTGAAAGTGCCGGTTTTATTTGAAAAATCTTAGTATGCTCCGTGGTTGCAGTATTTCCACATCAGAAAAGAATTATTCTAGTTACTGGAAAAAAAAAATTACAAGACTTGTTAGACAAGGGATTTAAATGCCCTAGTACTTTTATTTGGAGTGCTCTAGTTCTATTTGTGAAAAAGAAAGATGGATCACTATGACTATGCATAGATTGTAGACAGTTGAATAAGGTAACAATGTAGAATAGAAACCCATTAGCTCGTATAGATTACCTGTTTGACCAGTTATAAGGTGTTCAATATTTTTCCACAAATAGATTTGGGATATGAGTAACATTAATTAAGGATAAGAGAAGAGGATGTATGACTTATTATGGGCATTATGAGTTCTTGGTGATGCATTTAATTGACAAACCTTTAGCTGCATTCATAAATTTAATGAATAGTAATTAGGTCATCCTTGGAACAATTTGTTATTATATATATGGTTGATATATTAGAATATTTCAAAAGTTCAGAGGATCATAAGCAACATTCAAAGATAGTTTTACCAACTCTAAAGGAGTATGGTTGGTAAATATGGTATACAAGTAGAGTCTAAGAAAGTAAAAGTAGTACAATAATAGCTACGTTTTACTACATTTAAAGATGAAGATCCAAATCCAATTTACGCTTCCTGCGGTTATCTGCCGTCCATTCTACTGGAGTAATAGTTAGATCAGGTACATGAACATAGGCTTGTAAAGCATCAATCAACTCCTCAACATTTGAAGCTGAGATGAGAATTTGTTGTGCTGAGTGTGAGATAAACCTCTGTTCCACAGCTTGATCTAGAAAAGATAACAAACCATCAAAGAAGTGATTAACATTTAACAAACCTATCGGTTTGTGATGCATATTTAGTTGTGCCCAAGAGACTATTTGGAAAATCTCCTCTAAAGTACCAAAACCACCTGGTAAGGCAATGAAGGCGTCAGCATTGCTCATCATTCTAGCCATGCGTTCATGCATGGAAACTACCCTATATTGCTGGATGTAGCTAGAGCTGTAGGAATAATACCTAGAACTTGGCATCCCCCTGCATGTGCAGCTGTAGCCACACACCCCATTAACCCACAGTTACCTCCACCATACACTAAATGAATTTTTCTCTTAGCCAGCACCATACCCAGATTTTGTGCTGCTTTAACATACTCCTCATCTTTTCCAGGACTGGAACCACAAAAGACACAGATATTTCGAAACTGACGGAATGTTGTTCCCTCCATAATTTCTATCACCTTAACTTTGAGAATAGACAAAGATACTAATGTAAGTATTTATAGAACTCGGAGAAAGGCATATTTATAATAGCTATGCGAATAGGCCGGGTATTATTAGAACAACTATGTGAGTGATTGGTGGATATCAACTAAATTAAAGGTAAATAAAAAAATAAAATAAAAAATTTCAAAAATGACGGCAAGCATGTATATGTACAGTAGTATGACTGTGACCCATATTAAGCACATAAAGAGTATAAGATAAGATATCACCAGAAATCTATCTTTATCTTGTTGTCTTTGATGAAGCATTGATGTTTTGATTCTTGTAGAAAAGTTCTAGGTGATAGCCGTCAAAAAAAAAAATGCAATCAAATGATTTATTTTGTATTCTCAATGTTTTCGCCAGTCGACTATCAGTATTATTAAGTCGACTAGCTATTTTGAGAAATTTTAATTTGGACTGGTTAATTTACAGTTGATTAATTACATCTATTTTGAAGCAATCAACTGCATCCTACCAGTTAACTACATATTCTTTTATTTTCACAGACTTTTATAAGCTCAGAAATGTTTCTTTTTCCATGTGATATCTTTCCACCGAATACCAATAGATTTAAAGTAGATTCTGACACATATATTCAAAATTTGCGGCCACCGATTTTTGTTGAAATCATAGATAGATTTTGTTTACAGATTTTCAAGAATTGCGGCCACCGATTTTAGTATTTTTCAATGCTTTGTCAAAACTTTTGACTTTCGCTTTTGGAACCATTCTCTATTATGCTTTTCGTCTGTTTCACTCATTAACGGTTGGCATTAAATGCAAGGTTATTTTCCCTCATTACAATTAAAGATAATTTCTTCCTTTGAAACTTGGTTGTTATGGTGTCTAAGTTGTTAATAGGTTAAAATAATGAAAGGTTTGAAAATAATGGATGGATGATGGTCTTATGGTGTTTTGACGAATGTAATCAAGAGAATTAGTGGTGTTGAAGTTCTCGAGGAATAAAATATAGGAAGTAGGATTTAAGTTAGTCTTTGAACTCTTAATTTGGAAATATAGAGAATATGCTGAGAACCATGTCCAGAAATAATGTAGGTTATCAAGATATTTATGTTAAAGGATTATATCATGCTAAATTGAGTCTAATATCTAGGATGTGAATTATGTTGGAATTGAGAATTCATGTATGAGTAATTGTTAGGAAAAAAAAAACACAAATCTTCTTCAAATGATTGGGTGAATTAAATGGGATTGGCATAAGCTAGAATGAGGTGCTTTTGGATATGATAGAAGAAATAATTGAAATTTTTGACAATGAGTTTAATGGTGTTAATAAGCTTGTATAGAATTACTGTGATGAGGTAAGTTGGAATTATTAGACATGTGTCAATGGTACATAAACGTTATTAAATATTTGAAGGATTTATTGCTATGTATGTTTAACATATTGATTAAAGGATTTGAGGATAAAAATAGATGATAGATTAAGATGATGATATTCAGGGGATGATGTTGATATAAAAAAAAAAAAGTTGACTTGATAGAAGTTTGGAATAAGAAAAGATAGTTACACAATATGAAGGTGTATATGTTCCTTTATATGTGTGTTTTCTAATATCGACCCATAGATATATTCATACGGGCTAGAGGATATCAATGGAAGAACTTATGATTGAAAGAAATCCTTATGGTTAAGTTATATGGCAAAATCACTCAAGTGATTGAAAGAAATCCTTATGGTTAAGTTATATGGCAAAATCACTCAAGTGAAAAAGATGTCATACAGAAAAGATATCTCTAATTATTTAGGTAATAAGCTTGGTAACTCTGAATAATGCCTTAATTTCATTCCCTACATGTGGTAGGATGGATTGAAATTCGGGGACCGAATTTCTTAAAGGGGGGAAGAATGTAACATCCTGTAATTTTTAGATATTTTCCTTAGAAATTCTTCACCTTACATATATGCATAGAAATGTTCTAATATTAATGGAATAGGTAAAGAAAGAAAACCTAAGAGGAAATATTAGAAATAAACATGTTAAAGAAAGGTGAAATTCTTAGGTAAAGAAAGATAAATTTTTGTGAAGTAAGTAAAGTTCTTAAAATTTCAAGAAGATCGGATTAGGGTAATCTTTCTTAATTTAAGAGCAAAAGTTACTGAGTTTAGTATCTCCACCCGTAATTGGGCTTTAACCTATAGACACTTCATATAGAGTTTTTCTACTTCACATGAATTTTTAGCAAGCCAATAGGATAGGCCAAGGAAGAAATAAAACATAGACTTGGACTAGGATATAGAAATTGGACCGATAGCCCAAAAATCATGAAAATGTGACCAAGCCCATTATGAAAGGAAGAATTTTAACCAAAGTAAGGAAAATGGGCAAGAATGAGCCCAAACCCAAGAGGAAAAATAAAAATAAAAATAAAATTAAAGTGATGAAATATTAGTGTAATCAAGATTAAGTGACATGGCATTAAGACAAAAATTTGACAAGTGGTGTGATTCTAAATTCATCATTTTGGCAAGTGGCATAATAATACAAGGCTTTAGGACAAAAACATCTATATCCTACATTCATAACTTTAGCAAGTGGGTAATAATACATAGCATTATGACAAAACATCATTATCCTACACAAATAATTTTAGTTAAGTAAGGAAAATTCAAGGGCTAGAAATTTGCCACTTAAAAAGGCAAATCTATCATACTTGATTAAGACAAAAGAAAAAGGAAATGAATCCCTAAATCAAAGGGATCTTGCCCCATATCTTAAGAACATATCATCATAATTTTCAAAATACAAATCTCCTTTTTCTATGTATATCTTGACTAAGGAAGAGGAAGACAAGAACATAAGTTGTTTGTTTTCCAAAAATTCAACAAAGTGTATCCTAATTGTGATAAGGTAGACCCATGATCATGAAAGGTGAATTATTTGGTGGTCTATATAAGAAAACCCACCCTTAAAACATTATAATTTCGTCCAAGTGAGGGAGAGCAAAAATAGAAGCAAGGTAGTGTGAGGAAAGGAGAGGAAGAAAGGAAGAAAGAGGAAGGAGAAGTCTAGGAGACTAAGTGCTCCAGGTAAGTTTAACAATATTTCTTTTTGAAGAAAACCTTTGAAACTCATAATATTTATATGAGATTTTGATCTTAGAACTTTGATGATTGGTCATGGATGTTGCTATATCATGTTACATATTGATCTTGCATGTGATGTATGTTTGAATACTTAGGTTGGTGTAGATAGTTCTGCATGGGTATGGCTATGGTTGACAGAATTTTAAGCTTCGGTATTTTAATTTCTGGGAACAATCTATAAGGAATTAAAATAAATGGTTAACATAAGAATTAAAGATATATGTGTCACGGATTTTTAGCCACTGGAATCATTCCATTTGGAGTCCATATGAGGTAGCTATGGTCTGATTAGTAGTCAAAGGTCAGAAAATGAATCATCAGGGAAGAATATGTTAGGATAGCTTCGGTAATTTAATTTCTGGGAATTATTGGTAGGGAATTAAAATAAATGGTTAACATAAGAATTAAAGATATGTGTGTCATGGACTTTTAGCCACTGGAAGCATTCAATTTGGAGTTCACATGTGGTAGATATGGTCCGATTAGTAAGCCAATGTCAGAAAATGGTTCATCAGGGAAGATTATGTTAGGACAGCTTTTGTATTTTAATTTCTGGGAATTATCTGTATGGAATTAAAATAAATGGTTAACATGAAAGTTATATATCTATGTCTCATGGAAATATACCCACTGGAATTATGCAATTTGGAGTTCATATGAGGTAGATATGATCCGATTAGTAAGCAGAGGTCAGAAAATGTTTATTCAGGGAAGAGTATATTATTAATGCTTTAGTTTTTGAATTTCTGAGAATATTCTGTAGGGAATTAAAATAGCGCGCCAACATAACAATTATAGATATATGGCTCATGGATTTTTTTTACCAACTGGAATAACGCAATTTGGAGTTCCAATTTGGGAGATATGGTCTAATTAGTCAGTAAAGGTCAGAACCTATCCGAGAGGAACTATCCTGTACTTTGAGGGAGTAATATCACCTTTGTTTCTTAATTTTTCGCTACAATGTTCAACATAATAGTTTTAGATAATTGTTTTATCTTGAAATGGACACCAAGATCACCTACATCAGAGTTAAATTGAGGGAGTTATGCTCTGATTAGTAAGAGAAGGTTAGATAGGATGAAAAACCTTCATCAAGAAAATAAAGAAATAAAATTAGTATTTAAAAAAGAAGATGAATCTTAATAAATGACTAGTATAGCCATAGCCATTGCCATTGTATGAACTTCTTACCATCTTAAGTATGAAATTTTGACATGGAAATATTTTATAAAGTGATATTTGAAATGGTTATGTTCATGACATGATTACCAATGATTTATGGTAATAGTTATATTTTGATGAACATACTTGTTATTGAAAGCATATTTTTGGCTATCATTGTGAAAAGAAAAGAAATAAGCACGGTCACATGGCAATCCGTGTGGTGCACCAGTAGGGGACGCCCTACCAACGGTTATGATCATGATAATGAGAAAAGAAAGAGAAAGTGGGCCATGTCGGACGGAGCGAGAAAAGCCCGTACCGGAGAGTAGAGGATACTCACCCTGACCGGGGTAGCTTGAAATGAGAATAAGTTGATGGCCATCATATGATATTTTGAAAATGGTTAATCCTGTCATACATATCATTACAGTATGATTCTTATGTGCATAGATATAATGCATTCATGTGACCAAAGATATTTTCTGTAGTTTATACAGCTGAACATGACGTGATGAGCTTTACTGATGATAATTTATTGTTGAACTTACTGGGATTTAATTCTCACTATATTTCCATATCATGTTCAGAAAATTAATTATGCAGCTTTTGTTGCTAAGGCTCTGGCTTTTAGTGCACATTGGATCGAGTTACTTTATGTTGGGCATATTTCAGAATCAAATAAGTTGTTTGTGGTCGAGTTGGCTCAGATCCCGGTGAAGGTGCAACCACCCGCACCTGTATCTCCGGAATTGGTCAACCAAAATAAACAAGATGTAAATATCTGTATTTGATATGTTATACGTTTGTTTTGATTAATGACATGTATGTGAACTCAATATTGTATAATAATAAAGGAAAAAAAAAGGTTGTTACACATGTGAAACTGGATATGACATTGGTAGGAATCACTCTCAGTCTTGAGCAATCAGTCAAATCCAACAACCGAAGATGAGTTAATCGTCCTAATTCTAAAGGGAGCTCTTCAATCTTAGATCTGTCAAGGCAAAGAACCTCTAATCTTGTAAGTTTTACAACTCTAGTTATGTCTTTCAATAAGCACTAACATAGAGACAATGCATGTAGGTTTGTCAAGTGAGAGAGAAATAAAGGTGGGGATGAATAATAATCAAGTCCTTCCAAATTCAAAACCTTAAGTTCTCTCATCCCATTAAACAAGTTATCTGGGACTTTCAAGTAATCACCTAGGTTATTCAATACAAGTATCTTTAACTGTGGACAATGCAATCTCTTCGAAATTTTTTTTATATTACACCTATGAAGGAAAATTCCATGAAACCCTTGTAGTGAATTCATCGGCCATTCTTCTAATTCAATGTACTCTTTCCAAATAATGAAACGTTCAACCATCATTGAAATAAAGTAAGCTGCATCATAAACGACGTCATACATTCTTACACAATCGCTTACCCCTTCAAGTAATAAGCAAGAAGCACTTAGGTCATTTGTCAACTTGTAAACTATGTTTCTCACATCTACCAATGTTTCAATACCTCTGTACAAACCCAAGCACCAACCATATATCGACAAATCATGGATACTATGACCATTGGGAAATGAACCAGTAAATAAGAAGAATGATCTCAATTCATCACTTTCAAAGTTATCGTAACTTAGCCTTTTGGCAGAGTTCACCGTCTCAGTGCCATACTTTGTCAAATCTGTTAATCTATCCTTCCAAATGCGTAAATCCTTATTATTTTTCAATGTCGTAGCCATTGTAACTATATAAAGTGGTAAATGGGCACACTTTTTGACTACTTCCTTAGCTATGTATTGTATATTAGTATCATTACAAACATCACCAATCTTCTTCTCAAACAAGCTCTAACTCTCTTATTCAGATAAAACCTCGAGTGTAAATTCCTTTTTAGTACTCATTTCATTCTTCAACACATTAAGATTTCTGGATGTTATCAACAACTTACACCCTTTGTGATCTTCACCAAAAGGAATCCTAACTTCTGTCAAATTAAGACTTTTCCAAATATAATCAAGTATAACAAGAATATTGCCCTCATTTTTTATCCTCACACGTAATCGACTAGCTCGTCCCGCTTCTGTTTCCTCACCAAATGTTAGCCCTAATCGATCAGCAATTTTGCCTTGAATGTTTCTCACATTTGGAGAATTACCAACATAAGCGAAACCCACGGCACCAAAAGTCCTCTTTTGCTCAACATGGCATTCTAATTCTTTAACCAGTGCGGTCTTTCCCACACCGCTCATCCCAGAGACCCCAATCAGGTAAATGTCTTCATCCTTCAATGCCTGCATAATCCCATGCAAGATTAATGTTCTTGATTCTAGGGCCTCATAACCTCTAGTAGATGCTGAGACTACCATATGTAAGGGAAGACAATAAGAAATTTTGTCAAATTTTTTATTTTTTAGAATTCGAGATATAATCTGAGCTGTCTTGCTTGCCTTTCTACCCAGTTGGTGTCTTGACCA
Source organism: Gleditsia sinensis (assembly GCA_037074535.1). Lineage (NCBI taxonomy): Eukaryota > Viridiplantae > Streptophyta > Magnoliopsida > Fabales > Fabaceae > Gleditsia > Gleditsia sinensis. Next base: position 50,197,655 of record CM073467.1, on the reverse strand, counting down.
CAAGTTTAAACATCTAACTTTTGCATTTTCAAGGAAGACGTTTGCCTTTACAATAGCCTTGTCCACTTCTTTCAACCAATTCTGAACAGCGTCTTCAATCACTTCCCGTTTCTTCGAAGCAATATCAACAGAGCGCAGGCATCCATTTCTGACTTCCTCTAAATTCTGAAGCTGGGCTTTCAAGTTGGCAATGTAGCTATTGTAGAAGATTATATAGCCAAATTGATGTCCAATAGGTGCAACCATGTATTCAGCAACTTTTGTAGCGATTGTCACAGGAATGTCCATTCTAGTTGTCCCAAAAAAAATGTCCATTCTATAATTATTTATTAAGTGCTGCTGTACAAGAACTATATATAAACAAACATATATGTAAACCACTTCGAAACATCATCAGAGCTCATCGAACCTTCAAGTAAACCAACAAAGCTTACTAAAAATAAGAAAAGAAAATGGATTTTCATGCACAAATACACCAGTAACTCATTTTGTATACTTTCATAAATAGACTAAATATACATTTCAATCCCCTAAACTATCACCACCCCTAGTTTTATTCTCAAATTCATCTCAATGTCTTATTCAGTCTTCAAATATAAGTAACTCATTACAAATTCATCCTTTCGTTTGGCCCAAGCATTTTGTTACTATATTCCAATGTTCATTCATTTATCTCTGGTGAGCTGCTTAGTGTAGGGATTCTCTTAGATTTTTCATGAAACTTTATCTAGGAAAATAGAATTACTATATTTGGTATAAGTTTTCTTACAAAATTTCTCAGGAATTTAAATTTTCTATGGTATTAGATTATCCAAGAAAATGTGACAATTTAATCTCCAATCTAAAGTGGTGTTTAGTACAAGGAAATTTTAATTTTTGAAGGACGTGAAAATCTATTTTTAAGATGTTTGAGTATAGTAAATATCAAAATTTCAAAATTTATGTGTTATATATAATCTAACTAATATTAAAAAAAATTTATATATAAGTTTTCATGCACATGGAAACTAGGATACCCATGTACCAAACACTACCAAATTTTAGTTTTCCAAGTGTTCTTTTCCCATCAACACTTTTAAAAGTTATTAATATTAATCATATTTGTGATTTTCAATAATGCATATATTTTTTTAACCAAAAATTAATTCAAAAATTAGGAAAAGTTAATTAGAATTTTGTAATCATACCAAACACATTTCTCATTCATTACCTAAGTAATTAATACCTAGGTTTACATTGCTTAAAGAATAAAATCTATATAGTAACCTAGAAATCTCCACATCAAACATCACCTTAAGAAACCCAAAATATCCAAACGCCTATATTTGTAAGAGTAAATTACTTCCCTCCTCCCTTGATTAATACTTTTATTACAGTACAATTCCCTCTATTAAGAAAATAGGAGTGAATATTACCATGAATTTGATATATAAAATGAATCACATTGGCATAATGAAAAAGATGGTGAAAATTTCATGACTCCAAATATTGAAGGGCCAGATTTCTTTGATTTTTGAAGTAAGGATAAGTTTGTAACGACATTATAAATCAAGAATTAGATGAGAATCCTTTGGTTCTCAACTACATTTGTAAAGGATTTTAATGAGAGGGAAATGGTTATTGCATAGACAAGGCATGCCTTTCTAATAATTCTTCTGCAGGGGATGAAAATGGAACTTATTCAAAAGGCTAGCTTAAAGAAGGACTATTAGAAAAGGTTGAATGTAAATATTGTATTTTGTCTGAATATTTTTTTGGCCTAGGTAATAATTTTCTTAAAAGTAAAAATTCCAAAAAAACATATTTTTAAGTTAATGGTCGTGAAATCCCATTTTGCAAATTTTGTGCAAGTTTGGGATAGTTTTGTGGTGGTCATGTTAGAAAATTTAGCAACAGGTGATGAACAAATTGTATATCACCAATTATAATCTTATGTTGAATCACCAAGATATATATAATAGATAAGGCGTACCTAAATTAATTGATGAAGACTGAATGAAGGTTATTGGTCTTTGAAGGTAATAGATACTAACCATATTTCTAGTATGGGATGGGACAAAAGGGAAAATTGTATGTGAAACTAATTCGCCGTATATATGCCTTAGGGACCACACCTTGTTTATATCTGTATGTGGCTCTCACTTTTCTTTAAGCCATCACAAAAGAAAAGCGTTACATTGGGCTTCTACAGATAAGATGGCCATTCCCACTATTTTTATATTTTGGAAACCCACAAAAAACATATGAATGTATAACAATTTATGCATATATGAATCAAGTAAAACATAAACATATATACATACAAGTGGGCATATAATAAGATACATAGCACAACATTGTTATTTAGTCTTTGGACAGAAATAACAATTTATAAATGGTACTCTTGAAAAGCATAGTTAATAAATATTGATATTAAATCCTACCAACAAAATTTCTTTCTTTGAATTGACATACTGCATGCATGGATAATTCCAAAACATATCACATATTTTCTACCAAAAATTGTGACTATAATCTAGCAAAAAAAATAAGGCCTATTACTTTTTGCATAGACTTAATTACAATTTATGTTATCATTTGTTTATTTATTCATATGTTTTTCTTTTCATAGCGCTTGATTCATATATGCATAAATTGTTATTAATTGTAAGCTTTTATTCTTTGTTTTATAGCATCTTCAATTTCTACAAATATCAACAGCATTCTTGTGCTCAGTGGCATAATCTTTAAGAAATGGAAATAGCATGTTATAACATTGCTTAGGTGCATGGATTTGGACTAGTCATTAAGGATTGATCACCCCACACCTTTGACTAGCACAAGCTTTGTTGTTCAAAGGGTTACTTTTGAAAAGTGTAAGCGATCAATTTGATGATTATGAATCACTCCATTCCAGATACCAAAAGAGGCATTATTCTTGAGGATTATGATGCCAAGAAGTTCCTTGACCAAATAGCAAACCGTTTCACTACAAACAAAAAGGTTGAGAAGAGTACTATTCTGACTAAACTTGTTTCAGTATGGTACAAAGGGAAAACGAACATAAGGGAGTACATTATGGACATGTTCAATCTTGTGACTCGACTAAAGGCATTCAATTGAGAGCTATCGAAAGATATATTCATGCATTTAGTCTTGATCTCTTTTCCTACACAGTTTAGTCTATTTGAGATAAGTTATAACACTCAAAAAGAAAAATGAACTTTGAATGAGCTTATTGCTCAACGTGTGCCCAAGGAGGAGATGTTGAAACAAGAAAGGATTAAGAGTGCTTACTTGCATTTATCTTCAAGAGAATGGTACCAGCATGAGAAGGAAAAATTAGGGAAATGACACTACAAATTTTGGGTATGTGAAGAAGGATTGTCTCAAGTACACCAAATAGCATGGAAAGAAACATACATTTCTCAACTTTTTTTGTTTAGAAGTTAATTTAACCTTAATGCCTAATGATACTTAGTGGACATATATGGGTGCAACTATTCACATAAGTGTCACTATGTAGGGTTATCTCAGGAGTTAATTGTTAATTGATGGCGAAAGAAACATCTATGTGGGAAATAGCAAAAAGGCTACTGTTGAGGCCATTAGTGTTTTTGGGCTTAAGGTTTTTATTTGGATTTGGAAGAAAATTTTATTAAATCATCATTTATATTGAATTCAATTTTAGTTTCATGTTTGGACAAATAAGGATATTCTTGCTCATTTGGTAATGAAACCTTTAGGTTTTTTCAAAATTTAAATGTGATTGTTACTGGTTCTCTAATTGATAAACTTTATAAATTGAACATCAATACTCAATTTATAATGAAATTATGCATGCAAGTAGTTTTGGCATTAAACAAAAATTAATAAATAAAAATTCATCAATGTTATGGCATAGGCGTTTAGGTTACATTCCAAAACAATAAATTCATAGGCTTGCGTCAAAAGAAATTCCTAATTTCCTTAACTTGTCAAAAATTTGAGGCCTACATTTAGTGCATTAAGGGAAAACAATCAAATGTTCAAAAAACATGTGCCATTAGAATAGTGATGTCTTAAAATTGATACATACATACATTTGTAGTCCATTTCCTATAGCCTTATGGAATGGACAACAATATTTTATCACTTTCATACATGACTACTCTCGTTATGGGTACGCATATTTAATTAGTTAGAAGTCACGGTCCTTGGAAATTTTTAAGATTTTCAAAGTCAAAGTTGAAAATCAATTAGGAAAAAAAAATTAAAGTCGTCAAATCTGATCATGGTAGTGAATACTAAGGTAGATATGATAGATCAAGTGAACAACATCTAGAATCTTTTACTAGTATTTGATGGAATGTGGAATTATTCCTTAATACATTAGGGACTCTAAGTCAAAATGGAATAGTTAAGAGATGAAACATAATTCTAATAGATATGGTAAAGAGTATGATAAATCATTCCTCTTTACCATAATAACTTTGGGGTGAAGCCATCAAGACTGTAGTTTATATCATGAATTAGGTTCCAAGCAAAGTAATTGTGAAATCCCTATATGAGTTGAGGAGAGGAAAAAAGCCTAGTATTAGGTGTTTTATATGTTTGGGGTTATGCAAGCTAGGCCTTATAAGCCTGATGAGAAAAAGCTAGACTCAAGAACTATAAACTATTACTTTGTTAGATACTTTGAGAGGTCGAAGGGATTCAAGTTTTATAATCCCTCGAATAGATCTTTTTTTGAAATAGGCAATTCCAAGTTTATTAAAGATATTAAGTTTAATGGGAATGACTAACCTAAGAAAGTCAATTTTGATGAAGAATGTGTTAACATTTCTATTGTTGCATCTAAAAATGTTAAGGGAATTGATTCCTAACATTATTTATTATGCAAATTCAGAGAACCAATGAATTGTTAACACACCTGAGTTGTTGCTTGTTCAAGTTGAGGAATTACCTCAAACTCATGAAGAAATATCTTAACAGCCTCAAGTGGAAGTTTCATTAAAGAGATCCACTAAAGAGAGGAGAAACATGATTTCAGATGATTATGTTGTGTATCTCTATGAACATAAAGTAGATATTGGTGTGTTGAAAAATGATTCAATCAACTTCCACAAAACCAATGAAAGTTTTAACTCTCAGAAGTGGATAGATGCCATGAATGATGAGATGAAATCATTATAGGACAATGGAATTAGGGATCTAGTAGAGTTACCTAAAGGAGCAAAATTGAATTGTTGCAAATGGATATTTAAGACCAAATATGACTCAAAAGACAATGTTGAAAGGTATAAGACACTCCTAGTTGCCAAATGATTCTTTCTAAAGGAAGGCATTGATTATAAAAAAAAAATTTGAAAAGAAAAGCATTGATTATAAAGAGATTTTTTACTGGTTTCAACAAAAAAGATATTTAGAATCATCATGGCGCACTTGTTGCTCATTATGATTTGAAGTGACATCAAATGGACATTAAAATAGTGTTTCTTAATGCAAATATTGATGAAACGATATACATGGTGCAATCGAAGAACTTTGAATCCAAAGATTCAAAGCACCTTGTATGTAAGCTCAAGATATCCATTTATACCTTAGAGTCGGCATTCAGTTGGTGATATCAAAAATTTGATCAGTTGATAACCTAATTTAGTTTTAAAGAGAACGTTATTGATCAGTGCATACTTCTCAAGATCAATGGGAGCAAGTTTATTGTCCTAGTTTCATATGTTGATAACATTCTATTAATAAGCAGCAAGATTGGCCTATTGTATGAAACTAAGAGATTTCTATCTAGTAACTTTGAAATGAAGAATCTTGTGATGCATATTTTGTTTTATGTATATAGATCCATAGGGATCATTCAAGAGGTATACTTGGATAGTGACAAAGGCCTATATCGATAAGGTACTCAGTAGATTTGACTTGAGTGGTTGTGTACTAGGGGACACATCTATGGCAAAAGATAATAAATTCAGTTTCCTCAAATGTTTGAGAAATGAACTTGAGAAGTAAGAAATAGAGAAGTTTCCTTATGCATAATTAGTAGGAAGTCTTATGTATAAATATGTTTGTTCGCGTTTAGATATTGTGTACATTGTCGGAAAGTTGGGTAGATATTTGAGTAATTTTGGCGTGGATCATTAGAAAGCAGTAAAATAGGTTATGTGGTATCTACAAAAAATAAAGAATTTCATACTCATATATAGGAGATTTAACTATTTAGAGATTGTTGGATATTCAGACTTCAATTTTACTGGGTTTCACGATAGCAGGTGATCCACTTCAGGTTATGTTTTTATGTTAGTTGGAGGAGCTATATCATGACAAAGTGTCCAATAGTCACCAATAGCTTTTTCCACTATGGAAGAAAAATTTATAGTCAGGTATAAGGCATCGAATCATGGGATATTGTTACAAAATTGTATCATTGGGATTTGCATAGTCAATGGTATTGAAAGACTATTAAAGATAAACTATGATAATAAGACTATTGAGTTATATTCCAAGAACAACTAGAGCTCGTTGAGGTCAAAGCATATCAACATTAAGTTTTTGGTTATGAAAGAAAAAGCTCATAGTAGTCAAGTGTCAATTGAGTATATTAATACAAACTTTATGATTACAAATCTGTTCACTAAGGATTTGCCACCCAAAGTGTTTCATGAGCATGTAGCTTACATAGGTTTTGTGCTTTTAGACCATATGCCTATATATTAGGATTTTGTATTTTTCAAGTGGGATTTATAACACTTATTTAAGGCTAGGGGTGTAAACAAACCGAAAAACCCGAATAAAATCGCCTAAACCTGTCCAAAAAATGCCACATCAGGTGAAATGTATCGGGTTTTCAGATTATGACGAGTTAAAAAATAAAAAAAATACCTGGTAACGTTGGTCGGGTCGGGTCTAGAAAAAAAGTGAAACCCAATCCAACCAACAACATAAAGCATGTATTTTGAAAGCAAGAATGAATTGGAAAGTACTTCAGCTATCTTCTCTCTCTTTCTCATAACATTTAATGTATACCTACCATTGTTATTACCTTTCTTTTCCCCACCCACCTATCATTTTTATCATTTGTCTTTTTCCCATAATCTTATCTACTCACCATCACCCTTCACATTTCACACGACATACCTCCGTTCTCCACTTTCCCCTCTCTCTTGTTTCACACCATTATACCTCATCTTTTTTCCCATTCACTTACCACCATTTCTCCTCCCTCATAGCTTACAATTTCTTATCTTCCCATTCTTGGCTCCTTGTTGGCAACAATTTCATTAGCTAGATTCGAAATTTGGCCGAAGCTCGTACCCACAATACACTGAATAAATTTGCAAGGTGAAGGAGAAAACTTCATCTGCAATGGACGCTTTGATCTTCAAATATGAAAACCATGTCAAAGCATATTTGCAACAATTTTTTTCTTATTTGTATGGTAGTTCTTTCTTTCAATCTCCATATTTTGATAGTTAAATTTAATATTTGGCTTCTTCTGTTTTTTTCATCAACCTTCTCTCTTTGTAGTGGAAAAATTTGAGATTCGATTTCTACTGTTCTTTTCTATCTTTGGATCCGTGATCCATACATTCGACCAACCCGACCTTAAACCAAATGAATCCGATTTTTTTGGATGATTTGAAAGATTGGTCGAGTACGGATGGTCATTTCTTCACTCGAACAAGGTTTAGTCGAATTGATTTTTAGATCAAACGCGATCGAACTCAACCCATTTACACCCCTATTTAAGGCTATTTTATACTTAGATTTTGTTGATTCCTAGTGTTTTTAGGTGATTAATAGGTTATAAGTTGTTTTTATGCAAGAGAATGGAAAAAAGTATGCTTGTGGACAATTTTAGAGAAAATTCAGTGAGAAAAGGGAAATTTTGGCACACAAAAAAAGGCTGAGTCATGACCTATAAAGGCTAAGTTGTGACCCAGAGTGTGGCAAAAAGTAGCATGTTGTGAACCAGGAAAGTTGAGTCATGACACATCATGAAGTGAGTTGCGACCCACTATAGGCTGAGTTGTGTCTAAACTTACACATAGCAACCATAATTTTCCTAAAACTCCTTTTTCAAATAAGTTTAGGGTAATTTATGTTTTTTTTAAAGCCCACTCGAGTACTACAAATAAGAGTAGATTAGGTCTTTCTAGGTAAAGAAACTTGGTGGAGGTAAAGTAGAAGATAAGATCATTTGTTGACGAGGATTTAACTAGAGATTCCTTTCCAATTAGTATTCTTTTTCTTTCTTCTTTAGCCTTAATTATGAATTTTGTTTTGAGTTTCTATTTTTATATTTTCCTTATGAACTAAACCCCTATTTCCAGGGTAGTGACGTAGCCTAGTTACAATGGTTTGGTGAAATTATTTAATGAATTACTAATTTATTATTCTTTTTTGTATTTTCTTCTCAATTCTTCATGCTTCTAATTAACTGGCCATTAATCAAGATGATTTGTTAATCATAATGAGACCATAATATGATTCATGTATCTAGAGCCAGGAAATTAAAACAATAAACTGCATGTGGATAAGAATATACATCATCGGTTTGTGTAGCCACTAAAGAGAACTATAGATCATAATAATTTTCTGATTAATTAATTTACATATAAATATAGTGATTTATTAATTAGGGTATATTCTTATTAATGCTAAAGAGAGACTAGTAAATAACTTAGAGTTTTTGGTTAGCAAAAAGAGTGAATGAATATTAGTTATTTAATTACAAAAGAACTAAATCAAAGTGACGATGGTAAAATCTGATTCCTAGAGGTTTCTCCATTTGAGTGTTTACAATTTATGTACTTGCAATTTATCAGTTATTTTTCAATTTATTTTCAGTAGTTATTCTCTCATTTTTATTACTTAGATAATTATATTGTGAGTTAAATTTGATACTTAGTACACACTCTTCATGGGACGATACTCTATACTCACTCTTATTATTTGAAAAAAATACATGCATATGCATGTCTAACACTTTTGTATTTGCTTAATTAACATGTTTAATATTTCTATATAGAATAAGGATTATATATTTTAATTACTCTAAAAGAAAGTGATAACTTTTTTCAGTTTAGCATTTATTATTTGAAGGTCTATTGTTGGACTCTTTGAGTTATAAGGAGGACCAATTGGAAATAGACATGTTTAGATCACATTTTATATAATTTCCATGCTACACACTTGTACCTTATCTATGTTATTAATTATGCCTATATTATGACCATTGATGGGTTTAGTTATGTCCAAGTGTAGCAAAAGTTGCTTTGATTTTATATTGTATAATTAATAAATCAGATTATTAAGATATATTTTGGTTTAGATAGCAAAAGTTGAGCTCAATTCAGTTTCTATCATTTACAATATCCATATGACATATGTGGCCTAAGTAAGAGATTGTTAAAATATTTTGTGGGATCACATATGTTAATTAATTGTACAAGGTAGGGGTGAGCATAACCCGCTCAACCCGCTAAAATTCATTTGAATCCGAGTAAAAATAGACATTTTGGATTGATTGAATCGGGTTAATGGGTTTAATCGGATGAATTTTTTTTAAAAAAATTGGGTTTATCGGTCTGGGTAGGGTTCAGGATATTTGAACCCGAAGTAACCAGACCTGACCGATAATATATAAAATTAAAGTCAGGTATGAATAAGTGAATGCTTATGGCTGAGTGGTGAGACAAATATATGGGGGCTCAGGAGACCCAGGTTCAAATCCTACTGGTTACATTAAGTTACTTTTATTTTTTGAAAAACGACGTCGTTTTTTCTTATATATAAAGACCCCACCAAACCCTATCCCCTTCATTCAGTCATTCCTCCCATAGCTGCAGCTTCTGATATTTGGCTTCTTCGTTTCACATCATCAAACCATCATTCCTTTCCTTCCCGTCGTTCCTTTCTCACGACACCAAACCCTATTTTTTCTTTTTCCCATCGTTCTCCTCTTGCAATAACAACCTTCACTCCCTTGATATCTGTCTCTCTCGCACAAACCATTGTCTTTCACTCTGTCAGCCTCTAACTCTCTTTGGGTCTCACCGTATCTCTCTCGATCTGCCTCCTTAGTCTTCCAAAGATTCTAGAAGAATGGAATCACGACCGCCAGTGTTCTTGTTTTGTTTTCATCTTCAGCGATGGTGTTCGTTTTTGTTACCTTCCTCAGTGTTCTTGTTCTATTGGTTGGTTGGTCCATGGCCTTTTTTTGGGCGATTCTTCATCTCCAGTAATAGAACATATATATGTTTACTTTTCTAGTTTTGTTGGTATTTTGGCTTTGTTTTTCCAGATCTGTTAATGTTGATATGTTTGCTTACATTTTTCTTTTCACTCTTTGTTTTGTTGGGACAGAGTCTTTGAATTAAGGATGCAAGTAACCTGTGACCCGACCGAAACACAAAGAACCCGATCAAACTCACCCCTAGTACAAGGACCCGATATATAATAATATATGATATTTTAAAATAGAATATATATATATATATATATATATATATATATATATATATATATATATATAACATTTTACTACCAATTTAAATACAATTTGATTCAATTAAATCAGTGAATTGTTAAAACTCCTTTTACCAATTCAGTGACAGATTTGATTTTTAAAATATTAAAAAAATACCAAAAGTTAATGTTTAAAACATGTGTCTGTATAAAATTGTTTACACTAGCAACTTAAGAAAATAATATTTAGAGTCAAATTAATTAAATATAATGTATAATAACCTTTTTTATGTATTTTATATTTAAATTTTAATTCGTTATAAATATAATAAATTAAATTTCATGATCATATTATACTTATAAGTTGAGGTAGTCTATTGGTTTAAATTCTAAAAATTATATTTTGATAAAAAAAATTATAAAAATAAAGGAACGAATATACTCATGTTATGTGTATTACACAAGCTTACAAAACATTGTAAAAAAATGGCTGGATAAATGTCAATTGAGTGGAGTTCTTATACAAAATGAATCAAATTGTCTAATCAGTATGTGCAACATATCATTCTATCAAGAACAATCCATATAAAAAAAATATAAAGCATTTTAATTTTTTTTAACAAAAGAAGTTACATTTTTAAGAAGTAATCTACAATATATCAAAGTGGAAGATCAAAACTAAATTTTAGAAATCCAACTAGTTATTGATTCAGCAAAAAAAGTGGTTCAACAGTGTAATGATTTAATGGTGAGTGAACTATGTCGAATCCAAAGTAAAATATATAAATTTTTAGTTTATTATATTTTAAAATATTATATATTACAAATTAATTATATAAAATTAATTTAATAAATCATTTAAGGTAAAAATAATTAAATAGTACATACAATATATTTAAAATTTTATTAATAACTCTATTATATATGAAAGAAATTCATACTTTTATATAATATGATACTGAATAACTAATAATAGTCATTACAATTCTATTTTATATAAATAAAAATTAAAATACATATATAACTATCGTTAATATTACAAAATTAACTAAAATAACAATATTTTGAGTTAAGAAATTTTTTAAAAATAGTTAAAATGGTGTCATTATAATAATAGAGAAAATATAAATTAAACAAATAAATGGTTCAAACCATTTCAGTTCATAGGCTTTTGGCTTGTCTTAAATGCTTTTTTTTTTTTAATTTTGAATGATGGTTCACTGATTGTTTACCAAATGATTTTAAGAATTAAACCAAACCAGTTCCTGTATCGGTACAACAATTTTTAAGTTTGACCAACCAATCTAGTCCAGTTTTATATTTTTATATTCTCAAATAACTATTGCTCACAAATGATAAAAATTATATTAAGCTATCATGTTCTAAAACTAGCAAGAATCAGACTTACACATTGTAAGTAAAGTATTTTGTTTTTTTTATCAATTGAACCAACTCTCATTGACGGAACACAAGCAAGATTTATTTTTGTTTCATCATTATTTTTTCAAGAATCAGACTAGCAATAATCAAACCTATGCATTGTAAGTAAAGTGTTTTGTTTCTTATCAATTGAACTCTCGTTGACGGAACACAAGCAAGATTTATTTTTGTTTCATCAATATTTTTTCAGGAAAATTAAACTGTTGTGTTTAAAAGATGAAACATAAAAAGGAGAGAACAAACTATACTCTGTAACAATCATCATAAAACCAAATCTCTACAATTTGACAGTTAAATATAAATAAATAAAAACACTCTGCCAAGAAAATAAAATAAAGAAAAACCCATAAACGCCAGATTGTAAACTATGAAAGGGATGGATATGAATGGCGTACCTATTTGAGCTATGAGTATGAAATGAAATGCTGATAAAATAGTTATTCTCGTTTTCGCCTCTTCAGTTAGGCAACAGCAGAAGCATACGTTAATTTGTGGAAAACTAATTAAAGCAGAAGTATAAATATATACAAACAAAGGGCTAAAAAAGAATGAAGCAACTCAAAGCAAGGAATTGATGCCAATGGCACCCAGAAGAAGGAAGGGATCAATGGTGATGACTGGGAATAAAAGCAAAAGAAAATTCATAGTTGTACGTTTAGTATAGTAAGGTGACTAATGGCTTGGCATCAAAGCTGTTAGAAAGTCAAATAATATCTCTGAAGTTTTGGAACCATATAACAAAATTGTTGAAAGATAATTGTGAATTGATTTTCTGTATATATTTTTTTCCTTTTGTATTTACCTTGATTATAGGAGTAGTTACGTAATTCTAGGAACTTAATTCTAGCATTCTCTCTGTATAAATATGTTATTCTTCAATAATAAAATCATTACGGCTGAATATCTCATTTTACATGGTATCAGAGCGTTGAAAATTTTTTTTCTTCAGCCGATAACCTTTTTTTCTTCCAAGTTTTAGTTCTGTGTCCATTGTTTTTCTCCACTATGAGTAACGTTGAAGAAACCTTACCTAATAATGCTGGTAAGTCAAGCTCCAGCTCCAGCGATGCATCCAATCCTTTTTTTATACATCATTCAGATCACCCTGGGACGATTCTTGTTTCCAAGCCTCTCAATGGAGACAACTATGCAACATGGTCTCAGTCAATGCAAATTTCTCTTAGCGCAAAAAACAAGTTAGGTTTTATTGATGGCACCGTCAAGGTCCCTTCTGCAAAAACAAACCCAGCTGAATATGCTCTGTGGCAACGATGTCATGACATGATCATATCATGGATTCTGAATTCCCTTGAACCAGTGATTGCTGACAGCGTCATATATTCAACCACGGCATCTGAAGTATGGCAAGACCTTCAAGAGCGATTCTCACAGAGCAATGCACCAAGGATCTTTCAACTACATCGTGACATTTCATTTCTTTGCCAAGAAACAATGTATGTTGCAGCCTATTACACAAAGTTGAAGGGTCTTTGGGATGAGTTAGCTTCCTCTAATGATTTATCTTCCTGTAACTGTGGTGCTATGAAAAAACATTTGGAGCGTGAAGAGCGAAATGCACTTATGCAATTTCTCATGGGCTTGCATGAATCATATGGTGCTATATGTAGACAAATTCTACTCATGCAACCTTTGCCAAATCTTCGCAAGGCTTACTCCTTGATCTCCCAAGAAGAAAAACAACAGGAACTGAGTACTTCACGAGGAACCATAGATATTGCAGCCATGGCTATCCAACATAACCAGCGCACAACAAAGCTGGGGCGCAAACCACTACATTGTAGTCACTGTGGTCGAGATTATCACACCAAGGAGACATGCTATAAGATCCACGGATATCCCGAGGGACATCGTCTTCACAAACCTAATAAATTCAATAGTGACAGCAACAAAAAATGGATCTCTCCCTCTGCCAACAATGTGAAAATTGCATTTTCCATGCAAGAACTGCAGATAGCTATGCCCAACCTTTCCCAAAATCAATATCAACAAATCATTTTTGTCATGAATGAAAACATGGTTGAGCCATAGAATCCACAAGTCAACATAACTGCTCTTTCTGCAGGTATGTTGACATCTTGTGGATCTAAGAGATGATGGATTATTGACAGCGGTGCGACAGATCACATTACTCCTTCTTCACAATCAATGACCGCTAATGTCGTTAACCCATCATTGCCTAGTGGAGACAAGGTTCCAATCACTTCTGTTGGAAAATTATCATTAAATTCAAATCTACATTTGAACAATGTTTTGTGTGTGCCAACTTTCAATGTCGATCTTTTATCTGTGAGAAAAATTACACGGGATCTAAACTGTTCCATAACCTTTTATCCTTCTTGGTGCATTTTGCAGGATCTGGCTACAAAGACGATGATTGGTTTGGGTGAACAACAAGGTGGCCTTTATTATCTTGTGGCTTCGGAGTAGTCCTCTTCTCATGTCAAACCAACCTGTTGTGCTATCTCCACTGATACTTGGCATCAACGCCTTGGCCATTTGTCTTTTTCTAGATTACAAGTTTTGTCTAAAACCTTGTTAAATTCTTCTGGTAATTTTAATAATGTATGCAATGTTTGTCCTTTAGCCAAGCAAACCTGTTTACCTTTTGGAACAAGCTCAATTTCTACTACTCAACCTTTTTGTCTTCTCTATATTGATATTTAGGGGCCATATAAAACTACTTCTCTTATTGGGGCACGTTATTTCTTGACTGTTGTAGATAACTTTACACGATATACTTGGGTTTTCCTTATGCATCATAAACATGAAACGCAAAGTCACCTTAAATCGTTTTTTGCCTACGTTTAAACACAATACAATAGGAGAGTACAACAAATATGAGTGGACAATGAGGGAGAATTTGCATTCATGCAAAATTTTTTACGTGAACATGGAATAGTTTATCAGCATTCCTGCGTCTACACACAACAGCAAAATGGTGTTGTAGAACGTAAGCACTGTCATATTCTTTATACTGCACGGGCTTTAAGATTTCAATCTCATCTTCCTTTTCAATTCTGGGGAGAATGCGTTCTTATAGCTGTTTACTTGATTAATCATTTTCCCACTAAAGTTCTTTCCAACAAAACACCTTTTGAAAAACTTAATTCCAAGCTACCTTCCTACTCCCATATACGCGTGTTTGGTTGTCTTGCTTTTGCTACCTCTGTCCAACCTTTAACTAAATTTGATCCCCGGGCTCGTAAAATGTATTTTTTTAGGCTACCCAAATGGCCAAAAGGGTTATAAGTTATATGACCTTGAGACCCATAAAATTTTCACTTTCAGAGATGTTATCTTTCGTGAAGATGCTTTTCCTTTCCAATCCATTTCATCCACACCCATTGATAACATAGATACCTTTGTCTCAGTCTTGCCCATTCCCTTGGACTTGGACATTAGTTTTCCCCATCATACCAAGCTAATATTGGCTCTCTTGGTTCTCATTCACCACCTTCTGTTCCATCTATTTTGGAAAACTACTCCTTTTCTGAACATGTGCCTTCACCCGAGTCTAACGTCCCACCTTTGCGTGTATCCTAACGTCACAAGACTCCATTTGTTCTCCTTAAGAACTTCGTTTGTTCTCAAATTACCCTACCCTCTACCAATTATACGTCGTCTTCGTTGTCCGATCACCCTAAAGGTACACGATATCCCTTAAGTAATTTTGTTTCATATAAACGTTGTTCACCATCACATTTTTCTTTCATTTCCAATATTAGTAGAGATGTAGAACCTTCTACTTTTTTAGCTGCTGCTAATGATGCAAATTGGCAACACGCTATGAAGGATGAACTGAATGCTTTAGAATCCAACAAAACTTGGACTCTTACTTCTCTTCCTCATGGCAAAGAACCCATTGGATGTAAATGGGTATACAAGATCAAACGACATTTTGACGGGACCATTGAGCGTTATAAAGCTCGTTTGGTGGCTAAGGGGTATACTCAAATTAACGGTATCGACTACCATGACACTTTCTCTCCCACAGCCAAAATGCTTACAGTTCGTTGTCTTCTTGCCATTGCCGTTGCAAGTCATTGGACACTTAATCAACTTGATGTACATAATGCATTTCTTCATGGGGATCTTTATGAAGAAATTTATATGTCTCTTCCTCTTGGTTATCTGCGACAGGGGGAGAATTTAGTGTGTCGCCTCAACAAGTCATTATATGGTCTTAAACAAGCTTCGCGATAGTGATTTGCAAAGTTTACTGAAGCTATTCAAGATGCTGGTTTTGTTCAGTCTAAAGCAAATTACTCACTTTTTACCAACAAAAAAGGAAAGTCCTTTACAGCCCTTTTAATCTATGTGGATGATATTTTAATCACGAGTAGCGATGATAAAGCCATTCAATCTCTCAAGCACTTCTTACATACCAGGTTTCGAATTAAAGACCTTGGGAATCTCAAATATTTTTTGGGGATTGAAGTATCACGATCCAAAAAAGGTTTATGTATCTCTCAAAGGAAGTATTGTTTAGACATACTTAAGGATGGCGGTGTATTGGGAGTGAAGCCTGTCAATTTTCCTATGGAACAAAATTTAAAGCTTTTTTATTCAGACAATCTTCTTAAAGACCCATCCCGGTATAGAAGATTGGTAGGTCGCTTAATTTACCTTACTATTACAAGACCCGACATCACTTATGTCGTGCATGTATTAAGCCGATTTATGCATGAGCCACGCAAACCTCACATGGATGCTGCGCATAGGGTGCTACATTATCTCAAAAATGCTCTAGGACAGGGATTGTTTTTCCCTACAAAGAATGAGTTAAAATTGCAAGTCTACTGTGACCCAGATTAGGGAGGATGTCCAACCACTAGAAGATCAACCACGGGATATTGTGTTTTCTTGGGCAATTTATTAATTTCTTGGAGAACCAAGTGACAAAAGACAGTTTCATTATCTTCAGCATAAGCTGAATATCGATCGATTGCAGGAACTTGTTGTGAGATCTCTTGGTTAAAAAATTTGCTGCACGATTTGCAAGTCACTCAAACTGATGCTGTCTTACTTCATTGTGATAACCAGGCAACTCTGCACATAGTTGCAAATCCTGTTTTTCATGAAAGAACTCGGCACATAGAGATGGATTTCCACTTTATTAGAGACAAGATACAAGATAGCTCAATCATTACAAAGTATGTTACTTCATTGCGGACATATTCACGAAGCCTTTGGGAAGGGATAAGTTTTCAGCAATCTTGGTCAAGTTGGGAGTTCTGGACATTCACTCTCCAACTTGAGGGGGAGTGTTAGAAAGTCAAATAATATCTCTGAAGTTTTGGAACCATATAACAGAATTGTCGGAAGATAATTGTTAATTGATTTTCTGTATATATTTTTTTCCTTTTGTATTTACCTTGATTATAGGAGTAGTTACGTAATTCTAGGAACTTAATTCTAGCATTCTCTCTGTATAAATATGTTATTCTTCAATAATAAAATCATTATGGCTGAATATCTCATTTTACAAAAGCAAAGAACATAGGAAAAATTGTATTTATCTGTCTTGATCTATACTCCTAATTGTCCCAAGTGAGTTTCTCATCTAATTTAAAAAATATTACAATGTCAACCCAATTTATATGTCTTATTGCAATAAACATATCTTTGTTTAAATCAAATATTAAATCTGATATCAAGAGTAATATTCTTATATGCCCTGTTATAGTGTCACCTCAATTTATATGTGTTATTGTATGTAATTTTTGTACTATCTAACTAACTCAAAAATTTTAATATATATCTCTCCTTATTTGTTTATACTCATTCTCCAATTTATTACCCTCAATTACAATATCAAACCCATCACATTTCTTCAATTATAATAAAGCTTTTAGATTGGTTAGACAATACTAAAAACATATAACACACATAACTTAATTTAAAAAAATATCAGACTTAACGAATAATTTGAATGAAGAGGTACTCCTTACAATATAATATATAAATTGGAGAAGACGTTGCAATATTTTTTAGATTAAAAGAAAACTGCAATAAGTAATAAGATCAAGATATTTAAGTGTGATTTTTACCCAAAAAAAATAAAATTAAAAAGATAGCTTGGTTATGAATTCCTGCAAATCAGTCACAGAATTTACCTACATTGTTATTTGGTACATTATTTGATAATTTTATGTCAAATTTTGGTAAATTATATTTCTATGTTGATTGAGGGCATTCATCAGCTATGATAACATTTGATGCTCAATGCTTTCTTTCATATCAACCACTAAAATCGTTTACACTAAAAATATAGAGAACATGAGCAGACCTCTTCCTGTTATTTTAGTATTAAACTCTCTAATTAAGCAAACCAGATTAAATGTAGACATAGAGTTAGGAGATCATTAAATCTTGTTGACATTTACATTTCCATTTCCCTAAAAAATTGTTATTTTAGTATTACAGTTGTCGTACTTGTCTTGCAAAGAAACCGCGTGATGCGCATGATAAAATTAAAAAAAAAAAATCAAAACAATTCCAAAAACCCTATTTCATTGAAATTGTCACCAAAATTTGTGGAATAAAATATTTTGATCTCTCTTGTATTTAACATTAAATATTAAATATACTTATCTTATTCTATTTTTAAATGTATAAACAAACTTCCCTTATTTAAAAATATTATTATTTAGTTTTTTTTTAAATGATACTCAATATATCTGTTATTTAAAATATTAAAGGTAGATTTAATCATTAATTGGGTAACTGAGTAATCATGTCCCAAGCAGAAAAAAAAATGTAGATTTGAACCTTAAATTTGAGGTTCAAAATAAGCCTACATCTGACATGGCCCAAATACCTTCCTTTTTTTAAAAAAAATTAATTATATATAAATTTAATTCACTTTTTATTATAAAAATATATAATTTATTATTTTTTTTAGAACTTTTAGCGTTACCTTCCAAAAATAATTTTAGTGTTGGAAAGTATGTACCATTTTATAAAATTTTTTAAAAAATATTCTTATTCTTTTCTTTCTAGCTATTTACTTTTTAAAATTAATTTTAAAAAATAAATAATTTTTTATTAAGCTTGTAATGGACAACTAAATTATTTTAGGCCACGGGCCATATTTTTTCTTTAGCTTTTTCTTCAAAATATATTTGGTCTATGAAAATTTCTAATTAAATGCTAATCAAAGATTAGATTAAACTCAAATGTCTAAATCACTACTAATTTATTGTATACAATGACTTTAAACATTACTTGTATATGTTTAAAGATAGTGAAGACTTACATATATTTTAGAATTGAAAATAACTTGTTAGAATTTTAAATACCGTTAACCAATGGCGTTTTAAGCTCTCACAATTGAATTTAATATTTTGATTAACTTTTAATATCTTAATTAACGTTCATGTATACATGTTGCTACCTGTGGCTGTGAGCTCTGCTAGTGTTTCGACCTAGGTGTAGACAAAATCTGCAGGTGAGCTTGTTGTGAGCGTCGATGGAAAAGGAGTTAGAATCCTGGTTCCTAAAAGCCGCGGGTGCTGCATTTTGTGCGATCATTAGTGGTGATTCACGGTGACTTGAGGATTACGGTGGAATAGAAGTGGACTGCATCTCTACGTCTTGCATTGCAAAAAAGAAACGATGGCTGATGAAGATACCAACCCTGGAAGAGAAGACAAGCAAGACACAGAGGAAGAAATCATCGTGCAGCTGAACGATGATGACCTACGGGAAGAGATTGAAGCGGTAAATGGGAGTTTGGTTGGAAATTTTTTTACTGAGAAACCTATAATCTTAAACACCCTAACCCATGTATTAAAGACTATATGGAATCATCCTTGAGGCATCAGGGTGGAAGAATTGCAGGGGAAAAGCTATCAGATGTTTTTTGAGGATCCTGTGGAGATGAGAAAGTTAATCAAGAACAGCCCTGGCTGTACAAAAATCAATTATTGGTTCTAAATGAATGGCATGAAAAATTTGACCCAGAAAAAGAAGAATTCCATCTAGTTCCTTTTTGGGTCCAATTTTCAGGATTGCTAGGCATATGTAAAACAGATAAAATGGGCAGTATACTAGGGAGTAAGATAGAGGACGTACTAGACTCCGGTTGCTTTAACATACCATGAGGCATTGGATTAATGGTCAAGGCATGGGTGCTGATAGACATTCGTAAACCGTTATGCAGAGGAATGTTCATTAATAAAGGGTTTAATGGAAAAGTGTGGATCGGAGTTAAAGATGAAAGACTACCATCATTTTGCTACTATTGTGGAATACTAGGGCTTGAAGAAAGAAGTTGTTCTAAAGCAGCATATGATGAATTGGAAATATTAAGGGAAAAAAGTTTCGGCCAGAGATGAGAACCACTCAAGGAGGAGGAAAAATTGTTTATCTTGGGAAAGATAAAGAACCAGACAAGAAGTCAAGAAACAAAGCAGAAGTTAGCTTCATCAGGAAAGAAGGGGAAGAACAACAAATTTCAAATAAAATGAAAAACTTAACAGTGAATACCTCCCAAGCCGAAGAGACAATGGAAGGAAGGACAGCACAAAGCAAACGCGAACCAGGAAAACCAAGGGATATGATAGGAGACATACTGACTGAAGAGGAGCTGACTGAAAATGAAAATAACACCAGCCACATTAACAATGGGAAGGTAAGTGCAACTGGCCACGTAGATGAAAGGTTGAAAACATAACTGGGATTGCGAGGCAGACATGATAATTATATTATAATCATAAAAAAAAGGGTCCACAGGAGAAACTGTGATTAGAAAAGGCTCCCAAATAGGTGCAGAAAATGAATAAAGAGAATCACAAGCGAGGGAGGACAGTAAGGGACCCACACAAAATAATGAAAACGTTGAAAGTGAATGAAGGAGGATGAAATGAAAACACTAAGGACAATGAAAAAAGTTAGAAAAAGAAAATGGGGGAGAAAAGGAAAAAATAAAAATGCAGACACAAACATTAAGAAGATGGCCAGATCAATCGGAAGAAAAGTAATGCCGCAGGAAAGGAATTTTAATATAGAAGAAGGAAATATGCATATTCAATATGATAACATCAATGCTAGAGGAAAAAGAATGTTACACTACTAGAAAAAGAAGATTTAGAGACAAAAATTAGAGACAAAATAATTTTTGTCTCTAACAGAGATGAAAATAGAGATGAATTTAGGAAGTTAGAGACGGATGACAAGGTTTATAATTTAGAGAGGGAATTTAGAGACGAAAATTTTTCGTCTCTAAAAATTCGTCTCAAATTTCGTCTCTGAATTCAAAGACGGAATATTCCGTCTCTGACTCCAGAAAGAGATAGAGACGGAATATTCTGTCTCTAATTTAATGAAAAATTTTTGAGATGGATTTAGAGACGGAATATCAGAGACAGAATATTTTTCGTCTCTAATTCCGTCTCTAATCTATAAATTGTATATATAAATTTTTTATCTCTCATATTATATATAATTTTCGAAATTATATTTAAATTAATAATAAAATTAGCTAGAATTTAGATAATTTTTGAAAAAATTTAAATTCCGTTTAATTTGTAGAAATAAGTTGATGGAATGAAAATCAAAATTCTCTTACATTAATTTATTGTATTTGTTTGATATAGTTGACTATAATTTTTATTTTTACAATATATATATTCTCTTCTATAAAGAAGATGATTTTATCTTGAAAAAATTTTAAAAAAAGAACAAGTAAAATGAAATAAAAAAAGAGGTCAAAAGATATAAATGATGAATAGATATATTTTATTAATATATTTTATTTTACAAATTTTTTATATTTACTTTCATTTTACATTTTTTAGAATTGATGAGTAGATATATTTTATTAATATTATGAGAAATGATTTAATAATTTAAAAAAGAAATAAACATTTATGAAGAATAAAAACATGTCTTCCTAATAAATATATGTACGCTTAATTTTGGATATAATATAATTTTGATCACAATGATTATGTAGTATATAGTATGTTCGTATATGTGTATATATGTATATATATATACATATATACACATATACGAACATACTATATACTACATAATTATTTCTACAAATTAAGCGAAATTTAAATTTTTCCTCTAACGCTGATTATATATATATACATATACATATGTATATGTATATACATATACATATGTATATACAGATATATATATATATATATATATATATATATATATATATATATATATATATATATATATAAAATATTGTGAGGGGAGAAATTTAAGTCTAGCTTAATTTGTAAAAATAAGTTGATGAAATGGAAATCAATATTCTCTTACATTAATTTATTGTGTTTGGTTGATATAATTGATTATAATTTTTATTCCCACAATATACAGATTCTTTTCTATATATGAGATGATTTTATCTTGAAAAATTTATAAAAAAAAAAGTAAAATGAAATAAAAAAAAGTTAAAAGAAATAAATGATGAGTAGATATATTTTATTGTAAGAATTTTTTATAATTACTTTCATTTAACAGTTTTCAGAATTGATGAATAGATATATTTTATTAATATTATGATAAATAATTTAATAATTTAAAAAAGAAATAAACATTTATGAAAAATAAAGACATGTCTTCCCAATAAATATATGTAGGCTTAATTTTAGATGTAATATAATTTTGATATATATATATATATATATATATATATATATATATATATATATATATATATATATATATTTGTGTGTGTGTGTGTGTATAGGTGTTTATTATTCGAAAATAAAAAAATGAAGTTAAAAGAGGTAAATGAAATATAAGTGTGTTTTAAATTATATTTTTAATATTTTCTGTCATAAAATACTATTAAGAAATTATAAAAATATTATTTTATTTGTAATTACCATAGGAAAAGAAATTTTTATCCAAGAAAAAAAAAGCTCACGCTAGAATTTCTTTTAGTCTTATTTTTAAATAGAAAATAAATTTATAAATAAACAATTTTTTTTTGAAAATTTGGATTATTTTCTTTTTGAATTTATTGTAATATATTTTAAAATTTTAAAATTTTGAACAAATTATTTAAGAAATTATATTCTTTAAAAATTAAAAAGAAAATAAACTTAAGAAATATAAAGATTTGTTAAAAATCTGAAATTTTCGTTTAAATATATAAAAGGTCATTTAAAATATTTATTTTATAAAATTAAAATTTAAAAATTTATTAAAAATAAACTTTAAAATAAATAAGTGAAAATACTTAAAAATACAGTAAAAAAGACATATTTTCCTAATAAATATATGTACGCTTAATTTTCACTACTAGAAAAGTTTATTTAAAGACAGAAATTAAAGACGAAAATATTTCTGTCTCAAATAGAGATGAATTTTTAAATTTAGAGACGGATTGTAACTTTTGTCCAACAGAGACAGATTTAGAGATGAAATTTTTTTATCTCTAAATTCGTCTCTATTTAGTAAAATACTGATTTAAAGATAGAAATTAGAGATGGAAAATTTTCGTCTTTAAAACTTCTGTCTCTAATTTCGTCTCTATTTGTTAAATACAAAAGTCATTCGTCTTTAATTCTCAAATTAAGATGATTAAATATTTATCATAATTAAAATTTTCAAATTCAATAAGTAGTTCAATAATTTTTTAACTGAAATGATTTATAAAAATTAAAACTAATTTTAACAACAAAATGATATTCAAATTAAGATAATTAAATATTTGTAAAATTATATAGAGAAATGTGAAACTTATGCTAAATTTATTAAGAACTACCTTTTGTTAAAAATTTATAATCACAACAAAACTACTTTTTGTTTTATTGACCCAAAAAAATATGTTTTGCTTCCTTATAGTATTTTTTTTAACATATGCACATTTTTAATATAATACATAACTAAATATTTTTATTTTATTACTTTTATTGTCAAATGTATAAAATTCTTTTTTAGTGAATATATGATTATGACATTTAAGTTTTGATCATCGTGCAAATTTTTTTTCTCAAAATATAATAAGAACAAATTTAAAAGAGGAGTTTTATGTATATATATGTATATATGTATGTCTTTATATATATATATATATATATATATATATATATATATATATATATATATATATATATATATATACACAAATACATATATACATATATACATACATATTGAAAATATTGAAAATCTTCAGGTAGATATATCAATCTATCTTTAAAAATATTGAAAATACTTTTTTAAATTTTTTTATTTTTGCCTTGTTCTAAAAAATATTTTCAAGAAACATATTTTTCTTAAACTCTATTAAATGCATTTTTAATCATATTTTTTTTTTATAAAAATAGAATTAAAAAATAAAAAATACATTTTATATTTAATTATTTTTATAAATATTATTTAACTTATTCAGTTTCCTCCGGCCCAAGTCTAGGCCCGCTCTGAAGCCCAATCTGCTTCCTTGCCTGTGAAACTCAAAAAAGCTTCCTTACCCGGTTACCCTGATCTGTTTTCCTCATTCATTTCACACACCCACATTCATTTCTTTGGTCTTCGTCGTGTGCCCTAGCCAGTTGTGCCCTAGTCAGTTGCTGTGCTCTTCGCTGGTACTTCCTATTGCTGCTGCAAGTCTCGCCGGAAAAATCTAGGCTTCTGCGGTGACCTCCCTGTCGTGTTTCGCATTTCCATAGTTTGGCTCGTTTTCGCATCAATCTCGCACCCTGTTGCTGCTGCAAATCTCGCCGAAAAAGTCTGGTGAAAATTATCTGCTCCATTTGCTGGCTCATTACTGCACTGGTTTTCTCTCAGGCAGGCAACCATCAGTCTTGAGTTTTACATCTTACTTTAAGGTCAGTGTTGTGACAATTAAGGGGTGGTGGGCTGTCTGATATTAGCTTTGTTTTGTTTTCTCTGGATGATGCTCTAGAAGAAATTTCTATATCATATAATGGTATCTCGGATAAAATGACATATGTCTCCCTTATATCTAATTCATGTACCATAAGATTAACAACCAAAGAGATTCATTTTGGTAAAGAATTTGAGCATATAATTTCATTTGTTAGTAACATTCCGAGCACTTCAAAGTTGATGGTCTTTTTAATGCCTTTCGAAATTCATGTCTTTCAACTTACTTTATCCAAATCTACAAGTGTGACTTCCATAGCTTTAAAGATGCTTACAGGTACATCCCGTGCTACTCTATTGAGAGGTAGGATATGCTGTGAGTCTTTGCTGCTTGCTCTACCTCCTATATTGCTTGAATGTTAGTAAATTCTATCATTGTATAACTATCTTGATTGTTAATTCCTTTGTCTGGAACTTCTCATGACTTATAATTGAGTATGATAGCTTGTCATGTTCACTTGATGAATGTGCATTACACTTGTTTCTAAATCTTGACATCCTTTTTTTAAGTTATAGATTTAAACTGTAAGTGCCCTTGCATTTGTTTTCTCTCCAAAAGTATAAATACATTTATCATTTAGCCAAAATAAAAATATTTCAATATGATTTTTTTCTTGGTGTACTGTGGTTGCACCTTAGAAACTCGGTTTTCTGATTTTTACTGTGTGCACTTTATTGTTTTGTGAATGTGTCCGGTATTAGGATAATAGAAATGATGGACAATAAATTTGCATGCGAGAAATTTACAGGTGCACCTTTTCATGGACTTTGGTATGAGTGTAAGGTATAGTTAGATGTCCAAGAGGCAGAACTATGTGCTCAATACTATACCTCCATTGAGTTTCCTGTCTATTCACCTTTCTGTTCTGTGGGGAGGAATGTGGGTAGGAAGACAGACTTGACAGGATGCTGGTGAAATAGATTGATTCACTTGGATTTTACATTTAAGATTGTACAAGAAGGAGAATTAATAATGTGACAATGTGGAGGATAATGGTGTTTGGAGAACCAAATGACCAAAAAGTTGGGAAGGATGTTATTATGTTTATGAAGTAAATGTTTACCACCCTAGTACCTTGCGAGTTGAAAAATCTTATGCAAATGATCCATATGCTAGAGGGTATGCGGTCATGTCAGTTTGCAATCTATTATCATTTTGTAAATTCTTTCTATACTCTAGAATTATAGATTATTATCATTTACTCATGCTTGTTTCTTCTTGGATTAAATACATAATTGTATTTCCCTGGTGTTCTGTGATCTTTTTTTCTCACTGGTTTTTTTGGCAGACTTTCGCAGGAGGACGTTTCTAATTAATCTTGACTCTGATGAGTTAAAACCTGAGAGATGGGATGATCTGTCAAATGAGAAACCTATTATACATTCTTTCTCTGATATAAGCCTATATGAAATTCCGTCTAAGAGATTTCAGGTAAACACCATTATATAAAGTCTATGATATTACTCATAGACCATTTTTTTTTACAATAAGAAATTATGATGATTTGATGTGAGCTTTTGAAAAGTATATGTGGAAAATTTTGTAGAAAATGAACACATGCATGATTAAAATTGAAGTATTTTTTTATCTTTTTCTTAAAAAGAAAATTATTTCTGAGTGCCTTTCCTCATATGATGTGGAAACCTATTTGGAACTGTTATTCTTCTTTTGACCACAATGCTGATGAAATTCTATATAAGGACTACATATAGAAATGAATCTTGACAAAGGTAGGAGTTTCCTAATTTAGATTGTTGATTCAAAACTCAATAGAAATTAACTAAATTTTTCTATGCAGGTTGGTGCCTTTTCTGTTTTGAAAGAATTTATGGTTGTTTTGCCAGACTGTCTTGCAAACCACATTGGGTCACTCATTCCAGGAATTGAAAAAGCACCAAATGTAAGAAATATTGTTTCAAGTAGAAATGTTCTATCATATTCACGTTTTCCTAGTGTTGAATTTGAGATCTTTTCACCAAATTTTTCTTTTTATTACTTGCCAGGACAACTCTTCTACATCAAATTTGAAGATTGAAGCCCTACTTTTTCCAAGATTAGTGTTATCTTCACATTCTCCCACTGTTTTCCACCCTTAGATCAAGGTATCATAGTTATTTGAAATGGTTTATGGGAATACAAACAAACAAATGAAAGTCGTGAGGTGGAGTGTGGTATTTTACTTTTATAGGATAGTGATATCTCTTTGCAAAAAAACGTTGTTGCCAATTTATGTGTGAATTTTCTTATATATATAGTTTTTTAAGTGCTTATTATCAAGTTTTTTAATTAACAAAAACATAACATGTGAAATTCAAATAGTTGAATTAATGTTAAAGATGAGTATGCATGTCATGTATAGTTAGATAATAAGTTTAAATTTTATAGATGAATGGGGTGTTTGTTCTAATAACAAACTCTTAAAAAACTACATATAATTTTTGTTCTATTTCTTATCGTACAATTGAGAAAGACAAATTAAAAGAAATTAATTTCCCTTTGCTGTGGGTAAGAAGAAGGCTTAGAGTGCACTTAATTTGCAAAAAATATTTTCAGCTTTTTATTTAATAATTATGATAACCACTTTTTTAAAATTCAAAAAATACTACCTATTATTTTTTAAAAACACTTAAAACATCTTTTATATGTTTCTTATTTTCACTCTGATATATAAAATATTTTTTAAAAATTTATTTTTAGTCATATTTTTTATTTTCCATAAAAATACAAAATAGATAAATCAAAGAAAGTGGCTTTTGTTTTGGACAAATGAACAGCCTCCCAGCGTAAGACTCCTTCCATTCCATTTTGTAATAGTCACATAATCATAGTAGTATACTAATTATATTTAATGCATGCATAATAATACATGGTAATACAATAATACATTTATATTGAAAATAATTTTATTTTGGTACATACATGTTCAGGGATGATTAATTTTCCATTCATGCAAATTATAGTATAATATTGGGCAAAAGGTAAAGTAGATATCTTTGTTTAGAATGTTATATGAGCACAATAATTTCCTTAAATCAAGTTGCAAAATATGGCAGATCTGTAATATAAACAAAAGGTTGATTTCCAATAATACCCAGATTTGATTGAATGTGCATTTAATTATTTTTTTACCGGCCATCAAATCCAAACCCTATGTTTAGGCAAATATAGTGTGTATAACAAAATTACAATAAATAGGGAATCATAAATTAATAGTTTTTTGAATTTTAAATTTTATCTTATATACAAAATTGTTAAGTATGTTTTAGATATGAATTGGGGGTGGGGTAAGTATGATTTAGATATGAATTAGGGGTGTCATTTCAGGGACCAATGGGTATTTATGATTGGGGCTAATAATGGCAAGCTTTTTTTATATATAATTAAGTTGCATTTTTTATTTCAATTCTTGTAATTTTTATTTATTTATTAAGATTTGAATTTGAATTTTAGAATAATTGAGTCACTTATAAATTGTTTGTAATTTAGTTTAATGTTTATGATTTAATTAAAAATAAATTACAGTTATTAAAATTGAAAACTTCGCAATAAATCTTTTTATAACCAGACTTCAACAATTAATAAAATAATAATTTTAAAAATCAAATGAAGAGATTAGAAATCAAATCAAACTAAAATAAAACAAGTGAGAGATATCAAAATATAATTATATTTAATTTCTTCTAATCAAATTGAGAAAATAACATATCTCAATTTGTAGTACCCAAGAAGTGATCTAAATTGAGAAATAAATCCTTGAACTCACTTCGAGAATTCAATGCCCCTAAAAAGAAAACAATAAACCATGGATACCCATATGAAAAAAATCAAATGAAGACATCAAGAAGCATAAATATATTATTTTAAATTTATATTTATAAATTACTATGTTGGTATTGTTTCAATATGTTATTATAATTTGTGCTATATTAAATTAAGAGGTTTGCTTTGATTCATGTATGTCTAAAAACAGGATGGAAGTTCTTGAACATCGTAATGCATGGATAATAGGGTGGGTCCTGATAAGAGAACTGTTACATATGAGTTTATGGCAGGAGTTGTTGAGTTTATAGAGTTTGCTTGTAGTTAGGATCATTTTAAAAGTGTTAAAAAGTTGAGGTGTCATTGTAAAAAATACAAGTGTTAGAAGTATTGTTCAGTTGATGAAGTGAAAACCCACTTTTGTATGAAGGGGTTTATGAGTAATTACTATTATTGGACCAACTATGATGAACCAAGACCTCTCTTTTCACCAATGGTTTCAAAAAACTCATATTATGGAAGTAGTGACTTTCAGGCATGCTTCAATGATCAGAAACAGATGGTAATGGACGCTGCTGGACCATCTATTGGTAATTATATAGAGCAACAAGGTTTTGCTCATTGCGAATAGAGGGATGAAGATCCTAACCCGAAAGCCAATTTTTTTTTAATATGTTAGAAGTTATGCATGCTCCTTTGTATGACGGTTGTGAAAATTATTCTGAATTGTCAGCTGTAGTGGAAACTTTGGGTATCAAGTCAGACTTCAACATATCTGAGAATTGTTTCAATCGGTGGGTATAATTTATGGGAAATGCATTGCCAAATGAAAATCGTATGCCTAAAAACCTCTATCGTGCAAAAAAGTTAGTGGAGCAATTAGGATTAGATTGTATAAAAATTCACTGTTGTCGAAACGGGTGCATGCTTTATCATAGTCCTCTTGATTAAGAGCTTCGTCATTGTAAATTTTGTGGTGAAGAGCGTTACAAAAGGGTCATCAGAAATGTCAAGGCAAGAGAGCGTCCAGTGAAAAAAATGTGGTATTTTCCACTGATTCCAAGGCTGTAAAGACTTTATTCCTCAATGCAAAATGCAAGTCAAATGAGATGGCATCAGGAAACTGTGAGGGTGACAGGCTCTTTGTCTTATCAATTTGATGGCGAAGCTTGAAAAAAATTCGATGAAAAATATCCTGAATTTGCAATGGACCCTCAAAATGTAAGGTTAGGTTTGTATGCTGATAGATTTTCTCCATTTGATAAAACATGTTGGACTTATTCATGTTGGCCAGTTATTGTTACCCCTTACAATCTTCCCCCTTGGATGTGCATGAGAAAAGAGTTCTTGTTCTTGACCATTATAATTCCTGGTCCTTCCAATTCAAAGAATAGAATTGATGTGTATTTGCAACCACTTATAGATGACCTCAAACTTTTATGGAATATTGGTGTCACGACATATGATGTCTCATTAAAACAGAACTTCAACATGAAAGCTTGTTTGTTGTGGACCATTAATGACTTTCCTGGATATGGGATGCTTTCAGGTTGGATGACAATGGGAAATCTTGCTTGTCCAATATGTATGGAGTGTTCAAAGGCATTCACCCTTCGACATAGTCGGAAGATGTCTTTCTTTGATTGTCATCGACAATTCTTGCCGCTTGATCATAGTTACAGAAGGAATAAGAATGCTTTTCGGAAGAGACATACTGAAACATCTTTACCTCCGCCTCGGTTAACAGGTGAAGAAGGGTTGGAAAGGGTTAGACATATGCCTAACATAACTAAAGAGACATATGATAATATCCCAGGGTATGAAGTTATTCACAACTGGACGAAGCAATCTATATTTTGGGAGTTACCATATTGGAAAACAAATCTTCTTCCACACAATTTAGATGTTATACATATTGAGAGAAATGTCTTTTTGAATATTTTATACACAGTGATGGACACTAAAGGTAAGACAAAAGACAATTTTAATGCAAGGTTCGACTTGGCGAAAATTTGTAAACAGAATGAATTAGAGCTGCAGGATGGAAGAGATGGAAAACTAATTAAACCCAAAGCAAAATACACATTAACTAAGCAACAAAGATTAGATGTGTGTGAATGGGTCAAAAAATTGAAACTGCCAAACAGATATGCCTCTACATTATCAAGGTGTGTTGATATGAGAGAAGCAAAGTTGTTTGGTATGAAAAGTCATGATTGTCATGTGTTTATGCAACACTTGCTCCCAATTGCATTCAAAGTATTACCAAAGCCTATTTGGAACACACTCACAGAATTCAGTCAGTTCTTTCGAGAATTGAGTTCTCCATTGTTGCGAGAGGATATTTTACATGTGATGGAACAAAACATTCCAGTCATTCTTTGCAAATTAGAACAAATTTTTCCTCCAAGTTTTTTTGACTCAATGGAACACCTTCCAATTCATTTGCCATATGAAGCAAGGGTTGGAGGTCCAGTGCAATATCAATGGATGTATCTATTTGAAAGGTAGAGTTATGTATTTTTTTTTTAAATTATGGAATCGTATTCCTATTACTAAATGTATCAATTAAATGTATTAGGTTTATTCGCACACTAAAAGACAAGGTGAAGAACACAGCTGCAGTTGAAGGATCAATTTGTGAAGTTTATTTGGTAGAAGAGACCTCTACATTTGCATCCTACTATTATCCACCTGATGTTCCATGTAGAAGGACTCAAGTACCACGAAATTATGATGGAGGTCAAGGTTGTTCAATTAGACCAACCGGAAGATGCATATCCTTCATGATGGAAGAAAGGGACTTGCAAACCGCACATTTATATGTTCTCTAAATTGTCCTGAAATGGAGCTATTTTTAATGTAAATGTATAAAATGCTCATTTAAGTGTTATATAAATATATATCACTATACATTTTTCTAATATATTTTCTAAATGTAGCACATATACTAATATGTTACAAGAATGTGGGATGAGTGACTCGGAAGTGGACAGACAAATCTCCACAATGTTTTCTGTTTGGTTTAAAGAATACGTATGTTGCACGAATTCTCCTTAATTCTTTATTTTCTAACATTTTGCTTCTTATGTGAGACTTACTTAAATATTTGATGACTAGGTGTTAAATAATATTGTCGAAGATGTCCTTCTAAAGAGTTTGGCATGGGGTCCTCAAAGAAAAGCCAACAAATGGCCTTCATATTATGTAATTGGTTAGAAATTTAATACAAAAGATCATGGCCAAGGTATGGGTACAACAAATTTCGGTGTATGTTGTCAAGGTGGTACGGATGAAACAACAGAAAATAATTATTATGGGGTTTTAACGGACATTATTGAAGTACACTATACAAGATGGCCTATAAAGGTGTTAGTTCTATTCAAATGTGATTGGTTTGATCCCACCTTAAATCATGGAATAAAGGTAGATAACTATGGGATTGTTGAGGTTAGAATATCCAGAAGATATAAAAATTATGACCCTTTTATATTTGCACAACAAGCAACGGAAGTATATTATACACAATATCTTGAAGGGCAACGTGATTGGTTAGTAGTGATCAAAACTAAGGCACGAACTACAATACAAACTGCAATAGAAACTAAAATGTCTGAAAGTAATGCTCCATACCAAGAAGAGTCATCAATGTAATCGCCTGTAATAGTTGCAAATGACAATTTCGAGCAGAGTCTTGTTGATATTGAAGGTCTTGTGGATGAAGTATATGGTTCTTCTTTGAACCTACATGAAGTAGATGCATATATAGATATTGAAATAGAAGATGTGGATGAAGAAGATACTGAAGAAGAAGGAGAATAGGAAGATGAAGAAAATGATAATGATGAAGATGTTTAGGTATTGTTAGGTTTTTTCATTTTACTATGTGTATTATGTAGATCATATATTATGTATTTTTGAAGTAGGTTATAAATCTATGGTAGTATGGTTATGAGTTTCGTTATCATTATCTTTTATAATTATTTGTATTTTTTATTATTAAATTGTCATTAAATTTAATTAAAATAGATGATTATGATTATCTTTTTGTCTATAGATGATAGGTAGAGGAAGGGGTAGAGGTAGAGGGTGGGGACGGGCTATTTCTCAGCCATATACACAGCCAGACACATCACCTGTTGCTGATATAGCTCACCTTGACCAGATCCACACTGGACATACACCTACTTCATCTCCCTTTTCCCAAACTTATCATACTTCTACCCCATCTTCCTATTCACAATCAGTGCATTCCAGTGCCTCATCTCCTCATCTTTCTAGTACAGTTGTCCCTACCCCACTTACACATACTATATGTACCCCATCTCCTAATCCATTCGCATGTCCAAATGTTGAGCCAGTTCCTTTCACACAGACTATTCAGTGGGGAACAAGGGACATATATGGTCGAATTTGGATTAGATTTGCATCTGGGAACACGTAAGTAATGTGTGTGTGTTTTTTGTCAGTATATTTATTTAAATTGATATCTATATTTTTAACTTTTATCCTGACATCTTAACAAGAGGTGTCATCATAACAATTTTCATGAAAAAATTTGAAGGTGCTTGGTCCAGTTGGAAAAAAGTAGACAACAATACCATTCAAATGTGGTTCGAGGAGTTCAAGGTAATATGTAACATTTCCTATCATATTTATTGATATCTTTTTTAAAAATGTGTGAATGTTATGTTAATTTATTTATTTTCTTTGTTTAGGCAAATTTTAAGTGGTTGGACAATGATGAGTACAATATTAAAAGGTCATTTGACAGCAGAGGATCAACAGCCCTAAAAAATGCATTGTTTAAGGTGCGTAGCAGTGAGGACAAGGGTGCTTGGATTCTACAAGAAAAGCTACAACAATTAAGGGCTGAATAGGATAGTGAAGACTGGCAAGATAAAGCAAAAAAAAAAAAAAACAAAATAGACTTTCCAAAGAAGGACTTAAAATACATAGTGGAGGGTCTATATCTGCATGAGAGCATGCCAAAAGAATGGTGAGTAATTTCTCTCAAATATATAGTGATTTAAGTTCTTACTTCAATGTTATTTAAATTTTTATTATTTTAGAGGGTGCAAATGAATAAAGAATCGACATGTTTTGAGTTGTATGAGTGGCTTCACCGGCCCAAAGGAAAGCCATTGGGGTGGTTCAACGACCAGCAAGGAAGAATTGCTGTATGTAGTTACTACTCTTTTATTTTCATTTCTTTACAAATATTTATTTTGTTTAATCATTTTATTTTTTCAGGAAATGTATCGAACAAAAATAGCTGAGAGACAGTCCTAATCTCAGAGCGATGAGGGTTGTAGCCAACACTCTACTCAACATTCAGACAATGTTGTTTATTTGGATGTGGTTGGCGGCATGAACAATAAAGGACAGATATATGGACTGAGATCTCAAGCACATAATGTATTGGCAGTAAGTTCTTCTTCTAGGTCTTCGGCTTCTGATGAAGTCTCAGCAAGTTTCTCTTCTGTTATGAATGCAAAAATTGAGGCTTTATCTGCACGGCTTAAACAGAGTGAAGATGAAAATTTTATTTTAAAGCAAAAGGTTGAGGAATGGGATCGGATGTTTCGGTGCCTCATGATAGATGGTAGTATAAGAATGCCCTCTTCGTCTCCACCTAGAGAAGAAGAGAATAATAACAATGAGCAAAATAGTAATGCTACTGATGGATCATGATAGTTTGTGTTATTTATGACTTTGTGTTATGTATTAATGATGCAAAAGTGTTTGATTGGTGATATTTTCATGTAATGTCATGGAATTATTAAAATTTTTGTTGATATGTTTATTGATTATTAAAATGTATGTTGATATTTCTGCCTGAAATGGTTGGTTTTTGGTTGTTGGTTTATATTGGTTGTTAATTGATAGGTTTGAGATTTTTAAATTTTTTTTTTTATATTTTCTTGATATTAGAGACGGATTTTTTCCGTCTCTAATATTAGAGATGGAATATTCCGTCTCTAAAATGAGAGACGAATCTGGACTTAGAGACGAAATTTAAATTTCGTCTCTAAATTTTAGCGACCCCGGTTTTAGAGATTCTATCTTTAACGTAGTTAGAGACGGAAAAATTTCGTCTCTAAACAGGAATTTTGTAGTAGTGTTAATATCCCAAAAACAAAAATTTATGAGATTATGGAGGAAGCCAACCACAAATGGTCCATCAATAAAAATAATGGCTAAGAACTGTCAGGGCGTGGAGAACCTCTGTCAATTAACCATATGAAAGAGATTATAAAATCTCATTCCCCAGACTTGGTATTTTTTATTAAGACAAAGAATACCAGTTCTTGAGTGAAAAGGATTGCTAGAAGTTGTGGCTTTTTAAATACTTTTATGGTGGATCTAGTAGGTATGGCAAGTGGCCTATCACTTTGGTGGAAAGAAGAAAGCAATATTGAGAGTGAGAGAGTAGATTATTATTTTATTCATGGAAAATGTTCTGACCCTAGCATAAATCAAGAATGGCATTTTCTGAGAGTGCATGTTCACCATGATCAAAACATTTGAGGTAATCAATATACAACTTTGCATAGTATTGTAGATATAATAGCTAGTCCTTTAATTGTTGGTGGTGACTTTAACGAAATTCTACATGAAAATGAGAAACAAGAGGGAGTACCCTTTAACCCTACAATAGGTAGTGGACTTTATTATTTTATGCAGGGAGAGGGATTGACAGAATATGCAACAAAGGAGAAAAATATACCTAGAATAACAGAAGAAATGGAGTTCATAACATCCAACAAGTCCCCAGACTGCTCTCTCTAAAATATGCACTGGCTTCAAAACTATCCAAATAGCACTACTATCCATCTGCAAAGAATAGCAGCAGATCACAATCTCATCTTTATGCGAGCCACCAAGGACAATCTCAAACCAAAATGCCTTTTTCGCTTTGATGCAAGATGGAAGGACAACTTAACAGTCAGAACAATAATTACAGAAGCTTAAAGAAATGGTTAGGGGTTCAAAAATGTTTCAAATTTTCCAAACTAACAACATGCAGACATAGACTGGTGGAATGGAGTAGGGGAATTGTATAAATTCAAGAAAGAACATTAAAAGGTTGCAGAAGGAACTAACTGCCATTAACCAGACAACCCCTTTTGATGCAACAAAATGCCATGTACTAGAAAAAGAGCTAGCTAATGCCTGAAGAGAAGAATTATTCTAGAAGCAAAAGGTTAGGGTCAAGTGGCTGAAGGAAGGTGACAAAAATACTAGTTTCTTCCATGCTCAAACAATAAAGAGAAGAACTAGAAATTCTATCAAAATGCTGAATTTTATGGGATATTGTGGGAGAAGATATTTTTCATGCAATATGTAATTTCTTTTTTAGCAAAAAATGTTGCAAAATATTAATCATATAGTCATAGTTCTCATCCCCAAATGTCCTAACCTAGACAACAAGACACTGTTGAGACCCATAACTTATGCATAGTTACTTATAAGATCATTTCCAAAGTCCTAGTGAACAAGATGAGGGGCTTGATGGAAAAAATAATTATTGGCAACCAATGTGCATTTATTAAAGGAAAATTCATCTCAGATAACATATTAATAGCACATGAAATGATGCATTATCTGAAGCATAAGAAAAAGGGGAGGAAGTTTGAAATGACAATTAATCTAGACATGAGTAAAGCATATGATAGAGTAGAATGGCATTTCTTGTTTGCAATAATGAAGAAAATGGGCTTCAAAACAGAATGAATAAAATCAATTGATTAATGTGTTAGCATTACCTCATATACTGTTAACATAGAGCGCGAGTCTTTTAGTCTTATAAAGCCCTCAAAGGGATTACATAAAGGTTACCCCTTTTCATCGTATCTATTGTTATTATGTGCTTATGAACTTTCCTTTTTATTACAGAAAGCATAGGAGCATAAATCTGTCCCTAGAGTAAATTTTTTTAGAAAAAGCTCATCAATGTCACCTTTATTTTTTGTTGATGACGCAACTTTATTCTTCTCAGCCAACCCAGAAGTGTGCACTAAAATTGGCAAAATTCTACAAACATATGAAAGTAATAGTGGCCAAAAAATTAATTTAACAAAGTCTGTAGTATTCTTTTCCAAGAACACACCACACAAATTCATACAACAGATTGCTAGTTCTTTGGGAGTAGGGAATATTGGATCCCAGGATAAATATCTTAGGTTACCATATTTTAGTAATATATCTAAGTCTAAGGCATTCAACTACATCAAAAAAAAAGTAGATAAAAGAATTGCAAGCTAGAAGGAAAATTTTTGTCACATGCAGGGAAGCTAACCTTAATTAAATCTATCATTAGTGCACATCTCACATATGCCATGTCATCCTTTATTCTGTCCACTAAACTATGTAATGAACTTACTAGATTACGCTAGGCAAGATAGGAAAAACTATGTAAAAGCAAGAAGGAAGGAGGGCTGGGATAAGCCACCAACTTAGCCTTAATAGCTAAAATGGCTTGGTGATTATCCTTAGAATCCACATCTTTCTTTTGTAGGTTTTATAAAAAGCCAAATATTACCCATCATTGCATTTATAGAAGCTAATTTGGATATTGATCTTGTTTACCACAAACCCTAAAAAAAAAACTTAAACTCTAATCCTTAGAACCCTAAACCCTAAATCTTAAGATTTTAGTGTTTAGACTTTTGGGGTTTTGAGGTTTGGTGTTTCGTAGTTATGTGTTTTGAGGTTTAGGATTTAGGGTTTTGTGGTTTGATATTTTGGGTAATGTTTATGGTTTTGTGTTTTATGTTTAGGGTTTAGGGCTTTGGGTTTTTGGATTTTCGGGTTTGATGTTTGGGGTTTATGTTTTAGGGTTTTGAGGTTTGGAGTTTTGGGTTTTGGGGTCTTTAGGTTTAGGATTTAGGGTTTTGGGTTGTGAGACTTTGAGGTTTAGAGTTTGAGATTTGGAGTTTCGGGATTTGGAGTTTAAAATTTAGGGTTTAGGGGTTTGTGTTTTTGTGGTTTGGTGTTTGATGTTTAGGGTTTAGAGCTTTTTATTTTGGGTTTGGTGTTTTGCAGTTATAAATGGGTTTTGAGGTTTAGGTTTTAGGGTTTTGCAGTTTATGGTTTGATGTTTAGGGTTTAGAGTTTTGAATTTTAAGGTTTAAGGTTTAGGCTTTAGGGCTTTGGATTTATAATTTTTGAGGTTTAGAGTATGGAGTTGAGGGTTTAAGGTTTAAAATTTTGAATTTTTGAATTTTAAAGTTTTGGGGGTAGGGATTTCAAGTTTGGTGATTTAATGTTTTGGGTTTAGGGTTTTGAGATTTAGATTTAAGGGTTTGGAGTTTTAAGTCTTGGGGTTTGGGATTTTGGAATTTGGGGTTTGGAGGTTTAAGGTTCATGGCTTGTTTTGAGTTTTTGAGGTTTGAAATTTGGGATATGAGGTTTTGGGATTTGGGGTTTGAAGTTTAGAGTTTAAGAGTTGGAGGTTTGGGGTTTGGGGTTTGGATTTTAGGTTTGATGTTTGGTGATTTAGGATTTAAAGTTTTGAGCTTTAAGGTTTAGGGTTTAAGGCGTGGGGTTTGGATTTTGAGGTTTATGGTTTGAGGTGTTAGGTTTTAAGGCGTGGGGTTTTAGGGTTTAGGTTGGGCTTTGGGTTTTAGGGTTTTATGATTTTCAAGTTTAAGGTTTAAAGTTTTAGGAATTGGGTTTTGAAGTTTTGAGGTTTACGATTTAGATTTTTGTATTTAGCGCTTCAGTTTTAAATTTGTAGTTTAGGGTTTTGCAATTTTGAGATTTGAGATTTGAGATTCAAGGAATTTTAATTTTGGGTTTTAGGTTTCAAGGTTTTGAGTTTTAAGATTTTCAATTTTTGAAATTTTTAAGTTTGGGGTTTGGAATTTTGGGTTTAGGGTTGGATGTTTGGGGTCTGTGGTATAAGGTTTTAGGGTTTTAATTGTTAAATTTTATGGCTTAGGGATTTGGTGTTTTAGGATTCAAGGTTTATGGTTTAGGATGTAGGATAGAAGTGGCAATTTTTTATAAGTTAAAAAGTTTTAAAGAAATTATTTTTAGTTAAAGGATCAAAATGAAATAAAAATAAATTAATTAATGGATCAATAGAGCAATTTAGCATTATTTTTTAAGAAATAGTGACTTAGTAAGTTGAAGTGTTATGCCATGTTGAATTTAACTTGCCAAATAGGTATTTAATGGACCACATCAATATTTTTTTTAATGATATTTAAAAATAAAATGACATAATGACTAAATTATTTAACATTTAGTAAATTTGAAGATTAAATTGTGTAATGATATAAATTCAAGAATTAAAGTTTATGACTTTAATAAAGTAAGGAACTAATTGTATGTTTAGTCTATAGAAATTGTATATTTATTTACCATAGTTTATATTCTCAATTGCAATTTTCCTCATCTAAAAAAATATTGCAATGCTCTTTTAATTTATATACCTTATTACAACAATCACTCTTTCATTGAAATAAAATATTAAATCTAATATTTTTATGTTGAAGAAAATCATGCTTAGAATGAGCCGTTAATCTTGTGCATGTAGAAAATACGTGATGTAAATATGTGATACGTGATTTATTTCTTGTTTCCTATTTTGTAAATAGTTTAGCTTGATTGTAGGAGAAATATTAGGTTTCCCTGTAGTATAAATTTGTAACTTTATTTCTCAATGTAGATATACAAAAATCACAAACTTTTACATGGTGTCAGAGCATCGATCTAAACAATACCAAAAACCCTAGTCGACCACGAAAGCAAATGAAAAAGAAACAGGCACAACTTCGGGTGTCACTTGGGACAATCCCAATCATCAACTATATCTCCACCTTTCTGATCAACCTGGTGCAATCCTCGTGCCACAACTTCTGGTGGAAGACAACTATAGCACATGGAGTCAATCCATGACTATGGCCTTAACTGTCAAGAATAAGATCGGGCTCCTGAATGGTTTAGTCAAGGAGTTGGCTGAGCAAAGTTCGAATGAATGACAACAGTGGAATCGCTGCAACAATTTGGTCAAAACTTGGCCGCTGGGATCAATGTCTAAGGATATTACTAACAGTGTGATTAATTGTAAGGACGCAGCACACATGTGGAGAGATTTGAAGGAGAATTTTTCTCATGTGAATATTGTCTAACTATTCAACGTTGAAAACGAGATCCATAATTGTGTACAGGGAAGCATGTCCATGGGTTCCTACTTTACAAAGCTAAAAGGATTATGGGATGAACGTGACATTCTTTGTTCATTCCCAATCTGCACATGTGGTTCGATCAAAGAAATAGTTGCATATTTGGAGACATAGAAAACCATAAAATTTCTCATGGGACTTAACGAATCATACACAAGTGTTTGCAGCAACACTTTGCTACAAGATCCACTTCCTATGGTGAACAAAGCATATTCTTTTGTACTTCGTCATGAGAAGTAGGCTGAAGCAACGGCTAGAAAAGCACAAATACAACCAGATACTGCTGCTTTTGTTCTAAAAAATCCAGGTTGTGAATCTAAAGGAGAAAGATGCGAGTTAAGGTGCACCAAGTGCAACAAAACAAATCATATTATCAAAAATTGTCGTGCACATCTCAAATGCACTTTTTATGGCTGGAAATGACACATAGTTGAGTATTGTCATAAGAAGAAAGTAGCAACTAAGGCTGAATTTAATATGATGATTTTCAAGGGAAACCAAGCTGCTTCATCTATGACTGAAAAGAAGGAAATAAATTTTTCTTTCACGGCCGAAGAATGCAAACAAATACTCAATGTGCTAAAGACCAAATCCTTTTCTGCCAATAGTGTTGGTAATTACTCAACCTATAATGAGCTCTCAGGTAAAGCCTTTTCACTTGTCTCTCATGGAAAACAAAGCATTTGGATCTTAGATAGTGGCTACACTGATCCTATGATTCACAATTCTGATCTCTTTACGCACTCGAGACCTGTTAATACTCACACTGTGGAATTTCCAAATGGGTTATTGGCACAAGTGACCCATATTGGCACAATTGTTTTGTCCCCTAATTTGATTCTTGATAATGTTTTATGTGTCCCATACTTTTGATTGAATTTAATCTCTATTGGAAAATTAGCCTTTCATTCTTCTTGCATAACCATCTTCTTACACAACTTTTGCATTATATAAGACCTATGCTCGGGGAAGATGATTGGGATAGGAATTGAACGGGAGGCAAAACCATAATCCAACCCTTTGGCATCAACGTCTTGGCCATCCTCAACTAGAGTCACTACATTATTTCCCTTTACAAATTTCAAAAATAAAATTTGTGATACTAATAAGTGTTTAATTTTCCCTTTAGCAAAACAAACAAAGCTTCCATTTCCATCAAGTTCCATTACTACTACATCTCTTTTTTATTTAATTCATGTTGATATATGGGGTGGTTATAAAATTTCTTCTCTTTCAGGTGTAAAATTCTTCCTTACTATCGTTGATGATTACACTAGATGCACATGGGTTTATCTTATGAAACACAAGTTTGACACTAGAACTCTTCTAGCAGATTTCATCAACATGGCAGAAAATCAATTTGATTTAAAAATCAAAATTGTTCGTAGTGACAATGGGGCTGAATTCAAATTTGGAAGTTTTTATGCAAACATAGGCATAATCCATCAAACAAGTTGTGTTAATACATCCCAGCAGAATGGAGTGGCAGAACGAAAACATAGACCCTTGTGGAACATGGCTCGTGCCTTGCTCATTCAAGCTGGGTTTCCTAACCGGTTTTGGGGGGATGCTATTCTCCTTTTTGCATATCTTATTAATTGCACCCCTACCTCCTTCTTAATGGAAAAACTCCATTTGAAAAATTACTTGACAAAATTCCTAGTTATTCCCATATGGACATTTTTTGCTGTTTATGCTTTGCCTCTACCCATGCACATGCAAGATCAAAATTTGATCCACGCGCTTCAAGATGTATTTTTTTAGGATATCCTTATAGGCAAAAAGGTTATCGGGTATTTGACCTTACATAACAAAAAGAATATTAATTTCTCGTGAAATTACATTCTTTGAACATATATTTCCTTTCCAAAATAACATACATTACGCTGCACCACCACAAGATTCCCATACCTCACAACCTCATTCTTCTAATCCATTTCTTACCTTTGATACGGGCCCTTCTTTAGAGCCCATTCTTCTTCCACTGTCAATGAGATAACAACACCTACTAGTCCAAATAACCTTCTTCTAACCACACCCAAGGAAGATAATGACATTCCTTCTTCACCTATACTTTCTTCCTCGATTGACACCTCTCCTTTTCTTTCACCCACAACTGTGCTACTACAACAATTCACCCATCACAGTGAACACTCCAACAAGACTCCTCATTTACAGGACTTTCACATCGAAGCAACCCTCCCTTCAAGGACTGCAAATCACCTTCTACAAACATGGTCATCCTATTAGGTACTGCTTATCCTCTCTCTCATATTTTATCTTATACTCATCTTTCTCTTCCACATAAAGCATACATCACTTAACTCACTCTTCTTCGAGAACCCACAAGTTTCTGTCAAGCTGTTCAATTTCCACAGTGGCATGAAGCCATGACATCTGAGATCCATGTGTTACAAGCTGTTCAATTCCCATTAGGGAGACTTTTGCTTCGGTTGTCAAAATGGTCACGGTTCGTGTCTTGCTTAGTGTGGCAGCTATTCGGGGTTGGCATTTTCATCAACTGGATGTCAATAACGCATTCTTGCATAGTGATCTTGATGAGGACGTTTTTATGTCCCTGCCTCTTGGCTCCAGACGAAAAGGGAAGACTCGAGTATGTAAACTTCATAAGTCGCTATATGGTTTGAAGCAAG
Organism: Gleditsia sinensis; assembly: GCA_037074535.1. Classification (NCBI taxonomy): domain Eukaryota; kingdom Viridiplantae; phylum Streptophyta; class Magnoliopsida; order Fabales; family Fabaceae; genus Gleditsia; species Gleditsia sinensis. The sequence goes on along the minus strand of CM073467.1, from coordinate 50,155,281 downwards.
CTTCTTGGCAACGGTACATTAAACTATCCACTGCACTGAAGGATGTAAGATTTCAACAATTCATGTCTAACCATTCTCTATTCGTCTGAAGCCGACAAAATAGTTTCTTAGTGCTACTTGTTTATGTTGATGATGTATTATTAGCAGGCAACAATTTGAACGACATAGAGAACATCAAGCTTGTCTTGTACAAACAATTCAAATTCAAGGATTTAGGACAACTCAAATATTTTCTCGATATAGAAATTGCTCAGTCTCAGCGTGGAATCTGTTTGTTACAACGTAAATATGCTTTGGAAATTTTAGATGTGATGAATGAGTTTTATACTCATAAATTAAATATTTTTCTCTTATTTTTTTGCCTTAATTAAACATTTATCTCCCTTATTTTTCTTTAATTTTGTGTATTTTTCATAGATGGAGAGAAGAATAGAAAATGGACTCAATTGGAGGAATCAAAGTTAAATTGTGGTTCTGATGTCTATAAATCAAGCAGACAAAATAAATTCATTAAAGATGACTGAATAAGGAGCATTGTCTTTTTGACTCTTGAGACATATCCTAATGGATATATGCATCAATTCAATCTTGATTTATGACTACATTTCTAAAAGAATTGAAACATAAAGATTCAAGGCAGAACACCCAATGTTAAAAATTTGTTTGCTGCTTGTTTTTCAACTTGATCTTACTACAGTATTTTGGTTATATCTCAGAAAATACGTATATATTATGTACAAAATTTGATAGATGAATATCTGACATAATTTCATATAACTTTCATGTTTATGTGATTAGCAAATTCAGACATTTAAATGGCCAAAATTGGGTTAGAAGAGAACATGTTTATTGTTACAATTTAGCCCAACCTTACTGTAATATTTGAGTCATATTTTAGAAAATACATATTCAATGGATACAAAATTTGGTAGGTGAATAGAAAATACAATTTTCTACAACTTTCATGTGTGGTTAGCAAATTTAGATATTAAAAGGGCCAAAATTAGGCTAAAAGATATCATGTTTGCTTTTACAGTCCAACTTGACCTTGCTTTTGTTTTTTAGCCATAAATCACAAAATACGTGGCCAATTTTTCTCCACCTTATATGGCTGGAAAGAGAATAAAACTATCTACAATTTTTATGTTGATGGAATTAGCAGATTTAGTGGATATAAAGGAGATATTGTATGATGACTTTTGGGGCACATAATGCAACACAATTTGTCAACTTTAGTGCAATTTGCTATCCACTATCTTTGTCACCTACTCCTCTTTTTTTTCTTTTCTATAAATAGAGACATCTTGTGAGCTAGAGAAAGGAGGAAGGCTGAAGAGTGAGTTTGAAAAAGTTTTGTTGGCCCTTTGTTATTTATCTTCTTGTTACTTACACTCTTAGAGAATGATTTTGTTGCCCTTATGTTATCTATTTTCTGCACCTCTGTTATTTATTTTCTTGTTATTTACTTTCTTAGAGGATGGTTTTGTTGCCCCTCTGTCATTTATTTTCATGTTATTTTATTTTCCTAGATGATAGTTTTGTTGTTACTTTGTTATTTATTTTCTTGTTATTTTATTTCTTAATAGTTGGTTTTACCACCTACTTTATATTATTATTATTGACTTTGTCACCTTTCTGTTGTTATGTTTTTCTTCCTTTTACATCTTTCATTTTTATTTTTGTAAAGTGAGAATCTTGATATATTGTAAACAATCTTTGGCACAATAAATGCTTGAATCTTACTTGATTTATTGTAGACAATATAATGATTGGCACGGTGTATACTTGAATCCATTTTACAAGAGTTATTTATTGTTAGTAATACAATAAAAAGAAGGCAAATACACTTCATCTGTAAATCAAATCACATTTAATGTAACATATCTTCCGAATGAAACCTCATTTATGTGAGGATTCCATTTAAGTAATAAAAAAGTTAAAATTTATTTTTATTTGATGTACCAAGAGTGGATCCCCTAACTTTAACATGTTTCTTTACTTTGAATACATTCCTATTTAATTTTAGTATTTTAGTTCTTTGCATACTCTGTTCAGTACTCTTCTCACAAAACAAACATTATGGCAACTAAGTTAGAAATATTTATTTTGAATCTGAATTAGATTTTCTCTCAATTAGCAATCATCGTGGGATCGACCTTGCATACCACTAAATCTATACTCCAATAAATTTGTGCGCTTGCAAGTTTTAATTAAAACAATAATAAGTTTTTGGTGCCATTGTCGAAAATTCCGACAGAAAAGCTAATTAAATTCAGGTAAGTATAATTTTTTCACTAGTTATTATTTAGAATATTTATTTATTCTTTGAATAGAAAATTTTCTTTGTGAAAAAGTATTTATTAAAAATTTGTGTGGTAATTTGGGTGTGTAAAATTAGTTGATTCTGACAACAAGGATAAAAATTACTAAGGAGTATGAATTTTAAGTGAGACTATTGTGACTCTCCTCCATACTTTTATGAGAATCCACTAATTGAATATCACCCACTATTACTAATACTCAAAATAAAAAGATAAAAAAAAAATCTCTTTGTTACATAATTTTGTGATATATATATATATATATATATATATATATATATATATATATATATATATATATATATAAAGTTGTAAAATCATCATCTTTTGTAATTGTGTTATAAAAAGATAAATAAATATTCTAAATAATAACTAGTGGAAGAATTATACATACCTGAATCTAATCAGATTTTTCGTCAAAATTTCCAGCAATGACGCCAAAAATTTGTTGTTGTTTTAATTAAAATTTGCAAGCACACGAATTTATTGGAGTATAGATTTAGTGGTATGTAACGTCGATTCCACGATGATTTTCAATTGAGAGAAAATATAATTCAGATCTAAAATAAATAGTTTTAATCTAGTTACCAGAATGTTTGTTTTGTGAAAAGAGTACTGAACATAGTATACAAAGAACTAAAATATTGAAATTAAATAAGAATGTATTCAAAGTAAAAAAACATGCTAAGGTTAGGGGATCCACTCTTGATATATCAAATAAAAATAAATTTTAACTCTTTTATTATTCAAATGGAATCCTTACATAAATGAGATTCTATTCGGAAGATATATTACATTAAACGCGCTTTGGTTTACAGATGAAGTGTATTAGCCTTCTTTTTATTGTATTACTAATAATGAATAACTCTTGTAAAATGGATTCAAGTATACACCGTACCAATCATTATATTGTCTATAATAAATCAAAAATGATTCAAGCATTTATCGTGCCAAAAATTGTCTACAATGTATCAAGATTCGTACTTTACAAAATTACAAAATGAAAGATGTCAAAGGAAGAAAAATGTAACAACAAAAAGGTAACAAAGTCAATAATAATAATATAAAGTAGGCGATAAAATCAGCCATTAAAAAATAAAATAACAAGAAAATAAATAACAGAGAGACAATAAAATCATACTCTAAGAAAATAAAATAACATGGAAATAAATAACAGAGGGGCAACAAAATCATCCTTTAAGAAAATAAATAACAGATTGACAACAAAACCATCCTCTAAGAAAGTAAATAATAAGAAAATAAACAATAGAGATGCAAAAAATAAATAACAGAAAGGCAAAAAAATCATCTTTTGAGAAAATAAATAACAAGAAAATTAATAACAGATGGGTAATAAAGTCATCCTTTAAAAAAGTAAATAAACTAAAATAAATAACAGAGAGGCAACAAAGCCATCATTTAAGAAAGAAAATAAGTAAGAAGATAAATACAATATCAAATATAAACATTGAAATTAAGAATTAGATACATTATTATTTTCATACCAAGAGTTTCACCCTTTCACCTTAGCATTAGAAAATCAATTCTCCATAATCAAGGTAAGAAAGCAAAATGAAAGATGAAGAAGTATAAAGTAAAGATACAAAATGTTTAAAGAAAGAAAAATATTAAGAATACTTAGAATTCCAACAAAACTTTTTCAAACTCACTTTTCAGCCTTTTTCCTCTCTTTCTAGCTCACAAGATGTCTCTATATATAGACAAAACAAGAGGAGTAGGTGACAAAAATGGTAGGTAGCAAATTGCACTAAAGTTGATAAGTTGTGTTGCATTATATGCCCCAAAAATCATCGTGAGATATCATCTTGATATCCACCAAATTTGCTCTTATCAACATGAAAGTTATAGATATTTTCATTATCTTTTCAACCATATAAGGTGTAGAAAAATTGACCATGTAGTTTGTAATTTATGGCCAAAACACTGGAGTAAGGTCAAGCTGGACTGCAACAGCCAACGTGATTTCTTCTAGCCCAATTTTGACCCTTTTAATATCTAAATTTGCTGATTACTTGAACATGAATGTTGTAACAAATTGTATATACTATTCACCTACCAAATTTTGTATCCATTGAATATGTAGTTTTTAAAATATAGCCCTAATACTATAATAAGGTTGGGCTATACTGCAACAGTAAACATGTTCTCTTCTAACCCAATTTTGACCCTTTGAATATCTGAATTTGCTGATCACATAAATATGAAAGTTGTATGAAATTATGTCATCTATTCATCTACCAAATTTTATACATTATACATATTTTCTAAGATACGGCCAAAATACTATAGTAAGATTAAGTTGAAAAGCAAGTAGCAAACAAATTTTTAACATTGAATGTTCTGCCTTAAATTTTTATGTTTTAATTTTTTAGAAATATGGTCATAAATCAAGATTGAATTGATGCATATATCCATTAGGATGCATCTCAAGAGTCAAAAATATAATGCTCTTTACTCAACTATTCTTAATGAATTTATTTTGTCTGCTTGATTTATAGACATTATTTTCAAAAAACCACAATTTAGCTTTGATTTCTCCAATTGAGTCTATTTTATATTCTTCTCTCCATCTATAAAAAAATACACAAAACTAAGACAAATAAGGGAGATAAATGCTTAATTAAGGCAAAAAGATAAGATGAAAATATTTAATTTATGAGTATAAAACTTACTCATCAAATACCCCCAAACTTAATATTTTACTTGTTCTCAAGCAAAACACACAAACTTCAAAATTCAAACGATGAATGAGTGATGAGTTGTTTTTTCCTTACTAAGCATTTCTCAAAGATTTAAAATATGCAACCAAGGAAAATATCAGAATTTCAAGGTTATGTAGAACTTCAATTCAAATGCAACGTATAGTTTACTATTGAATCTCAAGTGTGTGTGTGTGATAATCTTATGACATTGGACTTTTTGCATTGAAATAAATTTATGTAATCAAATATTTAAAACAGATCTCTAGATTTTTGTATTTGAGACTCTATAAGCTTATTTTTCATGTCACTCTCTACTAATGTAGACTAATCATAACATTTAAGATCATTAGGACTTTCATTAGGCTTATAATGTGTGACATAGGTTGAAAGTGGATAAATAGATATTAATGAAGACTCAATTCACTCTACAACATAAATGATCATTTAAGTCCTTTCAAATATTTTTGATGTTATCATGTGAATTCTATCTCAAACCTTATTCTCATCCTTACGTTATTTGCTCATACTATATATATATTCTTTAAACGTAAACACCCCCAAACTTATTTATTTAGAAAGTTTTATTTTTTCTCTTCTTTTTTTTTGAAAAGATGATGCTGGATTCTTGGGTGCTAAACCTTCACAGTTCCTTGTAGAACAAAATATGTCTCTCACACAATCAGATGAAAAGCTTCTGGATGATGCTTCAGCGTACAGAAGGTTAGTAGGAAGACTAATCTATCTAACCATAATGAGACCGGACCTGACTTATGCTGTACATATATTAAGTCAGTTCATGGATAAATCACAACAACCATACCTAGAAGTTGCTTATAAAGTTCTTAATTACATTAAACAAACATCGGGTCAAGGGATTTTGTTACCATCTACAGGATCACTTAAGTTGCAAGCATATTGTGATGTTGATTGGGCTCAGTGCAAAGACACAAGGAGATCAGTTACTGGTTATTGCATCATGCTTGACCAGGCACAGTATCTTGGAAGACGAAGAAACAGACAACAGTATCCCATTTGAGTGCAAAAGTGGAATATCGATTCATGGCCACCACGTGTTGCAAAATTACATGGTTGAAAAACATCCTAAAGGATTTAAAGGTAAATCACACTCAACCAGTGCCTTTATTTTGTGATAATTAGGCAGCTATGCATATAGCTTCAAACCCAATTTTCCATGAAAGAACGAAACATATAGAGATAGATTGCCACCTAGTACGAGAGAAGATTCAAGAAGGGATGATACAAACAGCTTATATTCGAACTGCAAAACAACTGACTAATATATTTACTAAACCATTGGGCTTGGCACAGTTTGAGATCTTACTTAAAAAGTAGGGTGTCATTAACATTCACTCTAACTTGAAGGGGAGTGTTGAAGAAAATCATGTTTAGAATGGACTGTTAATCATGTGCATGCAGAAAATACATGATATAAATACGTGATACATGATATGTTTCTTGTTTCCTATTTTGTAAATATTTTAGCTTGATTGTAGGAGAGATATTAGGTTTCTTAGTAGTATAAATCTATACCTCTGTTTCTCAATGTAGATATACAAAAATCACAAACTTTTACAAAAGTTCCATGCTCATGTGGAACCATTCCCATGTCATTTTCGATTGATTCTTTCCAGTTATGTCCCCTCTCAATTTTCAAACAAATCTTAAAAGGGCGTGCTTTGCACGATGGGGGAAATTTCTCGGGGGTTTCTAAAATATTTTCAAATCGTGGGTAAGAGGGATCCTTGTCCAAAAATGAAATTTATAAAAGATGACATATGCATGCATGGCTGGTTGGAAAAGTCTGTCTACGTGAAAGACGTTGTTGGAAATTTTCCAAATACAAACTTTTCATTAATAAAACATACTTTTTTAGTCCTATAAAAAAATGTAAAATCTTTCAAAGAATTGGGATTGGTAGGAGAATTTCATAGTCTAAATCCCAAACCAAAACCTCAAAAATCCAAAACCTAAAGCCTTAAACCCTAAACAATAAAACCACAAACCATAAAACCCTATGCTCTAAGCTTAAATCTAAAAATTCTAAACCCCAAACTCCAAGTCTCAAAATCTCAAAACTCTAAACACCAAAACCTTAAGGTTTATGGGTTAGGGTTATAAGAATTAGAGTTTAAGGTTTTGTGTTTTAAGTTTTGTGGTTGTGGTTTTACATTTGATGTTTAGGATTTAGGGTTTACGGCTTTAGGTTTTGGGTTTTGAGGTTTGGGTTTGGGGTTTGGTGCTTTGTAGTTATTGGTTTTGAGGTTTAGTGTTTAAGGTTTTAGAATTTCAAATTTGAGGTTTGATGTTTTGGGTTTTGAAGTTCAGTGTTTAGGGTTTAGGGCTTTGGATTTTTGGGTTTTGAGGTTTTGGTGTTTATGGGTTTGATGTTTACGGTTTATATTTTAGGGTTTTGAGGTTTGGTATTTTGGGTTTTAGGGGTTTTTAGGATTAAGATTTAGGGCTTTGGATTTTGATATTTTGAGGTTTGGAGTTTTGGAATTTGGGGTTTTTTTTATGTTAAGGGTTTAGGGGTTGAGTTTTGGGTTTAGGGTCTAGTGTTTTGGAGTTATGGATTTTGAGGTTTAGGGTTTATGGTTTTGCATTTTATGGTTTGAGGTTTGATGTTAAGGGTTTAGAGCTTTGATTTTGGGGTTTGGAGTTTGAGTTTGGGGTTTGGTGTTTTGAAGTTATAAATTTTGAGGTTTAGGGTTTAAGGTTTCACAATTTATGGTTTGAGGTTTGATGTTTAGGGTTTAAGGCTTTGAGTTTTGGGGTTTTGAGGTTTAGAGTTTGGGGTTTAGGGTTACAGGTTTGAGACTTTGGGTTTTTGGATTTTGAAGTTAGGGATTTGAAATTTAAGGTTTAGATTTTAGAGTTTTGAGTTTTAGGCCTTGGGGTTTGGGATTTTGGAATTTACAGTTTAGATGTTTAGTGTTTAAGGTTTTGAATTTTGAGGTTTTAAGCTTTAAATTTGTAGAATCTGTGGTTTAGAGTTTAGGGTTTAGGGGTTGGAGGTTTGTAATTTGAATTTTAGAATTTGAAATTTTAAGGTTTGAGGTTGGAGTTTGGGGTTTTAATGTTTTAGTATTTGAGTTTTATTTACAGGCTTTAGGGTTTAGGGTTTTTTAGGGTTTGATATTTAGGATTTAGGGTTTAAAGTTTGGAGCTTTAAGGTTTATGGTTTAGGGCTTAGGATTTGGGATACGAAGTTGAGGGCTTGAGGAGTTAGGTTTTGGCATTTTCGGGTTTTGGGCTTCCAGTTCTAGGGTTTTTAGGTTTGGGGTTTTGTGGTTTTAAGGTTTTGAAAAATGGGTTTTGGAGTTTTGATGTTTGAGATTTTAGGGCTTTGGGTCTTAAATTGTAGTTTAGGGTTTTGAGGTTTTTGGCTTTGGGTTATAGGGTTTGGGTTTTAAGGTTTTATTTTTAGGACTTTGTTTTTAGGTTTTTAAGGTTTGTAATTTTAGGGTTAGGGATTAGGGGTTTAAGAGTTTGATATTTAGGGTTTAAGGTTTTGGGTTTTTAGGTTTGAGTTTTAGATTTTTGAGGAATGAGACTTGGGTTAGGGGTTTTAGGTTTTAAAGTTTTGAGTTTTGAAATTTTAAGTTTTAAGGTTTATAACTTTCGATTTTTGAAATTTTAAATTTAAAGTTTGGAGTTTGGGGTTAGAGTTGGATGTTGGGGGTTTAAGGTTAGGGCTTTGTGGTACAGAGTTTTAAAGTTTCAATTTTAAAATTTTATGGCTTTGGGATTTGGTGTTTAGGGTTTATGATTTAGGGTTTATAGTATAAGTGGTAATTTTTTATAAGTTGAATAGTTTTAGAGAAATGTTTTTAGTTATAAGACCAAAATGAAATAGAAAAATAAATTAAGGGACCAATAGAGCAATTTGGCACTTTTGTAAGGAAATGGTGACTCAATAAACTAAGGTGTTATGCCACATTGGACTTAACTTGCCAAATAGGCACCTAACAAGCCATACCAACATTTTTTTAATGGCATTTAAAAATGAAATGATGGAAGAACTAAATTAACTAACATTTGGTAAATTCAAAGACTAAAGGTTAAGACCTTAGTAAATTCAGGGACCAATTTTTATTTTTGCTTGTGATTTTTTATCAAACCAAAAAGGGTCCAATTTAGTACTGGGAAAAGAGCTGGCCTAGATTAGATTGGACCAACTTGTGATATGCCAAATTTAAACGAGCTTATCTAGGCCAGATTTGTAGTAACCCTAAAAAAAAAGAAAGAAAGAAAACCTTAAATAAATGAGAAACTGTAAATTAAAGAAAATTTTGAAAGTAAGTGAGGATTATTAAAAAAAATACCATTGGAAATATATTTATTTATCATATTGTTTTAGAAGTTATGAAGGTAATATGAGGATTTAAGTTTTGGAGCCAAAATGTAATTTCCTAAAAGTTGAGGGGTTAAAGTGTAAATAACGAAAATTTGCAAGGACTTTCCTCAAAATTAAACTTTTGCAAAATCGTCCCCCTGACATTATTAAATGATCTGTAGAAGAGAGGCGTAGGAAATTCAGACTCTCTCTCTCTCAAAATTCACTTTCTCTCTTTAAAACCCCTAAAATTTCTCTCTAAATTTCTAACACTTTTAGACCTCAGATTTCAACACCACCATTATCTACGAATTCAGAATGACAAGAACTACAAATCTGTCTGATTGATTTCTAGAAATTAGGCAGAAAATCTACTAAAAAATGGATGAGAAACCCTAGGAAGGTAAGTTCTAAAACTCTTACTTAAAGTCTCAAATTGAAAATCTGACACCATAAATAGATTCAGGAGGTGAAAAAAATCTTAGAATATAAAATTTTTTAGCCATTAGACAACTTTTTGTGCATCATTAACAGTAAATCCGGCGGCATAAATAGTGATTCCAGCGGTAAATAGTACCCATTAGTTGACCAGGGTTGACCAAGCTCCTGAATACCAACTTTTGCATTTCTAGAGTCATTTTCTAGATTTTTGAACTCTCCGAACTCGTTTTTAGGTCCATTTGATTAGATTTGTCTTGGAAAAATACATTTGGAGATATCTAACTTGGAATCTTAGTTTTATGAGTAGATAATTCTTTCTATAACTTACCTATGCTCTTCTTGAACTTTAAATGTATAATTGATTCTGTTAACAAGTTATTTATACTTTTATATATCTTTGAAATGGATTAAATTACCCAATTTGTTTACAATATGGTATATAGTTCAAGAAGAGTATGGTTTTGAAAATAGATTTTTGAACCCATTGAATATGTGATTTTAAATGTATTTCTCATCATATGGTAAAAAAAATATTGTGCATGTGGCATTGATATGTAAAGCTATAAGATTGCTTTGGAAAAATGCATGTATATGTGATTACCCTAATTGGGAAGTTTATGACAGAGAAATTGTACTGAGACTGAAAATTCTGAATTTATATTGAAATATCTGTTTTGAACGATATGTCATATGTGTAAATAATGATTTCTATGGATGAATCCTATTGAAAACACTGTTTGCTAACAGAAAGTGATGTTAGCCCTAGTGCACTTTGACACCTCAGCTAGTAGGGGTGGTGCTAGCCTTGTATGACGGCTAACACATGGGATATGATATGTGAAGGAGAATAGGATATCTCCTATCTGGGCGAAATGCCGACTATATGATATGTGATTTGTCCTCCCTTACTATGTGCTTGGGAAATACTCATATTAGAGTCGTTTCACGTGTCCTCTTGAATGGTGGTAGGGCAAACCTTAGCTAAGATGATGAGTTTAGGCAAATCTTATACCACCAAAGTACGAAAAGGGTTGAAATTTAATATAGTGGTTCTGATATAGGATCCTCCTAATATTTTAATGAAAAATATTTTGATGCATAACAATATTTGATTAATGATTACACCGTAGTGCATATGATTTTGAATAACTGAATGTGATTTGAATTGAGGATATTTAAAATGTAGGTCTCATATGGATGTATCTCTGAACTGTAAATTTTCTATGTGATAAAATTTAATATATGAGTACATCCATATGCTATCCTAAGAGATCATAAGAGGCATTATCTACTCATTGAGTTGTCAAACTCACTACAGGATATTTACATTTTTTTTTAAATAAGGATACAGAGTTTGGTCCTGCAGCTACGTGATCAACTAGGTGTTATACTCTCTGGGTGAGCTTACGTTGCTTCCAAGGCTCACAGTGTTTAAATTATTATGTGTTTATAATTTAGAGTCTGCTCTAAACGCTATAGGCAGGATCCCTACTTCTGCTGTAATATATATGAATATAGACCTGGAATGTATGTTTGGATATACTAAAAAACTTGTAAACGTATATGATTATCCCTATTCTGTGATTTACTTAGAGCATATATGTATTAAATTAAGAGTAAATTTATTTGTTATCATGACAATCACGTTCCTATAAAATGGGGGCGTGACAAGATTGTTTAATAAATAAGCTGAACTTTTTAGGTTTAAGCTTAGACCACACGGTTTGTGATCTAAACAAGCTAGCCTATGGATTGTTTTTCTTAATAAATCAAAATTTTAAAAAAGCAATCTATAATGTTTCAATTTCCTTTAAATTTTTATTGAATGCAATATAGGTTTAAGTTGATGCAACTAAAATTGCAATCAATATTGTGCTGATAAATGTCCATCCTAAGGGTGTTGGCTACTATAACGATAAGTTAAGCACTCAATATGCCTTGTGCCAATGCCAATATCCATGTTAGACTTGCATGAATTTCACCTCTATAAGGCTGGATTTTATTCTTCTATCTATAACTTAATCAGATAAATCCTATCATTATTACATTTTTGCAAAAGGAAAGCCTTATTTTTTGGTTTTAAGAAAGGAAAAATGATTGCTTTTTAAGATAATATCATCTTCCAAACTGCATTTTCACTTATTCTTTAACTCTAGAAACCTCAAGTTTAGGCAAACGACATGATGTTGCGCAAAGCATACGACTAGGAATAAATAATTATCACTTAATGTGTGTGCAAGGCCACAAGGTTTTATGCATTATAAGTGACCTTCTCTATTTTGTTTCTCCATTACGATATAGGGCCTCCTACTTTGAATTTTTAGATTTAATCCTCTTGACAAAAAACGAAAGAAATATAAACATATTGGTTCACAATTAACCCACACCAACATAATTTAGCCCGCGAGCTAAACAAGTCGAGGTAAAAAACCTCATATTTAAATGGACTTGGAAATTTAAAACTTAGAATTGCATTTTGTACTAGTTAAATGGACCATTCCACGAGCTTTAGCTTGTTTTTCTAGTCCTAGATTTGTTACAAGAGTTTTTAGTCATTGAAATTACAAGAATGAACGACATCACCTTATAGCAAAACACTCATTAATCTATATGATGAATGCTATTTTTTCTCTTTATCTTGAGGGTTCATTTTGATTTAACTATAACTAAAGAATGCATCTAGCAAACTAAGTATCTGATGGCTCGGCACTTTATCTGCTAACTTAACAATGCTTGCAAAGGGTATGGCCTTTATAGCTAGCTTTGTTTAGATAAGTGTAGTCGATGCACATTTTCCATTCTCATCTTTTTAACCATTACTTGAAGAAATTTCTCCATTTCCCCCTTAATTGCCTTCTGCCTCTTTTCCCTAACATCTTCTTCTTCTTCTAAATTACCCATAATCTCTTGCTAAGGGATAGATTATGGCAAATAAGCTTTGGGTCTATACTAAACATGTCAATTAGGGTCCAAGAAAAGACATCACTCTTTTGTTTAAGTATAGAGTTATTTCTAAGCTTGATTAGTAGAAAGCTAATTTTGAATTCCCTTTCTTTACTTGACCATATATACAAATTCTAACCAATTCTTCTCAAGGCTTTGGTCACCTTCCGTAAGTATAGTAACTCGATTGACATGACATTAGTTTTAGTCAACTTTGGCCTTTCTACCTTAACTTTATTCCCTTTTTCCTCATTTAGTACAATTCGAATGACTTTCCTCAAACTTGTGGCATAGTAGCTCTTAGTCACCCTATGTTGATTGTAGAACTTCTCCAATCCATTTTCAATTGGAAATTTCATAAATAAGTGGACAACGGAAATTACTGTCTGAATTTTATTGAAGGATGGCCTCCCTAAAATAATGTTGTATGTTGAGGGTGCTAAGACAACCAAAATTCCACATAAACATTTTTTGCACATGGCTACACCCTTAAGGTGACTCTGAGTTTAATTGTCCCTTATGGTGCCACTTATGCCCTTGAAAAGAAAATTAATGTCCCTAAGAAAGGTTTGAGATTGTTTTCATAAAGCTCGAGCTGCTTAAAGACATCATGGTAAAGAATATTGGTTGAGCTTCTTTGATCCACCAAGATTCTTTTCATTATGTAATTGGCTATAACAACAATGATGGCATGGGATCATTATGTTCAATGTCCATCCCTTGGAAATCCTCATATTGAAAGTTGTTAGTGTGTAGTTATCTTCAATTTGGAGCTTCTTCTCAAGCATTTTTTTTTCTAACTTTATGACCAACCATTAGACTGTTGCTCAGTTTAGGATGATAAACCTCCCTTAAAGATGCATCTTGAAATAAAATTAATCACCCTAGACACTCCCTTATTGCATGGCTTAGGCTATCCATCTTAATTATTTCTTAGGGTTAATAGTGCTAGTGGTTGACCATCCATTATTTCATTCACTCCCTTTTCCAAATATTGCCTATATGATTAGTCTTCTTGCTCTTCTCATATGCCTTTCTTACTTTGGACACATCTCCCTAAATCGCTTCTCCTAATTAACTCTTCAATCTTATACTTCAAGGTTACATAGTCTTTTTTTTATCATGAATGTAATTCATATTGAAGCAACAATATTTCATTCCATCGATTGGGCCTTTTCATTCCTTATGCAGAGGGAATTTAAGCAACTTATTATTGTATACTTCTTCCAAAATTTGTGCTATTGGCTTAATGAAAAGAGCATAAGACAAGGGGCTACTTCTAGGTGGACTTCTTAGCTATGAGCCTTCCCTTAATTATACCTTATTGTTCCCTCAGTGGCCTTCCTCAAACTTCTCTTTCTCTTTGCTCAATTGATCATGATTGGTATTTGTTTCCTTTAGGCTATCCATATATCTTCCATGATAATGTATTTGATCTATCAAGCAACAAGATTGTTTAGTTTGGTTGGTGATTTCTTTGTTAGGAATGATGGGAACACAACATTCCTCAAGCTTACTTTTATGGCATGCACAACCTCTCCGCATTTCAAATCTCATATTTACAAGGAGACTACCAAGAACTAAACTAAGTATTTTTTTAAGGGCTCATTTTGTGGTCAAGATAGAATAAAGGTAGATAGGATAGAAGATTAGATAAGAGTATGATAGAATATAAGCATGATAAACTCTTACCCTATTTAGTGTTTGATGCATACCAGATAACCTACTAGTTAGTATTATGTTATTTTATCTTGTGTTTGAGGTAGATCAGATAATACTAGGATATTACATCAATTTTTTGACTATTTTATACATTAAGATAAATTATAATTTATATAAAAAAAATATAATTAAAAATAATGTCCATAAATTAAAAAATAAGTAATATCAATAATAAGCACATAAAAAAATAATTTCCATAAATTAAAAGATAAACAGTATTAATAATAAGCACTTAAACACTTCTAATTAGCGCATAAACTTTACAAATTACATTTCCTTAATGCTAGGATATGATATAAATTTTTTGACTATTTTACACATTAGTATAAATTTTAAATTATAAAAAATATATAATTAAAAAATAATTTCCATAAATTAAAAAATAAGCCATCTTAATAATAAGAGTTTAAACACCCCTCATTGGTGCATAAACATTACAAATTCCATTTCCTTATAATGTTAAAATATGATATAATTTTTTTGGCATTTTATACATTAGTATAAATTCTAAATTATAAAAAATATATAATGAAAAAAATGTCCATAAATTAAAAATATATCATTCTAAATTATACAAATTATATTTCCTTATCCTATCATATTTTTCTCTAACCCAACTCCCCCTATAGATTAAATTTTTTAATTAACACTCAAGGATAGGATAGGATAAAGAAAATCTTATCCTATCATGTTGGTTCACCAAACACAAAAATAACAATAAGATATTGGTGGATACTATCGCGAGTACACCAAATATAATAAATGTCTTACCTCAAAACTAACATATAGTAATGGGAGTAAGGGTTGATTCTGCAGAGACTGACATTACTTTTTGTAAAATAGAAGGAGGGTTTGAATAATGGAAGTAAAATAACAAAATAAAATAAAAGTGAGTAATTAATAATAAAAGCATTGGTTTCAGTTGATATCCACCATCAAGGAATTACATTGATCATTGACAACATAATCAATATTTAATTGAATATCTATTATTGGGATTATTTAGCACATCGGTAAATTATAACTTATTAATCGCACAAAGAATAAGAGAAACTGATAGAATTAAAATAATATACACACATTAGCTATATTTAATTTAGTCAATCATTCACCATAGGTTTAATAATTCATAATAAAAAATTATTAATCCTATTTTCCTCTTAAATTATAATAATGTAAATTTTGTTCAAAATATAATTCAACTATAGATTGAAACAATGAAATCACTACTGTGCATCCTAGATATCAATTGAAACAATCAAGTGAATAAGAATGGATGAATAATCAAAATTCAATTAAAATAGACATAATGAACTCAAATCAACATCTCAAAATACAAAAAAGATCTTTGAGGTTTCAATCTTCCTCAACCAACAAAAAGGACACTAGCCATGTAGGGCCATAAGAAAACCTAGAGAAAAATAGAAGAAGATGATTGAGAATTTCATCTTTGGATTCTTGGATGATTGGATTCCCTTTCATGTTTGATTTTTCTCTTATTTATAGGTTGGGAGAGTCCTCAATGAAGTAGGATTGCTTCTTAGGTTATTCCTGAAATTTTGGGCTTCAATTGAGGTGAAAAAACTCTAAAAATTGCATTAAAAATGGTTCTACAATAGCGAGCACCGCGGCAGTACAGACACCATCCACTAGACAATTTCGTAATGCCACAACACTCACTTACGGATGCCGTAGTGCTATGAGTTTTTCAGAATTTGCAAAAGTGGTAAAACATAAAAGTTGTAGCTCTATCTCCTAGATTTTCATAGCAACTAGAATCACCTTAATCAGAGCTAAAATGAGGGATATATACCCAAATTAGTGAGAAAAGGTCAAGATTTATCCTACTGCACTGTGATTCTAAATTTCAAGTTTTGTAAAGCTTTGAAATCTCCCAAATTTAACAAAGTGTTCAATATAAAGGTTGTAGATTATTGGTTTATATTTTTTCATCCACTTGAATCACTTTGATTGGAGTTCATATGTGAGAGATATATTTTAATTAGTGCCAAAAGGATTGGAAATATTGTAATTTAGCATTTTTCCATGAAATTTTTATATTTTTCTCCTATTTTCTTCTTCCTTTTTTTCCTACAAAAAAATTATAAGACTAAGCTAATTCCTAATCATATTTTACTTAAATCAAACAAAAACTAAATTAAAAGATATTAAAATCATGTTTAATTATGAACACATTAGATATGATAAATTATCATGTCATATCCCTTTTATCAGGTGCTCCAAACGGGTTCTAAAGGTCTCATTTTTCTTACTTAAAATTGACAAAGATGGTTGACATCTTCTAGATTATGTGACTTGTAGTGAAAAGGGTGACAAAGGTATTTGCTAGGTCTTTAATGCATCATATGCTATGTAGCAATTGGGATGTGAACCACTGCAATGCCACGTTCTTTAATATAGATGCAAATGCTCATCATAAGATAAGGTCAGTCCTAAGTGAGCATAATAGATTCATAATATATATGAATTCATTAAGATGCTCTTATAAGTCACTTGTCACATCATAACAATCTAGGTTTTAGGGTAATATAAAGTGGGTGGATAATTTGGCCTCCATGATGGTCGGCTCAAATAGTGTATTTACTAGAAAGACTTCCATTAAGGGCAGAGGCTCAAGAATTGTCTTTAATGGCTTGAGTGCTCAAATTGTCACACTTTGATGACTTGGCTCTATTTGTCTTGCCATGACATTAGTGCCAGAACAGCTAGGGATATGGTTGTGAGATTTTTAGTGGTTGATAAGGCAGTGGATATGATTGGAAAGGGACATCATATGGTGGTGGTTAGTATGGTGGATAAAGCCCAAAGTATTGTGGAGGTGGTAATGCTAGGGGCTCTAAGTGTGCTAGATTTCTCTAGTTTGTGTAGGTCAATCAAGATTTATTATTGTTAGCTCTCTTTGTGGACTAAGTGGACCTTCTTCCTTTGGAGCAAGAAGAGGATGGTGGGGCTCAAGAGCTAATGTTGAGTTTTGAGGAAGACGTTCTTGATGCTTTATCGAGTGCAATGTAAAGACCTAACTAGCATTCTTTTGCTCAATATTCCCTACGCTCTTATTCAACTATTAGAGCTTTACCAATAAGGCTTGGTGAAAACTAAGTGGGTTATACTGTGGCACCACTTCTCTTGGTATCTTTACTAGTACTTCCCAACTTTGGGACTCTCCTTTTATGCTACTAAGCACTTAACCCTCTTCTCGATGTTTTTTCTTTTCTTTGCTTTCTTTTCTTTCTTTTTTTGTTGTCCTTTCATCACCTTCACCATAGCTACCTTTAATCCTTTCTCTAGGATTAGCCTTAGGGTACGCATGAGCTATTCTACATGTCACTCATCTCATCCTTATATCTAGTCAACTAGCTTAGTTTATAAAGTCGATTTCTACATATAGCATGAAAATGGTGGTTATTCTTTCAGCCAATGATCCTTACGAGGTGGTAGCTTTATTTTGGGGGAGTACCTATATAGATACTTTAATGAATACCATAATGAAGAAGAGGAAGACAAGGAAAAATCAAAGGCCAAAAGATCTATACCTGAGAAAGATTCCCCTATTTTTAGCAAAACTTTAAGGGGCAGTTAGTTAATTTTGGGTATGTTAGTGAATGCCACATGCCATGTAATCAACAGGCTATATACAAGCATGTGAAACCCAATCAAATTGGCTCAAGTTTTTTTGAGTCTACAAATATAAATCAAGTCGAGCCAAGTCTAAAATTTTTAAAAAGACTTATAAGTAAGCCAAGCCTCGGGTTCATCAAAAAACTTTTGGGTTTACCAGGTTAGACCCAAATATATATATATATATATATATATATATATATATATATATATATATATATATATATATATATATATATATATATATATATAAATTTTTTAACATGTACCATATCATTGTTTCATCCACCTTAAAAGAATCCTCAATTCCTTTCCCTATCTCTCCCCAACCCGATTCTGCCTTATGACACTCCATTCCATTTTCCTTCTCCTTCCCCTGCAATAAACCTCCTCCCAAAAACCCTATCACAATAGCCACCACCACTACCATCCCCACCTTAGGCTACGATGCCACTAGTGGTAGAGGATCTGACAAGATTTGTTGTGTGGTTATTAGCCTTAGGCACCATATGTTCAAGATTGGTTTACAAGACTTTTCTACTTATCTAAAGGAAGTATGAAATCTATGTTTACCTTTTTGTCAAATTTTGTGATTTGTGTAACCTGTGCAAGATCCTCCTCTATAGGATTGATATATGACATTCTCTTATTGGTTTTGCCAATGTGGTGGTGTGTTAGACATAAATAGATTTTTCGTATTATATTTACATATATTGGGTAATTACTATTATCTATCTTGACTCTTGACAGTTATAGCTGGTTGAGAAATTTCATGCACATTGTGAGTTGTTCTCTTGTATTGAGTATTGTTTCTTGCACATTCTATTTTTGTAAAGACTTAAGTTTGTGTTGAAATTTCATTTATGATAGTTTCCAACTGTAAAGAGTAATTGGGATGATCAATTTGTTCTCAAGTTTGCAAAATTAGTTACTGATTATAATATTTAAGAGATGCATCTATAATGGCCTCTTTATATATCTTGCAGCACCAATAGATGAAATTTATTTCTTGAGTACATTGTTGGATGGTTTGCTCTAGAATTTCAAAGATTTGGGAATGAAGGCAAATTTAATCTATCCATTTGCAAAATTATTGTTAAGCTAAAGTATGTTCTATTGCATCATCTTTATAAAGTTGAAAACATTATATATCTTCTTATTGAATTAATTTGTACCTTCTAAGTTGATTGTTGATAATAATTTCAGCTTGGTTTGAAGGATGTTAAGGAGCTTATTGACCTTTGAAGTAATTTCAGCTTGTATAATCTTTCAAAGGCTAATGCTATTTTTTTGGTAAGAATTCCTAAATGGGTTAATCTCACTTGTAGTTTATGGGAATACCTACACTTTATTTTGTTATATAGATGTTTACTTGTTTTATCAAGAAATGTGGTGTGTGTATTTTCCTTTTGATTAGAATTAAGTATTGTCGTGAGACTCATTTAGGGCGTGTTTCGTTTGATGGAATGGAAAGAGAGAGGGAGTTGAAATCTATCTTTCCGTGGTTTGGTTTGATAGAATGTGCATTTTATGGGATGCAGGATTCCATTGTTTAATGGAAAAGGCATTCCTCCGTGAATGCATTGGAATATGGTATTCCATCGGGCAAAAGACAATCAGACCCCGAATAACCCCTGCGTGTGTGGGTTCCTTTCTTTTTTTCTCTTTTCCCATCTTGTTTTTCTGGTCCTTCTTCGTGCTCCTTCTTGGGTTCCATCTCATCAACTCAGCTTGATCCAATCTTCTTCTTTTTCTGGTCTCTCTTCGTACTCCTTGGTCGTGCGTTTCAATCTCATCTCAGCTCGGTTTATTCGTGCTCCTTCTTCGTGGGTTCTATCTCAGCTTAGCTCGGTTTCTTCGTGCTCCTTCTTTGTGGGTTCCATCTCAGCTCGCATCTTCTTCTTTTTCTAGTCCTTCTTCGTGCTCCTTGTTTGTGGGTTCCATCTCTCCTGGTCATTCTCTTCTTCTGCTCGTGGAGGAGAAAGCATCCGTGAAAATATGTTCCAAGAATCGTCCTGAAGGTAAAATTCATCTTTTTTTTTTCTTCTTGGTTTTACAGATCTGATTTGTCACTTGGATAACTTGATTGTGTTCATCCTTCTTCGTCATTCTTCGTTACCTGATTTACAATGATTCCTCATATTGATTTTGTTTTCACAATTTCATACATCTATTTGCTGAACCATGGGATAGCTACAGAAAAAGGAAGAATGGGATGCAGAGTTAACATTAGTAAAGTGAGGTTGAGTGAAAAAATCCATCTCGGCACTTCATATACACTATCACGAACCATATTGGAATGACTTGCTAACAAAAATTGAATAAAAAATGAGTAGAAAAATGAGTTAAATTGGAAGAACCAAGCGACTCTCTAGATTGAAACTTTTTTTTCATTTTACAATACTATATTGTTGAAGGCAAGTTTTTCATCCATTCTTTTTCATTGAGCTTTATATCAGGTTTGGATTTCAAAGGCTATGAAGTATGGACTAAAGGATTTGATTTTTAGGTTAATTGAATATTGGAACCTAGAATTATTGTTTCTTTTTCTCCTTACATTTCCTCTTTTTTTGTTGTATGCATCCCGAGTCCATGTTTATGCCCTGGTTTTTGTTTATGCTGGTGAAATTTAGTTTTCCAACAAAAATATAAAATCCCAAGTCCATGCTTATGAATCTCGAGTCCATGTTTATACAAGTTTTTACTTGTTATAAATAAAATCCAATTGAATATAAAAACAAAAAAACTACAAACAACTCAAATAAAATAACTCAATCATCGGCTCTAGAACTTAAGAAACTAGCACTCCCCTTGACTAGAGACAAACAACTTTTAGATGTTCATGAACAGCTCCCTCAACATGTTGAATTTTTTGATAGAAGGCAGCTCTAGGAGGTTTCAAGGTGACCTGGAATAAATAACATGTCTGAAAAACACAAATAGTCACTGGGCATATCATACTATGAATGGGCTTGCTGTGAGAGTGGCTGGAAATGTTGCCAGAGAGATCCACAGCCAATGGTGGTGTTTCTGGAGTAGTGTGCTACTTCAGAATGGTGATACTAGCTAGTAAAATGCATAGTTGGCCCAAACTTAACTAGATTTGTCGTTGGAACAAGATACAACCTGTAGAAAAGAATATCATTGGTAGGATGCACAATGACAGCTGGAGGATAGATAGGTTTAAAACCTGGTGACAATAAGACGTTTGATAACTAAACTATGAGTAGAAACAATTTTTTTACTATATAGTAGATAAAACCATAGCCATGGAGGCTTGCTCACTTTTAGTTTTACACACACCTTCTTTGGTAGCCCCCTCTAAATTTTTAACTATATTATCTCTTGGCAGCTAGCCATTATATTTTGTATAATGATCATAAGTTCACACTCAGTTTAATTAAAATGAAAAATTCGGTCTAGAAATTGAAAATTGATCCTGGTCATCATGACAGACACACCTTATCAACTTGTAAGTATAAATGCCTTTATTTAAAAAGCATATAGTGCCAATCATCTTGTGTGTCAAATAATAAACATATTCTAGAAACTCACAATTTGTCAATTTTTGACAATAATGTATTGTTCAATGACTTTTTAAATTGGTTGTTATTTTGTCTTTCTTTGTTTATTTTCCACCGCACATTGTGATAATCTCTCTTATGTTTTTAAAGATATATTTTCTCCCTTCTGGAATGAGGCAAACAATTGCGCAAGTCTTGCATGTTGTATTATACTGGTGGTTGCAAATGGCTAACACATTGCGCAAAATGCGCATTAAAATTTATGTGCTTATGGCCCTCATCGTTATAGGTTAATGTGTAGACCCACCAGTAGATACAATATAGATTTTCATCAAAAGAGGGTCCACCTTAGAAATATGGTTCACTATACTGACAGTATGTGTTATATCCAAATTAGGATGTATAGGTCAACATTTGATCGTCTTTGTTCCATGCCTGAAAATATTGGAGGATTAAAACCTTCAAAAAACATGTTGGTTGATGAGCAAGTAGTGATGTTTCTTCACATTTTTGCTCATGATGCTAAGAATAGAGTCATACAGTATGAGTTTGGGAGGTTTAGGGAGACAATTAGTAGGTATTTTCACTTGATTCTGAAAGCTATGATGTGGTTGCATGGAGAGCTGTTTAAAATCACAGAGATAGTTGGTGAGAATTCAATAAATAATAGATAGAAATGGTTTAAGATTAGTATAAAATCTATAGTTGATTTGACTAAATTTCTTAAAATGTTCTTCTTCGATATTTGCATTATTATTTGTGACATGAATAGTTTATATGGATGTTAGAATTGTCTCGGTGCCCTTGATGGAACTCACATACTGATCAAAGTGCCAATGGAACAGAAAGCAAAATATCGTAATAGAAAAAGGGTGATATCCACGAATGTATTGGGAGTTTGCTCACCAGATGGCGAGTTTATTTACGTCTTCCCTGGATGGGAAGGATCTGCAGCGGATGGTAGAGTTTTACATGACACAATTAGCCGAGTAAATGGTGGACTAAAAGTTCCACATGGTGTGTATGCTTACACAAATTTTTCTTAAATGAAAAGTATCCTTGAACTATATTAACTAACTATTTGAATTTACACACTTGTTTAATGTAAGGTTTTACTACTTGGTTGATGCTGATTATACAAATTGTGAGAGATTTTTAACACTATATTGAAGTCAAAGATATCATTTAAATGAGTGGAGAGAAGGGCGCCAACCGAACACTGCACAAGAGTGTTTCAATATGAAACACTCATCAGCAAGAAACATCATTGAACGATGTTTCGGGATGCTGAAAAATTGTTGGGCTATACTTAGGCATCCATTATTCTATGCTGTGAGAACACATAATTGTGTCATCATGGTATGTTGTATGCTACATAATTTATGTAAGAGATACAATGGAAATGATCCCATACATGATATGGAGGCTGAGTATGAGAATGAGAATCAATTTGAGGAGGACAACCATATATTAACTATGAAAATATTTGACGCTTAGAGCAACTGGCGTGATCATCTAGCTAATGAAATGTTTAATGATTTTATAAGAGTTTAGGACATTTTTCATCTGTATTAGTATTGTTATAATATATGCCATTCGAGGTTGTATGAATCTATTTTTTTTATGTAATCTGACATTACATTATATTTGAGCTTGTACTTTGATATTATGTTATTTGTGAGGTTGTATTTTGAAACAATCTATGTCACTCCTATTTGTAATGTTTATCCTCTATTTTATTGCTGCCTTATATTTATATTATTTCACTGATGTAGTGTTTGTTTGTTGTAGTGTTTTAATGGAGGACGTTGGTAGTAGTCAAGGAAGCAAGCATGTCTGGACCGCTGAGCAAGATAATATACTTGTACAGCGTCTTGTACAGATGAAGACCAATGGGAAATATATGGTGGACAATGAATTTTAGCCAGGCTACTTGACTTACATTGAAGGGTACATAAATGAGAGAGCTCCTGGGTGTGGGATAAAATGAATGCCCCACATACAATCGAGGCTAAAAACACTGAAAACAATTTGGCAAGTTGTCTATGACATGATCCATGGGCCAAATACTATTAGATTTGGTTGAAATCCAGATACAAATACTGTAACAGCTCCGAATGCAGTGTGGGATAAGGACCTAAAGGTTTGGATTATAATGATTCATCATATAATTATTATTATTATTATTTTTCGTTAATATATTTTACATTCTTATTAATCTTCATTTATTTCATGCAGTCGCACAAGAAAGTAGCTCCTTTTAGATTTAAGTCATTTCCTCATTTCAAAAATCTGTGCATTGTCTAGGCGAAGGACAGGGCTTTTGGGAGGGATGTTGAGACCATAGCTGATATTTTGAATATTGATGCGAGTGCAAATGCTGATGAAGGGATTGATGGCGTTGGGGAAATGAATATGAATCAAGATGATGAGCATAATGGTGTATTTTTTGAGCAACCATCAACTCCAGCTACTAAAGTGACTTCAAGCTCGCGCAAAAGACCTCGGAATGACAATAATGTCATTGCAGATTCTCTGTCCACTGGTTTTGACTTGATGGAGAAGGGATTCAAGGAATCCACAATGAAAATTGCAACCCAACTTCGTCGTATTGCACACAAGGCAAACTTAGCTAAGAAGAGAGAAAAATTGTGGAAAGAGTTGACGAAAGTCTGAGGTTTCACTAGAGAGGAGATGGCAAAAGCGGCTGTAATGATAAGAAAGAATGAGGTGATGTTGATTATGTTCTCTACCCTCCCATCGGATGTTAAGGCAATCATCATACGTGATTACATTAATTAGTTTAGCCCTTTATTATGGAATATCTGTTAAATTGTATTAACTTTTGGATTAAGCCTTTGTTTTGCCTCTGTGTTTAAGCCCTTCTTTTGGAATATCTGTTTAGAAGACAATATATAATCAGTCAACTGTATGCACTTTTGAATTTAGGCCATTGTTTTGGCCCATGTGTTCATTTTTTTTTTGGCATTTGAATGTAATCACTTGTTTTAATCTTTGTGTTCAAAGTAAGAAATGTAAGGCAACCATATTAGCTATCGGATTAGTCCCTTGGTTTAATCTCTGTGTTTAAATGATGATATATAAGTCAATTGTATTAAGCTATGTATTTATAGGATAATATACATATATTTCTAGCTTATAATGTTCAGTGGATGGTGGTATGTTCATAACAGCTATATTGATAACAATTAAGAAATAAAACACTTTACATATAACTAGACAAGTGTTTACACCATACACTAATGTTTTTCTTCAAAACTAAACTCAAAATTTAAATTTGTCTTTCATCTAAAATCCAATTACAACACCTAATAAAATACACCATGATGAAAGACAAATAAATTTTCATGAATTCTCTACATTTCCACCATTTCGATTCACCCTTTCCCAACTAGATTCAGGTAACTTTTGTATCTGCTTAAGTTTGGAAAGTACACATCTTCCATATTCACACATGGGTGGATCTATCCATTTGAAAAAATCACATCATCCAACTGAGTGATAATTCGCACACCTTAAAAATCTCCTTCTGAAGTTGTCATCTATGAATGACGTTAGTTGACAAACTCGCTGTCTACATTTACAGGTCATAGTGCTGCTTTGATAGTTCCTAGAACTATAGTGGCTTGAATCTTGTGACATGATTTAGCACTTCAGTCCTACAAAAAAAAATTAAACAAATAAGACTTCAGCTATCATACAACCTGTCAAAATTAGTGCCATTAAATAATATATAGGTTTAGTTCATATACAGAGACATATCAATTTCTTTGCGAATAAGCAGGGTTGGCTACCATAAACATCCAGCCAAAATAAATAAATAATAAGTAAAGCTATGGTAAATAAGAGTACCCTTCAATTATTTTTAGATGCCACAAGCTATATAGGCAGCAGAGGACAAATAGGGTTAGTCTACTAATGACAGCACGACAGGTTGCAAAGAATCCAAGTTACTGATTAGTGAGTGCAATGGAATCTATGTTGAAGAGAAAAGGAATCTATTAGACAAAAAGTCTATTTCAATTCTTCAATAATTTCTTTACTCTCAATTTAATACTTCAAATTTTGTGTATCAATGTTTGTGAGTCTGATTTTGTTTCAACCCATTTGATCCTTGAAAAATTGTATTGATATCATTTTAACATCTCAGAAGGGAAAAACTAGACACTGTTGGATTTTTCATTTGAGCTTGATGATCTACTACCATTCCATCCATACATATATCTTCTATATTAGTGCTTAAAAACAGGCAGTATAATGATGTTATATCCATAAAACTATTGTCCTGATCATTTAGTTTCAATATTGTGTCAAACAAGGAGAGAAACAGAAATTATATTATAGGTCTAGGGAAAACCTAGCTAGATCTTGGGGTGGCCGAAGTTTTCTCAAGGAAGGAAGCTAGGTAGAGTGGCTAAATAAGCTGACTTAAAGTGTCATTTAAATCACCCACAAGGCAAACATGGCTCCATATTAATTCGTCATACATGTTGACTATAGATATAGGCATAGTTCCAACATCTCTCTGTGATCCAAGAGTAGTGGTTTTAGTAGTTTGAAAATCTGTCATAAGGGTCAATTAGGATGCTTAATGAGTGTCAACTACAAATTATAGCAAACAATGAACTTATTATGTATCATCTTGTTCATATACTTTTTTCAATGAAAAACGCTTCTTAGTCTTTCCTTTTCTTCTATATGGATCATCCTGAATATCTAAATGAATTACAGTTGGAATAAGACATTTAAGCAACATATAAGATATTTCAATTTACCTTTTTAACATAAGCATAGCACTAATGAAGAAAATGCATGTTTATGTTACTTAGACCATCTTGTTCTAAATGGTAAAGCTGATTAAGAACCTTACAAGACTTGAGGGAAGTGCACTCAAAAACACAACTTTCAATAACTGACCAAACTCATTAGCTAATTGAATCATATACACAAAGGTGTATCCATGTTCACAAACACACAAAGAAAAATGTATCCCATAGGGTAGGGAAGAATAGAAAACAAAACCTGAAATAGTACAAGCTACCCTTGGGATTTATGAAAAGTCTCAAATAATATAATTTTGCTACAATCTCATATTAGCTTTTAGCCATTTATTCAAAATTTTGAAACACAGCTAGAAAAAGACAGAGACAAGGATTAAGATAGAAGTTTAAATGCTTGAAGTTCAGCAATCACATATAGACATGCACACACACACAAAAACAACATATTCTAGCATATGGTTCATGGCTAAAGAAAATGGTATAAGAAAATGTCAAAAGAATTACAAAAAGTCCAACATCTGTTTCACATCAATTGGAATTATTATAAGCCAAGCCATTAAAAGTCATCAGTGTTGATGACTTCAATCACTATATAAGTAGACAAGATGAGAAGATAAATAATAATAAGGATTGAATTATATTTTTTTCTTTAGCAATTGTCCCTAGTTTCATTCTTGCTGCTTCTCATGCTATAGTAAACATGCTACAATGATCATCAATAACTGACAAAATTGCGCAAGTCAGGGAAGCATGTGTTAGAAAGTAAGTCCTATTAGCAAAAGGCAATCCAGAAAATGCTTTGAAAAACCAAAGTTAAAATGAAGTAGAAATTATTAGAGGCTAGTAACTAAATGCCAAAAACCACATTAAGAAGACCAGGGAAAGTATTGCTAGAATAAGAAGTTATGCCCATTATTTTGTAATGCAAGGAACAAAAACCCCAAAAAAGAATGAGGTAACACTCGAAGCTTATTTATTGGTAATTTATAAATTCATATAAATACACACACATATATATTAGCCCACATATAAGGGTTATGGTCGATTGATAACGAAGCAAAACTAAATCATTTTATATTATGGTTCATCTATGGCTTTTCACAGAAAATCCAATGTTAGACCAGAGGCTCACAATCATGTAGACCGTTATCATAAATTTACATTTCTTTTTTTAAAACCAGGACATCTAACAGATTCAACATCCACGACAAGTTCATATATATAGAATAATGAAGACCCCAAATACAGTAACAAAGCTCCACAGTAAAACGATTACTTGGGATTATATGGAAGACAGGTAAAGCACTGAAGATTAAGACAGGTAAAGCACAGGTAAAGTCATTGTTACCACAATACTCAATTAGATTGCTCCATGCTTCCTTCGGTGGCTGACAAAATCGTCGTTGGTGGATTCAAGAGGACCCCGTCAAATGTACGAGAAGTGTAGGGGAAAACAGTGGCTGAAGAGGGCATCTGGGTTCCTCGCGGTGACGCCAGCAACGACATGGCTCTACTAACAGTGGAATCGCTTGCTGCTGGGAGGGAGTATTTTTTGAAGAACAAAAGGGATCCGAGGATATCATGCTGAAGAGAGAAGAAGCCTGTTTTGATTTTTAAACCACGAAAGGGATTTTAATTTTTTTTATATATTTAAATAACTGATAAATTTATTATTTTATGTTAAGGATAATTTTATTTTTTTATTAATCTTTTTTTTATTTTTTTTTATTTTTTTATTGTATACCAAATAAAATAAAATAAAAATTATTCTCTCATCCATTCTCTTAACCATTTTCTCTTTCAGTTTCATTAAAATTATTCTACTAAACCAAATAGAGTCTTAAAATTGAGCCACAAAAGTCAATACTTTCTCGAGGAAGGCTTGGGCCTACATATATAAGCCCAGTTTAAAATTAGGCCAAGCCTAGGGTCAGGTAAATCTCCAACTTACTCAGACTTGTGCACCTACAATAATTCATGTTACGAACAATACTATTGGTAAACTGCTATTAGCTATTGTGTAGTACAAGAAGAAATCAACATGTGTTCCCCAAGGTCATTATAATGGCCTACGAGTTTATAATATTCTCATTAGTTAGGTTACTGCAATTGAACCTTATCTCGGTGAGGTTGGTCACCCTAAGTTGTGATATTAGCCTACTAACTTTAAGACAGGCTCAAAATGTTAATTATAACAAAATTTTCAATAATTTATGTACTATCGAATTAAACTTTTATGAGTTTTTAAAGTGAACATGTACATATGATATCATTAAAGAATTGATTAATAAAGACAACATTTTATATAAATTAAAATAAAAAAATATAAATTTTAAAAGTTTTTAAAAAATAAATAAAATTTATTTAAATTAAAAAATGTGCAATAATTTATAGAAAACAAATGTAGCGCAATTAAGAATTAAAAAAAAAAAAAAAAACACTGAAGTGTCAGCGGAACGATGCGTTTAAAGTAAGGAGTTGAAGATGAACCTTTGTTCGCTTTGCTTCCTCTAGTCATCTCCCTCCATTGAATTAGGGTTTGGACTCTGGAGGGTTGCAGTTTCTCTTCGTTTTTTTCACTTTCCCCGTTCGTACCATCGGCTGTGAGCAGCAAAGCTGTATAATGCGATTCTTTTTCCTGATATTTTATTCTATACAACGATACTATTGATCTCGCATTTGCTTCATTGTTTCGTTTTGGTAAATTGCGAAATCGATAAGTAACGTTTGATTTCGGTACGATACTTTGTTCGTCGTAGTCATGATGAGTCGATGTTGTTCTTATCTTACTGAGTTTTTATTTTGGAATTTTGCAGTTTTAGCTTTGTTTTGATTTTATCCCTGATTTGGTATGTCGAAGTTTTTGGAAAATTAAAAAAAAATCTGTCTCCATCTCCCCCGTTTTTAATTTGAATACAAGTGAAACGTATAATTTCTTTTAATTATCATTATTAATATTATGCCCATAATAATATGTTTCCATTATTGTCTTACTTTTGGATCTTATATTGCCATATGGAGTATGTTCAATATTATTTGAGCTTTTTACGCCTATATATCAACGATGGTGGGGTATTATTGTTTATAAGTATATCGTGAAGGAAAAATAAGCATGGATGGGTTGTTCGCTTCTTTCAGTTTGATAAGTTGAAGTAATCTGGTTTCCTTCAGTTTGATAAGTTGAAGTAATCTGGTTTCCTTTACGATTTTTGGTCATTTGCAGGTTCTATAATTTGCAAGGTTGTTCTTTGATGCTTCTTTCACTTTAACGTGATAGGAATACATAAAGTTTGAAGTCTCATCGGAGTTCAAGTCATGCTGGGTTCATTGCCAATACTCCCTCTTCCTGCTCCTCCCTCTGATGGAAATTTAGGTCCTCTCCCTTTGTCTCAAGTGAGTGAGGAAAAAAATGATGAGAAATCCTCAAATGATGAACAGAACAAATCAAATTTGGATTCTGCTCCAGAACCAGCATCGGTTGCTACCCACACTAGAACTATTGGAATCATACATCCCCCTCCAGACATTAGAACCATTGTTGATAAAACTGCCCAGTTTGTCGCTAAAAATGGGCCAGAGTTTGAAAAAAGGATTATTGCAAATAACACTGGCAATGTTAAGTTTAATTTCTTGAATTTGTCAGATCCCTATCATGCATATTATCAACATAGGCTGTCTGAATTTCGTGCCCAGAACCAATCTTCCACACAGCAACCGTTGCAACCAACAGATTCAGTTATCCTTGAACCAGCCCCTTCTGCCCCGGTCACTGATAGCAATGATGCAGTAGTAGCATCAGTAAAGCCTGATCTGTCTGCCCAGTTTAAACCTGTACGGAAAGTTCATGAACCCCCAGAAGCTGAGCAATACACAGTTCGGCTCCCTGAAGGGATTACAGGGGAAGAGCTGGATATTATAAAACTTACAGCACAGTTTGTGGCTCGAAATGGAAAATCATTTTTGACCGGATTGACAAGTAGGGAGGCCAATAATCCCCAATTCCATTTCTTAAAACCAACCCACAGCATGTTTACATTTTTTACTTCCCTTGCGGATGCTTATTCAAAGGTTTTGATGCCTCCTAAGGGGTTGACAGAGAAGCTGAAGAGAAGTATCCCTGACATGACCACTGTCCTTGAACGCTGTGTGAATAGACTAGAATGGGAGCGTTCACAAGAGCAAGCTAGGCAAAAGGCTGAGGATGAGATAGAGCAGGAAAGGATACAAATGGCAATGATAGATTGGCATGATTTTGTGGCGGTTGAAACAATAGACTTTGCTGATGATGAGGATGAAGAGCTACCTCCTCCTATGACTCTTGAGGAAGTTATAAGCAGAAGCAAGATGTCAGCTATGGAAGAAGATATCATTGAGCCTGAAAAGGAGGTAGAAATGGAAATGGATGAGGAAGAGGCCCAGCTTGTTGAAGAGGGCATGAGAGCAGCTAGTCTGGAAGACAACGATGATGGGAAGAAGAATGAAGTAAAGGTTGTAGAGGAACCTGAAGCACCCATGAGGATTGTGAAGAACTGGAAAAGACCAGAGGAGAGGATTCCGGCAGAAAGAGATCCAACGAAGTATGTTGTTTCCCCTATCACTGGGGAGCTAATTCCCATTAATGAAATGTCTGAACATATGCGAATTTCTCTCATTGATCCCAAGTACAAAGAACAGAAAGAAAGAATGTTTGCCAAAATTCGAGAGACAACTTTGGCTCAGGATGACGAAATTTCAAGAAACATTGTTGGACTTGCACGAACACGTCCTGATATTTTTGGTACTACTGAGGAAGAGGTCTCCAATGCTGTCAAGGCTGAGATTGAGAAGAAGAAAGACGATCAACCTAAGCAGGTTATATGGGATGGACATACTGGGAGTATTGGACGGACTGCAAACCAAGCCATGTCCCAGAGTTTTGGCAGTGAGGATCTAAATGGTTCTGCTAATGATGATGCTAATAACCTTCCTGGCCCTGCTGCACCTCCTCCTAGACCTGGTATGCCTTCAGTTCGTCCTCTTCCACCGCCACCTGGACTAGCGTTGAATCTTCCTCGCATGCCTCCCAACATGGTCCATTATTCTGCTCCCACCAGCGGTGGTCTTCCAGTTCCTCCACCCAGACCTCCTGTCATTCCCATGATGCCATCTGTTCGGCCAGCTCTGCCTTCAATCTCAATGTCTGGTCAGCATTCATTTATGACAGGTCAACCACCCCCAATGCCCCCATCAATTTCTGTGAATGGACCAGGAATCTCTATACCCCCACCACCAGGATCTCAGTTCACACCTGTTCCTCGACCTTTTGTTCCTCTACCTGCCCCTCCACCATCCATGCCTATGATGCCTCCACCACCTTTACCTCAAGGAGTACCACCACCACCACCACCTGACGAAGCTCCTCCCCCACTTCCTGAGGAACCAGAGCCAAAGAGGCAGAAGCTTGATGATTCTGCTCTTATCCCTGAAGACCAGTTTCTGGCTCAACATCCGGTATGTAGTTTACAACTTATTTTCTTTCATCTTATGTCATAAAAGTAATTCAGTAATTATCCTAACTTTATTTTGTATGTTTTTAACCGCCAGGGACCTGTTGGTATCCGTGTATCTGTTCCTAATGTTGACGAAGGAAATCTGAAAGGACAAGTTCTTGAAATTATGTTGCAGTCTCTGTCTGAAACTGTTGGCAGTCTTAAGGAGAAAATTGCTGGGGAGATTCAGCTCCCTGCTAACAAACAGAAATTGAGTGGAAAACCTGGCTTTCTCAAGGATAACATGTCACTTGCCTATTACAATGTTGGAGGAGGAGAGACGCTTACTCTCACCCTAAGAGAGCGTGGGGGTAGAAAGAGATGAACTTATTACTTGCCTTGCAATTCGAGGTTGTTGTTGGAACTTTTGCCTTATTGTGAGGCATATAATTTTTCATACTATTGATGGACTCCATGATGCTATCTTTATGAATGTTATGTTGGAGACTTTATTTGTACTCAATTGTTAATGTAGTTTCCTGAACGTGCAGCCTTGAAACTGATGTTATTTGTGGTATTTGGATTCTGGCACCTTGGTGCTTGTCTCTTGAGGGCAGTGAGAAGTAATGGAGTTACTTTTATCTAGATCTATTAAGTCCATGTATGCATATTTAATCCTTGTTTTCTTTTGCATTTCAGTTCATTACTTGCAAAGTTTACAAATTTGTTTTTATTAGAAGCCCTTCTGTCAAGGGGAATCATGTACATTAAATTTTTTCTTTTCTATTATGCTGTTCACGTTTTAGTATTATTTTTGCTAACATATGAGAAGTGGTGATTTTTAGTTTTTTTTTTTCCCTTTCTTCTATTGTTATGTTGTCATGTGATGGACATGCTCATACAACAGCACTGTTGGATTGGTGATTAGAAAGTCTCTTTATTGCCTACCACATGAACCTTTAGCTGGTGCATCTTGTTTTGGGTTTTAGTAATGAGAGTGTATTTTTTTTTTTTTGGTTGTGCTGCCTCTTTTCCTTAGACAATTCAATGTAGTGGTTGGGATGGTTGTTTTTTGATTGGGTTGTTTTGTCCTAACAGACATTCTACTTGGGCATGTGGAAAGGGCTTTGCGGCATAGCCGAAATGTCTTTCTGATGGCAGTTTGTGCCTGCCACCTTTGCAGCGTGGAGCAGGTTTGGTTTCCTGTCTGAATTTAGAGAAGGCACTGAATCACAAGTTCATCTTTTTGTTGATTTCTTTTAAAATTATAAGAGCAAGGTTACTTGCTGTTTATCTTGATTAAGATTAGTCGATTGTTATATTAAATCTTGTTCTGCTATAGTTGATTTGAGCCCCTATTTGATCATTGTCTCTCTTTTTTGTCCCTGTTTGACTCTTATCTCTTGACATCTTGCTGGGTGTGTTGGTATGGTGGATTGGAGCCACTCATTTGTACCTGTACAGCTTTGTAAGTTTGTGATTGGTTAGCCTGCTAGCTCTTGAGTGGTCATTCTTTTCTTTCCATGGTTAGGCAAGTTGAGTAGTAAAAAGAGGCAGCCTAAAAAGAGGCAGCCTAATTGTTGGCTGAAGGTATGAAAGTTTGTTATTCATTTCTCATCTATGATAAACTATTATCAAGGTCTTTCTTACAATCACTTTCATGTACTTTTGTATATCTTTGGGTTAGAACTTTTCCTATTGTACTCTGTATAACGAATATTAGTTGTTGTTACATGTGTTGACTAGATATAAAACTTCAATGTTAGAGGCAGTGGTGGCAGTGGCAAATGGCAATATTTTTCATCATGGCTATGACAACGGTATTAAATAATGCTGGTTGTTGAATGCCATGGAGCAAGTGGTCTTGATGAATTGTAGGTGGCAGCAGCAGTGGGGGTGGCTTTAGTGGCCAGACAACAGTATTAGCATGTCTGGGTGAGGATTTATGTTTGGGCAGAAGTAACATATTACTTATCTAAATGTAGTTCTGGAGTTCTCCCAAACAAACATTAAGAACGCGCAGTAGTATGTTGTGTTGTTGATCTGTATTCTTGCATTGGTGGAACTGACGGGGATTGTTCATTATGGCATTACTGTTGGTTTGGCTGTTCTAATAACGGTGGCTTTAGTAAAAGTGATGTGATATTGTTAATGGCTTTATATTATTTATAGTTGTAATTTTGTATTAATTTTTACTTATTATTATACCCCACCTAGTAGGAAAAGGTTTAGTTGTTGTTGTTGTAGTTGTTGTTGTTGTTTTACTTATTATTATGTGATATATGGGTGCTGGGTAGTCTAAACCATGATTATAACCAAAATTTGATCCCCACGTTGGTGCGACAGATTTTCGCACCTTATCAACTTGCTAAGCAGCTTTAAATGAAAGTGACTCACATGTGCATGCCTTGCTGATTTTCCGTTTGTGAAACAGTCCTGTCAATTTCATTGTTATCCAGAGGGCATATTGGATATGTTCTTGTGATTTGACATAACGAGGGACAGAAACTGTAGTTTTTGATGCATCAAGATTGTCATTGAGGAAATAAATTGTACGACCACTATGCCTTGTCTGCTTGTCTGTTTTGAAATTTTGTTTGCATGCAGAACTTAGAAACAGCTAGTGGGTACATTGAGGAATGAACGGGAGGAGTTATGGAGGCCGATTGAGAGAAGGCTTCGTTGTGATTAATAAAGTGAGAATGATTAGCTTGAATTTTTGTATGTTTAATGATTAGAAATGAGTGCATTAGAGAGAAGAATAGACTAGTTCTTATTGTGGAGAAAATAGTTGAATTTCGTTTAAAATAGTTTGGTTATGTGTGGAGAACGCTTGTAGAAGTCTTAGTGAGAAGAGTAGATCAGATAAAAAATAATTTAATAATTAAAAGTAGAAGGAGGTAAAAAAAATAATAATAAGTGAAACTATTAAGAATAATTTAATAGTTAATAACTTATCTATTAATTTTATTTATGATAAATTATTGTGACTTTGTTTGATTCATGTAGTTAATTTCATTTAATAAAAAAAAATTTAATTGTTGTTGTTATGATTATAGCGTGGCTTAACTTGTACACGCCACTTAACTTGTACATGTGGCATGCCAAAGAAGAGTTGAAATTACATATATTAATTTGGGTTGGCATTTTGGCTATTTGATGATATTTGACCAAATTAAATATTGGAATCAATAATTGATGGCAGGTAGAATTAAGATATTAAAGTTAGATATTCGAATTGATTAAGCATATTTAAATTTAATCTTGAGTATTTGACATCCGTTCAATATCAATAGAGGGATAGATAGATAGGGTGCTTGATATTTGATACATAATATTTGTGATCTATATATAATAATCAAAATAAATATAAATAATCTCTCTCTCACTCTCACTAAAATAAATCCATCTTCAAGCATTAAATGCAGAAAGATTATATCTTTAGACAATAAATAAATTTTGAAATGTTTTTCAACTTATTGATTAAATAATTTTGAACTTCTACGGGCATGTGGCATTTTCAATTACTAATCAACACATAAACTTTGAGACATGCTTGGTAAACCAAAAAATTTTGAAAATTGAATTTGTCAAATTATAAATACTTGTAAGAATTTTTTTTTTTTTTACTTTCAAGTATTTAATGTACAGAAATGACATGTGTCACTGAATTTTGAACTTTTTTTCAAGTTGTTGAATAAACAATTTTGAAATTTTACATTGGACATGTGATGACATTTTCAATAACCAATGAACATATAAATTTTAAAGCATAAGACTAATAAAAAATAGTTACTTCAACCAAAAAAAAAATTTGAAAAGTAAATTTGTCAAATTATGAACATTTGCAAGAAAGCTTTGTTCCACTTTCAATCATTAAATGCACAACGATGACATACGTCATTGTATGGTAGCTTAAGACAATAAATAAATTTTAAATTTTTTTCAATTTATTAAAATAAAAATGTTAAACTTGTATATTGGTACACATGATGAAATTTTTAATAACTAATAATCATATAAACTTAAAGCATGCTTTCAATTGCTAATAAAAAAATAGTTACTTTAAACTATTTTTTAAAAATTAAATTTGTCACGTTATGAATACTTGTAAGAAGTCTTTGTTTCATTTTCCATTTTCAAGCATCAAACATAAAAATATGACATGTGTCACTATATGACAGTTTTAGACAATAAATGAATTTTAAAATTTTACATTAAAACACGTGATGGCATTCTTAATGACCAATGAATGTAATTTTTAAAGCATGTTAGCAATGAGTAATAAAAAGTGACAATTTCAACAAAAAATTGTTTAAAAATTAAATTTGTCATATTATAAATACTTGCAAAAACGCTATCGTTCACATCTAAAATTGTCATTCGAGTTGACCAATTAGCATCAAGATATAATTTAATAACTAATACCCTTGATTACTATATAATAGACACTCTTTTGCTTCTCATGGTTGCTTATTGTTGTTCGCTAACATTTTAGGTATAGTGTATTTTTTCTCTCGATTCTTTTTCTTCCTCTTCCATTTCACTTGTAGATAGCATTTTTTCTATACTTTTTGGAGTGTATTTTCTTTCTTTCTTTTTCTATCTCTCTTTCCTCTTCACTATTGCCCTTTGATTTTTATTGGCATGGACTTGCAAAGAATTAGACTGAGGATAATAGCTGAAGAATATTAAAAATAAAGGGTTTGGGTGGGAACCTATCGCCAGTTGCTCAACCTTGGGTGAGAAAACTGACATTATATCCTCTGCTGTTTCATGCTTTTTTCTCCATTTTCTTCCTTCCATACCCTTAATTTCTCCCTCTATTATCTGAAGTGCTAAATCATCGTCTTCTATTGGATGATTTCCCATTCTTACTTGGATGCAAAAATTATGGGTAAGCAGAAGAACATGAACTTGAATATTTTTTCATTCCATCTTTTCGGGATGATCATTTTTTTGTTTGTTTGCGTTCTTCATATTTTAGTTTGATCCATTTATACTTTACTAAAAGCACTCTTTCTCTAGAAAGCAAAATTTGTCAATGACCTTTCTTTCAAAAAATAAAAAAGCAAAATAGAATTGACCTATGCAGTTCATGTAGAGGGCTCTACTAAGCGTGCCATGAAATTAGATTCGGAATATATATAGGGCAAATGAAATGTATCTTGGATTTTTTTGGAGGGCTAACGATCTAATATTAGCAACTGTGAATGGAACATACACTACTTTGCTAGAGAATTTGAAATTTTTTCCATTAGATAATAAATGAATTTTGAAATTTTTTTCAATTTACTGAATAAACGATTTTGGGACACGTGATTTCATTCTTAATGACCAATGAACATATAATTTTTAAAACATGCAGGGGATGACCAATTAAAAACAATTACTTCAGCCAAAAATATTTTAAAAATTAATTTTGTCATATTATAAATATTTACAAGAAAGTTTTTTTTTTTTCACATAGCAATTCCGATCCCAACTAACCAATTAATATGAACATAATTTAAAAGCTAATATCCTTGAACACTATATAATAACATTTCTGTTCACTAACATTTCATGTATATTGTATTTTTCTCTTGATTCCTTTTCTTCCTCTTCCATTTCATTTGTGGATACAAATAAAAGGTACACTGTATTTTCTCTATTTTCTTGAGTGTATTTTATTTCTTTCTATCTTTTTGTAACTCTTTTTTCTTCATTATTGCCCTTCTATTTCTTGGCATGGACTTGCAAATAATTAGACTGAGGACTGACTTTATATCCTTTGTCATTTTTTTGTTTTTTCCCCATATTTTCTTTCTTCCATAGTTGCCAACCCTTTCCCATTTTATTGTCTCCAATGCTAATACATCTTCTGCTGGATGGTTTTTCTCATGCTTAGTTAGATGTTAAAAAAATTATGGGTAAGCAGAAAAACATGAATATAAATATGTTTTAATTCCATCCTCTTTTTTTTTTGTGTTCTTCATATTTTAGTTTAATTCATTTATATTGTTTTCAATATATATTTATGTTACTCTTCTCAAGGAAACAATTGTAACTAAAATTATGGATAAAGGTAGATTTGGGCACCCTTTTATTTAATCCAATAATAAAACTCTCTGGGAATCATAATTATTTTATGTTACTCTTCTCAAAGAAACAATAGTAACAAAAAAAAAGTTAATGCAATTTAATCATTGTTTGAATTCTTATTTTGACATTTTTGTAGAAAAATTCACACTTTGTTCCTTAACTATCACTTACTATTAATGGTGTGACGTGTATTCGAGTGATCCATCTAAAATAATAGTATAAAAATAATAAAATTTCCATTTAGTTGCATTGAAAATAATTGGCATATATTTAAAAAATAATGTATTTAATACATTTATTAAACTATTTTATAAGAATTATTTCTATATTTTAATATATGCAATTATATAAAAATACTGTTAAAATATAATTTTCATAAAGATATTTTAATAAAAAAATATTAAAAAATAATAATATAATAGTCAACTAACAAAATAGTTAAAATAAGTTTAGTTGTAACATAATTTTTAATTTCAAGAGATATCTATGTAATTTTTTTAAATAGAGAAAAGAATGAGAGTATTTTTTTTTTCAATATATTTTCTTAAATATACTTTAAAATTGAGTGAAAACGATCTTGGAGAAAGAAGGAAGTTGGGTTGTGCAAAGTTTCCTTAAAAGATAATTGATTTGGGTGACACAAAATTCTTGTATTATGCATAGAAATGGGACAGCGGATAAGTTCCAACATGTTGTCTAATTGTTTTTTATTAGGATATGAGTTCTTTTTTTAGTTTATTGCATGATGTCTTTTAATTTGTCACATGTATTTTTCGTACCCCCTGTGATGATCTATATGTAACTTTGCTTCCTTTTTTTTTATGTTTTTTTAGATGGTGTCCATTTTTTAACGATGGAACCAAAGAATTGGAGCTACCATATGATTACCAATTAGCTTTAAATGATATAATAATATGTAATTAAATTAAATTTGAAAGAGTTAATAAGGTTATTACAAATCTATTTTAAAGTTGAAGAACTAAAATTTAATGTATTCTCAGGAAAGACTACAAGAAATGATTTCATTGAGTTTATTTTTTTATTTTTTATTTATTTAGTTTCTTAAGATATTTTCACATGTTGCTACACTATAAAACTAATTTTTCTAAAATTTTGTTGCGACGAAAAAATCATTCCAACATGTAATAACCTTAAATAAAAAGATACCATTGGAAATATATTTATTTATCATATTGTTGGAGAAATTATGAAAAAAAATATGAGAATTTAAGTTTTGAGGCAAAAATGTAACTTCCTAAAAGTTGAGGGGTCAAAGTGTAAATAACGAAAATTTGTAAGGACTTTCCTCAAAAATTGAATTTTTGCAGAATGATCCCCTTAGATATTTTAAAGTCTCTATTGCACAAAAGAGCTAGAAATTCAGAAGCAATCTCTCTATCTCTATTTCTCTCTTTAAAAAACCCTAAAAACTTCTCTTTAGATTTCTAATATTTTCGGACATCGAATTCTAACACTACCACCACCAATAGATTCAAAACGATGAGAACTATTAATCTGTCCAATTAATTTCTAGAATTTTGACCGGAGATTTGTCGAAAAGTAGAGGAGAAACTCTAGGAAGGTAAGTTCTAAAATTCATACTTAGAGTTTTCAAACTAAAAATCTGACACCATAGATCGATTCAAAAAGTGGAAAAACTTTAAGATATGAAAATTTTTAGTCATCTGACAACTTTTTATGCATCATGAACTGTGAATCCAACATGCATGAATAGTGATCTCGACAGGCATAAATAGTGATTCCAACCGTGAATAGTACTCCCACAATTGTAGATATCTTATTTAGAATCTTAGTTTTGTGAGTAGCTAATTCTTTCTATGACTTACCATATGTTCTTCTTGAACTTTAAATGTATAATTGATTAAGTTTACAAGTTATTTATACTTTTATGTCTCTGAAGTTGATTAAATTATCTGATTTGTTTATAATGTGGTCTATAGTTCAAGAAAAGTATGGTTTTAAAAATAGATTGTTGAACTCATTGAATATGTAATTTTAAATGTATTTTTTATCATATGGTAAAGGAAATGTATTGTGTACGTGGTGTTGATATGTAAAGCTATATGATTGCTTTTGAAAAAGGCATACATATGTGATTATCCCTGATTGAGAAATTTTTGACAGAAGAATTGTACTGAAATTAAAATTTCTGAATTATACCGAAACCTCTATTTTGAATGATATAACATATGTGCAAATATGATTTCTGTGAAAGAATCATATTGTAAACACTGTTTGCTAGCAGCAGGTGATGTTCGCTCTGGTGCACCTTGATACTTCAGCTAACAGGGGTGGTGCTAGCCTCGTGTGTTGGCCAACACACAGGATATGATATGTGAAGGAGAGTGGGATGCCGACTATATGATATGTAATTTGCCCTCCCTTGTTGTATGTTTAGGAAATTGTCCATATTCGAGTCCTTTCACGTGTCCTCTTCAATGGTGGTAGGACAAACTTTGGCTGAGATACTGAATTTAGGCAAATCCTACACCACTAAAGTACGAAAGGGCTTGAACTCTGATATGGTGATTCTGATATGAGATCCTCCTAATGTTTTCATGAGAAATATTTTGATGCATAACAATATTTGATCAATGATCATACCGTATTGGATATGGTTTCGGATATATGAATGTGATTTGAACTGAGAATATTTAAAATATGGGTTCCATATAGATGTACCTCTAAACTGTAATTTCCTATCTGATAAATTTTAATATATGAGTACATCTATATGCCGACCTAAGAGGTCATAGGAGGTATTATCTGCTCACTGAGTTGTCAAACTCATTACACGATATTTACATTTTTTTTCAGATAATGGTACAGAGTTTGGTCCTGCAACTACGTGATCAACTAGGTGTCATATTCTTTGGATGAGCCTATGTTGCTTTCAAGGCTCACAATGTTTAAAACATTATGTATTTGTAATTTAGAGTATACTCTAAACGCCACAGACAGGATCCCTGTTTCTGCTGTAATATTGATAAGTGTAGACTTGGAATGTATATTTGACTATAGTGAAAGCTTGTGAACGTATGTTTTACTCCTATTATCTTATTTACTTAAAGCATGTATGCAATAAAATAAGGGTAAAGTTATCTGTTATTCGTGTCAATCGTGTTCCATTAAATTGGGGCTTGACAAGTTGGTATCAGAGCATTAGGTTTCATTGTAGCTAGCAGAGCAAAGGATTCTTTAGTATGGATATAAACCAGACATATTTATACTTCAGGTGCTATTGAGGGATTCTATAGGGTTTCAATTTCTTTTCTATTCCTAATTAGTTAAAGTTCCTAATATAAGACCAACTGAATATTATGTATTTTAAAAAAAGGTATTTTATTTTATATAGCCTATGATGCAGCTAAGAACTAGAGCGGTTGCTAGAGAAGCTGTAGATCATGCACCATTTACAGAAGAGTCTGCACAATCTGTAATTCCAATACAAAGAGGTTGTGGTAGAGGCCGACCTAGAAGAAGAGGTAGAGGCAGAGGGCGTGCACAGGGTATAAAAACTTTAAGACATGATGAATATGTTCATATATCTAATAGAGTCCCTGAGGAGAGAGTAGAACCCCCTCAGGAGCCACATGATAGAACAATTGATATGATTGCTGGCATACACATGATCTTAGAGATATTGGCTGGATTTATAGTAAAACAGAGCAAGAGGGATGGCCAGTCACTAGAAAAAGCTCCTAAAGCACAAGAACTTAAAATACCAGCTGAACAAGAGGACAAGTTTACAAGGATTGAGGTGACAATACCGCAATTCTTAAAACTGAAGCCCTCAACTTTTTCTGCGTCAGATATTCAAGAAGACCTACGAAATATTCATCGATGCTGTGGAATGAGTTCTCAGAGCTTTGAGGTGTTCCACTAGAAGATATGTTGAACTAGTATATTTTTAATTATCAGATATGGCTTAGGTTTGGTTTGAGACTCTAGTACAAAGAAGAGCAATTACCTTACCACCAATAGAGTGAGATAAATTTAAAGATTCATTTATAAATTATTTCCTGTCAATGAGTGAAAGGGATAAGAGGACCAGAGAATTTAAAGAATTAAGACAGACAGACGAACATGACAGTTTCTGAATATGACATATGTTTTACCCGATTGTCTAGATATGCACCATATCTAGTTCCTAATGAAAAAGATATAATTAAGATATTTGTTTCGAGATTGATACGTCCATTGTTTAAATCAGTGGACCCCCAAATGAACCATTTCATAACTTATTCAGCGACTGTGGATTGTGCTAAAATGATGGAAACACGAGAGTTAGCAGACATAGAAGGTCTAAAGAGAAAAAAAAGAGATCAAGATAGTAATAACCAAATTAGTTATAATCCTAATGTAAGAGGACCTAAATTTTAGAATCCACAACGTTCGATTCAAGCAAGATCTAGTAGCTCTAACTAGGCATCGGTTAATATTAATAAGCAAAAAATAATTCAAAGTTATATGAGACCCACTAGTCAACAAGATTTAAGATCAATTCTACTATGTCTCATTTACAGCAGGCCTCATACTGGACAATATCACAAAGAAACTGGTGCATGTTTTAAGTGTGGATAAGAGGGTCATTTGATGAGAAATTATCCACAATTATGAAATTTGAGTCAAGCGCATTAGTACAGTCAGCTTCACCCCCTGCATTTGTACCAGCACGATTAGCTAGAGTAGTTTCAGGTTAAGCAAGTAGTGGTAGTACTGGTAGAGGATCAGGAAGTCGAGGTCGCGAACAAGCCCACATTTTTACCTTGACACAACAAGATGCTCAGGCCTCAAATGTAATAATGATAAGTACATTATGAGTATGTTCTCATAGAGCATATATA
The DNA here is from genome assembly GCA_037074535.1 of Gleditsia sinensis. Classification (NCBI taxonomy): domain Eukaryota; kingdom Viridiplantae; phylum Streptophyta; class Magnoliopsida; order Fabales; family Fabaceae; genus Gleditsia; species Gleditsia sinensis. Next base: position 50,112,389 of record CM073467.1, on the reverse strand, counting down.
CTGTTTGATCCTAATTCTAATCATTCTTATATATCACCCTACTTTACTAAGAAATTAGGTAAAGATCCTACTAGTTTACATTGTTCTTTTATGGTTGCTACTCCATTGGGAGAATTCTTACTAATAAATGATGTGTATAAATTGTGTGAGATTTCAATAGAAGATAAGGAGACTCCCGTAGATTTGATAGTTCTAGATATGGTAGATTTTGATGTGATACTAAGAATAGATTGATTGTCATCAGACTATGTCATTTTATACTGTCACATTAAGGTGATTAAGTTTAATATTATAGGAGAATCTTCCTTCTTGATACAAAAAGATTGTAGTGAGGTATCTAGTAATTTAATCTTTGCTCTAACAGTTCATATGCTATTACAAAAAGGATGCCAGGGATATTTAGCAATGGTCAAAGATGTTGATATGAAGTACACCAATGTAAAGCAGGTTCCAGTGGTTAGAGAATTTTTTAATGTGTTCCTTGAGAAATTACCAGGGTTACTCCCAGAACGAGAAATTGAATTTAGTATTAATTTACTTCCTAGAACCCAATCAGTGTCTATACCTCAATATAGAATGGCACTGATCGAACTTAAAAAATTGAAAAATCAGTTACAAGACTTGTTAGACAAGTGATTTATACGCCCTATTACTTCTTTTTGGGGTACTCCAGTCTTATTTGTGAAAAAAAAAAGATGGATCGCTATGGCTGTGTATTGATTACAGACAGTTGAATAATGTGACAATACGTAATAAATATCCATTACCTCGTATAGATGATTTATTTGACAAGCTACAGGGTGTCCAATGTTTTTCAAAAATTGATTTAAGATTTGAGTATCATCAATTGAGGATAAATAATGAGGATATTCTGAAAACTGCTTTCAAGACTCAGTATGGGCATTATGAGTTCTTAGTAATGCCATTTTGTTTAACAAATGCCCTAGCTGCATTCATAGATTTGATGAATATAGTATTTAAACCTTTTTCGGATCAATTTATTATTGTATTCATAGATGATATTCTGGTATATTCAAAAAGTTCAAAGGAGTACGAGTTTAATTTAAAGATAGCTTTGTAAACCCTAAGAGAACACCAGCTGTATGCCAAATTTTCAAAATGTGAATTTTAACTTAGTAGCGTTACTTTCTTAGGGCATGTGGTTACCAAGAATGGTATTTAAGTTGATTCTAAAACGGTAGAAGCGGTGCTACAATGGCCACATCCTACGACAATTATAGAGATCCATAATTTTTTTAGTTTAGTAGACTATTACCGTAGATTCGTTAAATTTGTTTTTTAAAATAACTGCTTCTTTGACGAGGTTAACAAGGAAGGGAATAAAGTTTGACTGATCAAATGAATGTGAAAGAAGTTTCTAAAAACTAAATGAATGTTTGACTACGGCGCCAGTACTGTCTATTCCTTCAGATATTGAGGATATACGGTATACTGTGATTTATCGAGAATTGAATTAGGGTGTGTGTTGATGCAACATGGTCAAGTCATTGCATATGCATCCAGACAACTTAAGCTACATGAGTAAAATTATCCAACTCATGATTTAGAGATGGCAGCAGTAATTTTTACTCTTAAAATTTAGAGGCATTAACTGTTTGGTGAGACATGCAAAATCTATACAAATCATAAAAGCTGCAAATATATTTTTCAACAAAAATATCTTAACTTGAGACAAAGACGATGGATGGAATTACTTAAAGATTATGACTGCACAATATTATATTATTTAGGTAAGGCCAATATAGTGGCTGATGTATTAAGTAGGAAGTCTATAAGTAGTTTGGCTCATATCACAGTGGTAAGGAGGCCATTGGTTAAAGATATGCATAAGTTGGAAAGTCATGGCGTAGTATTGGAAGTAAAGAAGTCTAGAATACTATTGGCCCATATGCAGTTTCAATCGTCTTTGGTTGAGCAGGTGAAAAAGGCACAAAAAGAGGATGCCTATTTATACAATAAAATTGAAGAGGTGAAGAATGACGGTGAAGTTGAATTTACTGTAGACTCTGAAAGAATTTTGAGATTGAGCAAGCGGTTGTGTGTACTTGATAAAGAAGAATTCAAGAAAGAAATTTTAAAGGAAGCTTATAGATCCATATATACCATTCATCTTGAGGTTACTAAAATGTATAAAGATCTAAAAAAAATTATTGGTGGGAAGGTATGAAGAAAGATATAGTTGATTATGTCTCTCGATACTTAACTTGCCAGCAGGTAAAAGCAGAACATCAAAGGCCTGCTAAATTACATCAGTAGATAGAGATAGCTGAATGGAAATGGGAGAGAATAACTATGGATTTTGTTACAGGGCTACTGTGGACACCAAAAGGGTTTGATTCAATATGGATGATCGTTGATAAGTTAATTAAATCAGCACATTTCTACCAGTGAAAACTACATACAACATAGCTCAATATGCAAAGTTGTATTTAATGAAATAGTGAGACTTCATGGAGTGTCAATATCAATTATTTCTGATCGAGGACCATAATTCACAGTTCGTTTTTGGAGAGTTTTCCAAGAAGCTTTGGGCACGAAGTTAAATCTCAGTACTGCTTTCCATCCTCATGGAGTGTCAATATCAAATATTCAAAGACATGCTTCGGGCATGTGTGCTAGATTTTCAAGGTAACTGAAAAGATTTTTACCCTTATCTAAATTTACTTATAACAATAGTTACCAATCCAGTATACAAATGGCCCCTTTTGAGGCATTGTATGGGAGATGTTGTCGTTTTCCGATTGAATGATTTAAGATGGGCGAAAATAAGATTTTAGGGCCTAATTTGGTACAAGATGCAATTGACAAGATAAAATTGATTAAGGAAAAGTTATTAGTAACTCAAAGTAGACAGAAAGCTTATGTTTATAATAGACGTCGACCATTGAAATTCGCCATAGGTGAACATGTCATCTTGAAGATATCTCCTACGAAAAGAATAGTAAGATTTGAGAAGAATGGGAAGTTAAGTTCACGGTACATATGACCATTTAAAATTCTTAATAGGATCGGCCTAGTAGCTTATCATTTAGATTTGCCACCTGAATTGGGTAATGTCCATTCAGTCTTTCATGTATCTATGCTACGAAAGTACTTACTAGATCCTACACATGTTATACAATGTCCACATATTCAGTTACAGGAATATTTAACTTATGAGGAACAACCAGTAGCGATAGTGGACATACGAGTAGAAATTGCGTTCGAAAGAAATACCTACAGTAAAAGTGATATGGCAAAATCACTCTTTTGAAGAGGCTACTAGGGAAAGAGAAGATGACATTTGCGCCAGAAATCCACATCTTTTTGAATCATGAGGTTGGTTTTTTTTGTAAATATGGAGATGCAATTTGGGGACTGAATTTCTTTAATGGGAGAAGAATGTAATAACCTTAAAAAAAAGATACAGTTGGAAATATATTTATTTATCATATTGTTTGAGAAGTTATGAAAAAAATATGAGGATTTAAGTTTTGAGAAAAAAAATATAACTTCTAAAAAGTTGAGGGGTCGAAGTGTAAATAACAAAAATTTGTAAGGACCTCTCTCAAAAATTAAATTTTTACAGAATAGTCCCCTTGAATATTTTTAAGTCTCTACTGCACAAAGGAGCTAAAAATTCAAAAGCAATCTCTCTCTCTAAAAAACCCAAAAAACTTCTCTCTAAATTTCTAACATTTTCGAATCTCGAATTCCGACACCACTACTGCCAATAGATTCAGAACAACGAGAACTATTAATCTATACGATTGATTTCTAGAGTTTTAACCGGAGATTTACCAGAAAGTGGAGGAAAATCCCTAAGAAGGTAAGTTCTAAAATTCATACTTAGAGTTCTCAAATTGAAATCTGACACCATAGATGGATTCAGGAGGTAGAAAAATCTTAGGATATGAAAATTTTCAGCCATCTGACAACTTTTTGTGCATCATGGACAGTGAATTCGACAGGTATGAATAGTGATTCTAAATGTGAATAGTGCCTCCACATTGAAGATATCTGACTTGAAACCTTGGTTTTGTGAGTAGATAATTCTTTCTATGACTTACCCTATGCTCTTCTTAAACTTTAAATGTATAATTGATTATATTTACAAGTTATTTATACTTTTATATATCTCTGAAATTGATTAAATTATTTAATTTGTTTACAATGTGGTCTATAGTTCAAGAAGAGTATGGTTTTGAAAATGGATTGTTGAACTCATTGAATATGTGATTTTAAATGTATTTTTTATCATATGGTAAAGGAAATATACTGTGCACGTGGCATTGATATGTAAAACTATATGATTGACTTTGAAAAGGGCATATATATGTGATTATCCTTATTGAGAAATTTTTGACAAAGGAATTGTACTGAAACTGAAATTTTTGAATTATACTGAAACCTCTGTTTTGAATTATATGAAATATGTGCAAATATGATTTATGTGGAGGAATCCTATTGGAAACACTATTTGCTAACAACAAGTGATGTTAGTCCTGGTGCACCTTGACACCTTAGGTAGCAGGGGTGGTGCTAGCCTTATATGTCGGCCAACACACGAGATATGATATGTGAAGGAGAGCGGGATGCTTCCTATTTGGGCAAAATACCGACTATATGATATGTGATTTGCCCTCCCTTGCTATGTGTTTGGGAAATTACACATATTAGAGTCCCTTCGCGTGTCCTCTTAAATAGTGGTAGGGCAAACTTTGGCTGAGATGCTGAGTTTAGGCAAATCCTATACCATTAAAGTACGGAAGGACTTGAACTCTGATATGGTGATTCTGATATGAGATCCTCCTAATGTTTTCATGAGAAATATTTTGATGCATAACAATATTTGATCAATGATCATACCGTATTGCATATGGTTTCGGATATATGAATATGATTTGAACTAAGAATATTTAAAATACGGGTCCCATATGGATGTACCTCTGAACTGTAATTTTTTATGTGATAAATTTTAATATATGAGTACATCCATATGCTGACCTAAGAGGTCATATGAGGTATTATCTGCTCACTGAGTTATCAAACTCACTACACGCTGTTTACATTTTTTTTCATATAAGGATATAGAGTTTGGTCCTATAGCTATGTGATAAACTAGGTATTATATTCTCTGGTTGAGCTTATGTTGCTTCCAAGGCTCACAATGTTTAAAATATTATGTATTTGTAATTTAGAGTATGCTCTGAACGCCACAGATAAGATCCCTGTTTCTACTATAATATTGATAAGTGTAAACTTGGCATGTATATTTGGTTATACTAAAAACTTGTGAACATATGTTTTACTCATATTATCTGATATACTTAAAGTATATATGCAATAAAATAAGGGTAAAGTTATCTGTTATTCGTGTCAATCGCGTTCCATTAAATTGGGGCTTGACACAACAAGTATGTAATACCCATAGTTTTCAAACAATTATATTTTGTTATAAATAATTATATTTTATTTTTAAATCATTATGTTTTGGTTTAACCTATTTTTGTTATATATTAATAAGTTTTTTTCTTGAATAAGTATATATATTTTATTTTAATATGTATATTAACTTTGTTTTATATTTTGTTAAGGAAATTTATGAAAAAGGAACATTCTTAGGGTTTTTATCTATATAACTCTAAATTGAATTTATTGATATTTTAAGAGGAATTTTATTAAATTTAAAGGAGTTTGTTTTATTTATAAAATTCAAAGAGTTTTATTTTATATGTTATATGTTTTTATGGAAAGTTATATGGTAAAATAGGGTAGCTTAAGGTTAGAGGCAAAACGTAATTATTGAAAGTTTATGGGGTAAAAATGTAAATAATAATTTTTTCAAGAGCATCCTCAAATAATTAGAATTTTGCTAAGTGGTCTCTTTGATGATAATTAGGGCCTTCTTTATCTAAAATTTCTACCACTTATGGACCTCCAATCACAACACCACTATTAATGGATCTAGAATGATGAGAATTAAAAATTTGGCTAATTGATAATCACAACACCACTACTAATGGATTCAAAATGATGAAAATTATAAATTTGGCTTATTTGTTTCATCGGAACTAGTCGGGAAGCAGATGAAAAGTAGCAAAGAAAATCTTAAAAGGTGAGTTCCAAAACTCATAGTTAGAGTGCTCAAACTGCAAAACTAACTCTATAGATTGATTCAAGAGGTAGGAAAAGCTTAGGAGGTAAAATTTTACAGTCAGAGCTCACTCACAGCAACCGTACGTGCCTTCTATGTTGGCGGCATGTTAGGCCCACTAGCAGTAGGTATCCTGACATGTATAGCGTGTGCATAGTGCCATATTTTCATTGACTTGTGTTGATTGAGCTCTTAAAGACCAAATTTCACAATTCTAGAGTTATTTCTAAAGTTTTTATATGCTCCCGACTCAATTTTAAGGTTAATTTTGCCTAACTTGGAACCTTATGTTTTGGTGAAGAAATTATACAAATTATGGCATGTTAAGATAGTAGTTAATTTCTAAAATTGTATGCCTTAAATTCTAGAGTTTAGATTAAGAAGTTAGACTTGTAATTTGGTGTGATGATGCTAAATATATAATTATATGTGTGACTTTTAAATTGAAATAGGATTAGTGAACATAGGTTGCCTTGGAAGTAATGGAATTAATTTAAGTAGTATGTTATGTAAATATTGTTTTGGGAGGTACAAGATTAATTGTGGATATGAGATGAATGGTTGGACATAAAATTAAATATGTGAGTGGTGATGATGTGTTTCCTTATGTCAAGAAATTGAGTGTTTGGAGGAAGCAATGATTGTCTTAAAAATTTAATGGATGTTTTGATCGCCACGAGTTGTTTTGATAAAATCAAATTCAGTTATTTGCTCAAGAACCAAGGAAAGCTCTCACTTTGAGAGAAAACTCAATTATTATTCATCATCAAAATCTCTGAATTAAAAGAACATAAAGAATCCTTATATAGTCAATCAATCATAAAACTAATAGGAAACCCTCAAAACTCCTAATTGGACTTTCAATAGAATATGCCCTATATAGCCCAAACAACACTAGTTATTTGAACCAACTAAACTAACAAAAATAAACTCATAATTATACTAATATTTAGTCAGCATAAAGAATGGGCCCAAATTACATTAAATACTAATAATATTCAAAAGAAAACATATAACATAAAGCCCATAATACATCTTTAGTCCATGCAGATTTGGACTAGTTGTCTTCAAGATCCAACAAGCTCCAAGAATTTCCATCTATTCAACCTCCAAGAATGCCCATCTATTCGACCTCAAGCTATGCTCTAAACTGCCCTCTTTAATTCCATCTTCAAGGCTACAAAGTGTGACCAATTTGATGTCTTGGCTTAGTCTAATAACTTCCTCTTTAACTTGCACATCCGAGATCAAGCCCAATAAATCTTCTTTAGCCTGCTTTGACTTGCTCCTAGTCATTGGACTGCCTATCCCTTGCAAAGAATTTTAGGAACGATTTGGAATAAATTTGACAGCACCATGATCTCCATCATTCCCTCCCTCCTTGAAAGGATTCGTCCTCGAATCAAAAGCATCACCTACATCAAATAAAGACAAGTCAGCAACATTGAATGTAACACTAGTATTGTTATACTCACTAAAAATCAATCTTATAGGCATTTTCATTGATTTACTCCAAGACTTAAAAAGGTTAATCTTCCCTAGGATGCAACTTAAACTTCCTTTGAACCAGGAACTGCTCTTTGTGCATATATACCCAAACCCAATCACCAAATTCAAATACAATTTTAATTCATCTCTTGTTGGCTTCCATTGCATATTGCTCATTCTTTCTCTCAATGTTAGCTCAAAGCTTAGCATGCAAATCCTTTATATATTCGGTCTTTTGCTTACCATCCAAGTTAACAAACTCATTAATAGACAAAGATAAAATATCTAAAGGTGTTAGAGGATTAAAGCCATAGACAATCTCCAAAGGACTATAAGCAGTAGTAGAATGCATAGATCTATTGTAAGTAAATTCAACATATGATAAAGCTATTTCCCACTGTTTCAAGTTTTTAGACATAATAACACGTAAAAGTGTAGTAAGTGTCCTATTAACTACCTCAGTTTGTCCATCTGTTTAAGGGTGTGTAACAGTAGAAAATTGATGTTTAGTCCCTAATCTACCTCATAAAGTATGCCAAAAAGGACTTAAGAACTTAACATCGCTATCACTTACTATTGTTCTAGGCAACCCATGCAAACGCACTACTTCTTTAATGAACAAATTAGTTATGTGTGTTGCATAATTAGTTTTAGCACATGCAATAAAATGAGCAATTTTGCCAAGGCTGTATAGGTACAGGTAGTGGAGTATAAAGACCACGTAGCATAACCTTAAACTTAGCTTGTTTACATGCCACACACTTAGCACAAAACAAAATTACATCATGTTTTATGCAAGGCCAATAAAAATGTTCATGCATAATTTTGAAGGTCTTATTCACTTCAAAATGTCCCATTAAACCTCTACCATGACTTTACCTAATCAACAAATCACGCATAGAATACTTAGGCACACAAAGTTTATTCTTTTTAAACAAGTAACCTTCATGTCTATAGAAACTATTAATAACACGCTTATCATAAGAATTCTAAGCATATCCAAAATTAACAACATTAGCATACAAGTCTTTAATGTATTCAAAACCAAGCAACTTAGCATGCAAGGATGTCAATAACGCATATCTTCTAAACAATACATCAACTACCACATTTTTCTTTTCAACTTTATACTTAATCACATAAGGAAATGTTTCAATGAATTCTAACCACTTAGCATGCTTCCTATACAACTTACCTTAGGACTTCAAGAATTTCAAACTCTCATGATTTGAATAGATAATGAATTCTCTCGGCCATAGATAATACTACTAAATTTGCAAACTCCTCATCAATGCATATAACTCATTATCATAAGTAGAATATTTCAATGCCGCCCCCTTTAGCTTCTCACTAAAGTATGCAATTAGTTTAGAATCCTACATCAAAACATCACATATATCAACTTCAGAAGCATCACATTCAATTTTCAAAGCATTATCAAAGTTAGGTAATGACAACAAGGGTGTATTAGTCAAAAGATCCTTCAAATTTTTAAAAGACTTTTCATGCACATCATACTATTTAAAAACAACATTCTTTTTAACAAGTTCATTTAGGGGTGTAGTAATAGTACTAAAATTCTTTACAAACCGCATATAGAAAATTGCTAAACTATGAAAACTCTTAACTTCATTAGCATTCCTAGGTGTAGGCCAATCTCGGATTGCCTTAACTTTGTCCTCATCAACACTAATTCCGTTAAAAGTGATAACAAAACCAAAGAACACCACAGAATCAGAACATAATGTGCACTTTTTCATGTTAGCATACAATTTTTGCTCCCTAAGCAAGTCAAAAATAGCACACAAATACAATATATGTTCGTCAAGATTTTGACTATAAACTAAAATATCATCAAAGTAAACTACCACAAACTTTTCAATGAAAGCACGTAAGACATGGTTCATTACTCTTATAAAGGTATTTGGTGCATTAGTCAACTCAAAGGGCATTACTAACCACTCATATAAACCATACTTAGTCTTAAAAGCAGTTTTTCACTCATCTCCCTCTTTCATGCAAATTTGATAGTAGCCATTCTTTAAGTCAATTTTAGTAAAAACACTAGAACCATACAACTCATCAAACATGTCATCTAATCTAGAAATTGGATGCTTATACTTTACAATGATTTTGTTGATAGCTCTGTAATCGACGCACATGCGCCAAATTTCATCCTTCTCAGGCACAAGAATAACAGGAACTGAACAGGGACTAAGACTCTCCCTCACGAATCCCTTCTGAACTAGCTCATCTACTTGCCTTTGAATTTCATTTGTCTCCTCAAGATTAGCTCAGTAAGCAGGTTGGTTAGGGATGGATGATCTAGGGGCAAAGTCTATCTGGTGCTCAATGCCTCTCAAAGGTGGTAGTCCATATGGAATCTTCTCAGGAAAAATATCAGTGAATTCATGTATCAAAGACACAACCATACTAGGTAAAAAAAATTTATGAGTGTTAGTAAAATAAATATTTTTGTACAAAAGCACAAGGAGGTTTGGCTTGCATACTAAAGCACTATTCACATCACTTTTTAGTGCAAAAACACTTACTTTCTTATTTTTCTCTTTCTCTTGCTCGCAACTCTCTTTCTTTTTTTACTCACATATCTCGACCTCTCTTTCTTTTCTCTCACTCTCAATTTTGGTCTTACTCTCTTTCATCTCTTTTTCTTTTGCTTCTTTCAACTTACACTCTTTTGTAGTCCTCACTTGATCAGCAAAAGTCTCAGCTGGTTTTACGGGTGTCAGAATAAAGGTTTGATTATACATAGTCAATGTATATCGATTCTTGTACCCATGATAATTGACCATTCTATCAAATTTCCATGGACATCCCAACAAATGTCCAACATGCATTAGTACTATATCATAAAGCACTTCATCTTTGTAGTTACCAATAGAGAAAGATACCCAAACCTGATTTGTCACCCATATATCTCCTCAATCATTCAACCATCTTAGCCTAAATGACTTAGGATGTTTCAATGTGGCTAGATCTAATTTATCAACCATCAAGGTACTAGCTACATTAGTTCAACTTACACTATCAATAATTAAGTTACATACCTTATTATTCACATGGCAACTAGTCTGGAAGATGTGCTCACAATGTTCATCATCAACATCATCATTAGGCTGCATATTAATAGCACGTCAAGTAACCAATACTTCTCCATGCACTGGTTCACCAATCTCTATATCACTGGAATCCTCCAATGGTGGCATCTCATCATCACTAGAATGTTCACTCTTCATTCCTCCATCATCAAGAAGAATAATGGCTCTCTTGTTAGGACACTGTGATGCAATATGCCCCAATCTGTGACATCCAAAGCATTATGTATCTTGTGCTTTAGAGGAAGTAAAAGTATCATCCATGGCCTGGGGATTAGGGGTTGTAACTGAATTCCTCCCCTTGCCCTCTTCTTTCAGCCTAGTAGCAACCTTATGGTTGTCTTGCTAATTCGGTTTCCATAGAGATTTAGGAATGGAGTCAAATTTAGAATATGCTCTAACCTTTAACTACTTCTCAACTTTAATTGCTTTATGCAATATATCCTCCATCTCTACATAATGATGCATATCCACTACATCTGCAATTTCTTTTCTCAAACCGCCTATAAATATTGGCATTGTAGCCTCCCTATCCTCCTCAATATTAGCTTTCATCACGGCCATCTCCATCTCATTGTAGTAATCATCTACACTCATAGATCCTTGATGCAAATTTTGTAGTTTTCTAAATAAGTCTCTATAGTAATGGCTAAGAACAAACCGTTTTCTCATCACAACTTTCATCTCTTCCTATGACCGAATAGGTCTTTCATCACTTCTTCAACTATTAATTACTAACTGATCCTACCAAATACTAGCATAGTTTGTAAACTCCACAGCAGCTAGCTTCACCTTTTTTTCTTCAGTATAGGCATGAACTCAAACACATGTTCCACCTTCCTCTCCTACTCTAAGTAAAGTTCAGGGTCACTTTTACCTTGGAATGTAAGAATAGTCATTTTGATGCTTCTCAAGCCACTATCACGCCTAGGAGTTGTTCTCATTTCCTTTCTTGACCCAAATCCTTCACCATCTAAATATTCCTCTTATTCCTCATCAAACCCAAGCTGTTTGGTAGGCTTAGGTTTAGATGGTGACTCAAGGTTATTCAGCCTCATAATTAGTAACTTAATTTGCTCCTAAACCGTCTTTATAAAGAGTTTAAGGTCAATTTCAAGTTGATCTCTTTCACTGTTCATGTTTGTCTCACATACCTCACGTGTTTGCACTCAATTTTACTCTCTTTCCTTTAAAACTATTAAATAAGAACTTGATCAACAATTTTATCAAAGGAAACAAGTGAATTAAGAATGATAAGAACAAAATTTCAGACGATGACAACCCTATGTACTAAATTTGAGAAAATGAGGGATAATAGAACCAATATGCTGTTTTCGGCTTCCTTCTTTTTTTTTGAATGAAATTTCTCTTTTTTTAGAGAATTTCTGCTCTCTCTTTTTTTATAATTTTTTTTAGAAAAAGAAACCAAATTGGACTAGGACTAGGACTCTATTTTTTTGGAAGTATACTATAAGTAGAAAAGGAAGTTAACTAGAATTAGGACTCTTCTTTTATTTTAAGAAATTAGACAATAAGTAGGAAAATAAAATTGACTAGAACTATGACTCTCTCTTTTTAAGAAATTAAACTATAAGTAGGAAAATAAAATTAACAAGAACTAGGACTCTAATCTGACCAAAAGAAAGGTAAAAAAAAGAAGAATGACTCTAGAACACAAATATAAAAAGAAAAGATAGGACACCAACCAAATTTCAAGGAGTCAAAGCTCTTATACCAAATGATGTGTTTCTTTATGCCAAGAAATAGAGTGTTTAGTAGAAATAAGGATTATCTTGAAAATTCAATGGATGTTTTGATCGCTACAAGTTACCTCAATAAGATTAGAGTTAGTTCTTTATCCAAGAACCAATGAAAACTCTCACTTTAGGAGAAAACTCAATTATTATTCATCATCAAAATCTCTGAATTACAAGAACATAAATAACCCTTATATAGTCAATCAATCCTAAAATTAGTAGGAAACCCTTAAAACTCCTAATTGGACTTTCAATAGAATATACCTTATATGGCCCAAATAACAATAGTTATTTGACTCAATTAAACTAATAAAAATAAATTAATAATTAAACTAATATTTGACCAGCATAAAAATGGGCCTAAATTATATTAAATACTAATAATATTCAAAAGAAAACATATAACATAAAGTCCATAATACATCTTTAGTCCATGTAGATTTGGGCTAGTTGTTTTCAAGATCCAAAAAGCTCTATTTGGCCTCCAAGAATTCCCATCTATTCAGCCTCAAGCTTATGCTTTAAGCTGCCCTCTTTAATGCCATCCTCAAGGCTACAAAGTGTGACTCACTTGATGTCTTAACTTGACCCAACAACTTTTTTTTTAACTTACACATCCAAGATCAAGCTCAATAAAACTTCTTTGGCCCGCTTTGCCTTATTCCTAGTCATTGGATCGCCTATCTCTTGTAAAGGATCTTGAGAACGATTTGAAATAGATTTGATAGCACCTTGATATCCATTAGGTGAGGTGTTTGGTTTAAGATAGGTGATTGTAATAAAGTGTGAATTTTAATTATAGGTATAAGCTATGCTTTTGAGAGGACAAGTTAGAATTTTATGTATAAGGCAAAGTTGACAAGTTGCAATTGGAGATAAGGAGCCTATTGAAAAATGATATTCCTAGATGTTAAATTTTACTCATGATATAAAATGTAGAAGTGATTTAGTTTTTAGACTCTTTATGGTTTTAGTGGTAGATTTTGGGTATATTGAGGATGGTATTGTGAGGAGATGCTAAATTGTTTGTGCATGTTAAATTTTGGAGTTTTATAATAAGGTAAGTAAGATACAAGACCTAGTGCATTGGAAAGTCGAGTTGAGTTTAGAGAATGAACTCCATGAAAATAACGTATCTTAATAATAAGAATGATAATAAGGTTCTTGGAAGCATTATATAGATAAAGAAATGGGGTAAACTCTAGGTGAATGACTATAGAGTAAGGATCTAAGTTGATAACTAAAAAAGTGTTGTAACTCTAAATATATAATGATAAGCATGATAAAGTTGAAAGTTGGAATTTAGTGGAAGTCATTGGTAGACAATTTTGGCATTACTGACTTAATCAAGTTGGGCATTGAAGTAGAAAAAAAAATTAAGTAAAGATAAGAGACTTAGAGTCTCAAGTAAGTTTCGAAATTAAAAACTTTATAAATGCTCTTGTACATATAGATATGTACACTTTCATATGAACTTATTAGAATTAGAGATAAACCTATTACTTGAGAGTGTACATATCTATATGTACAAGAGCTTCTATAATAAGTTCATAAATATATATGTACAATAATTATAATATAAAGTGTCTTTATGAACAGAATAAAGTTTTAAGTTAAAAGTTATAATGAATATGGATAAAGATGAATTAAAGTTACGATATAAGACTAAAGGAAATCCTAAATGATGTCTAACACTAATAAATTTGCCACATTTATTGGAATGAAGGTTTGGTAATACATGTATGTTAATGTAAATTTATTAATTGGAAGAATATTGAGATATGACTATGTAATGAATGCCTTGCAGGCATGAATATATTGATGAATGGAACTAGATTTAAAATTTTTGTTCCAATTCAATGTACAAGCTTAAGAATACGAGAATTTAGTACCTCATGGCAATTATACTCATATGTTCTTAAATCTATGATATGGTATTTTTCATATTTCTATTCATATCTGGAAAAGAGGAACATATTAAATAAAGTTGTCTTTCTTAAAGTTACAAAATAAGTAAATAAATGAATAAAATTTCAAAAAATGATTTCTTTCAGAAATATCGTTAGCTAGTAGTGGCAATTGTTAGTCTTGGTGCACTTTGTAACCCCAGTTAGCTGAGGTATTGCTAGTCCTGTATGGTGGCCAACATATGTGGATTTGATTGTGTAAGGAGTAGAGATGAGGTCTCCTCATGGTTATTTATGAGATGATGGTGATTTACTCATCCCTTACTTTGTACTTGGAAATCAACTTTAGTGATTATGCATCCCTTCATGTGTGTTTAAGATAGTCCGTATTAGAACCATTTCGTGTATCCTCTTGAACAGTGGTAGAAAAAACTTCAGTAAAAAAGCTAAATTTAAGCAAATCCCACATCAATAAAGCAAAGAAGAATCTTGGGCTCTAATATGGAAGAGAGATACCAAAAATTGAATTTTTGCAGAAAGGTCCTCCAAGATATTTTAAGGGGCTCAGCCACTCAAAGGAAGAGAAAATATGAATTTCCTCTCTCTCTCTCTCTCTCTCTCCTCATAATGTTCTCTCCCAAAACTCTCAAACTTCTATCTAAGATTTCTCTATTTTCAGACCTCAGATTTCGACACCACCACTACCAACAGACTCAGGATGTAGAGTTCTACAAATCCATTTGATTGGTTTATGAAAAATTGACTTGAGATTGGCCGAAAAATTGAAGGAAAAATCGCCTAAAAAGGTAATATCTAAAACTCATATCTGTGGTTCTCAAATACAAAAACTAACACCATAGATCGATTCTGAAGGTGCCAAAATATTAGGATCTCAAATTTTAGGACTATCCACCCTTGCACATGCCCTCACGCACTGTTTCTCCTTCGGCGAGTGAAACTCACGCGCAGCTCCTCCTGGTGGTGTGTGTAGCGTGTAACCGGACCCTATTGCGTTGTCCGAGCTTTAGGAGGCCAAATTTTGTAAATCCAGAGTTATTTTCAAGGTTTTTAGACCTTTCGGACTCAATTTTGGGGTCTATTTTGTTAAATTCGAACTAAGAACATGAATTTCAAGGTTATCCAACTTGGTACCCTAACTTTGTGAGTAGATGATTCTTTCTATGACTTGCCTTATACTCTTATTGATCTTTAAGCATGTATTTGATTATGTTTATGAGATATTTACACTTTTATATGTTTCTAAAATAGATTAAAATTATTTGAATTGCTTACAATTTTGATTATAATTCAATAAGAGTATAGTTTTAAAAATAGATTTCTGAACTCATGGTATATCTAATTTCACATGTATTTCTCATTAAATGATAAAGTGAATATTTATGCATGTGACATTGATTTATAAAGCTATATGATCGCCTCGAGAAAAGACATGTATATGTGATAAACCCTAAATGAGTAATTTATGACGAATGAGCTATATTAAGATTAAGATTCTAAATTATTCTAAAAGCTCTGTTTTTGGATGATATGGAATATGTGCATATGATAATTTTGTGGAGGAATCCTATTAGAAACACTGTATGCTAACAGCAGGTAATGTTAGTCCTGGTACATTTTGATACCTCAGCTAGTAGGGGTGGTGCTAACGTCGTGTGAGGGCCAACACATGGGATATGATATGTGATGGAGAGTGGGATGCCTCCTATTTAACGAGATGCCAACTATATGAGATGTGATTTGTCTTCCCATTGCTTTGTGCTTGAAAAATTGTCCATATTAAAGTCCCTTCGCGTGTCCTTTTGAATGATGGTAGGACAAACCTTAGCTGAAATGCTAAGTATAGGTAAATCCTACACCAACAAAGTACGAAAGGGATTGAATTCTAATATGGTGGTTCTGATATGGGATCCTCCTAACATTTTTATAAGAAATGTTTAAAATGCATACCACTGTTTGACTATTGATCATATTGTATCATATATGGATACAAATTTCTGAGTTGATTTAAACTGGGAATATTTAAAAATGCCGGTCCCATGTGGATGTACTTCTGAACTGTAATTTTTGATATGATAAATTTTAATTAATAAGTACATTCATATATTGATCTGAGAGGTCATAGAAGGTATTATCTGCTCACTAAGTTGTCAAACTCACTACACGATATTTTTACATTTTTCAGATAAAGATACAAAGGTTGGCTCTACAGCTACGTGATCAGCTAGGTGTTATATTTTCTGAGTGAGCCTTTTTTGTTTTCAAGGCTCGAAATGTTTAAATATTATGTCATTATAATATAGAGTATGCTCTGAACGCCACAGGCAGAATTCCTACTTTTGCTGTAAGTGTAATTTTGACATGTATAATTAATTATACTGAAAACTTGTAAACGTATGATATTTTTCTAAACATGTGATACTGTGAAGCCGTATGTGATATTATGAAGCCGTATGTTATATTATGAAGCCGTATGTAAACAAGAAGGGAAAAGTTATCTGTTAGTTATGTTAATCACGTTTCATTAAATTAGGGCGTGACACTTTTTATAGTAAAAAATGTACAAAGTGTCAAGCTAACTATCCATAATTGTTAATATCACAAATTTTAGAATAAAATTTTTATTTTTAGTCATTAGAAACTTATTAGAATACTTTTATAGTAAGGAGTTGTTTCATGACATTTTCAGTTGAAGATAGAAAATATGATTTTTTATATAAAATGAAAAAAATGGAGTGAAAAACGAAGTATTTTGAAGTTTTTTTATTAAATCAAGTCAGCATTAATGTAATGAGTTACATTATAAGTAATTAGTATGAAAATAATATAAGGATTAAGATATTTGACCATTGATAAATTCGATGATTAAATTGTACAATGGCTTAATTCAAGAACTAAATTATAAGGACCTAATAAATTTATGGACTAAATTGTACATTTACTCTTTTTTTAAGTTGAATCAGCGCTGATGTGGTATGATTAGTTGAAATTTAATGTGCCACATAAGCACTTAACAAGTCACGTCAATAAAGAATTAGTGTAAGAATAACAGAAGGATTAAACTATCTGACGTTTGGTAAATTCAAGGACTAAACTGTGCAATGACTTAAATTCAGGGATTAAAGTATAATAAAATAGTAAATTCAAGGACTAAATTGTGTATCTACTCTTTTATTTATTCACTGAGTCACAATATTCATTTCACTTCTTTTATATGTTTACAATTAAAATTAGAATGGCGCAAAGGAAGGGATTAGAAGTTAGATTGACTCTAGTGAGTCCAAACATGTCCTTAAGCCTAGTTTTAGTATATGTTTGTCTAATGGAAATCTAGAGGTTCTCCATTGCTTCAGGCAGAGTTCACGTTTTTGGTGTGCAACAATATAATTCTATATGTGATGTTTATATCAATTGATAAACATGGAATAAAGGTGGTGGATAAGTTTGTCTACGTAAGTAAAAGTTATACTTATGTTTATGATTCTTCAAAGTTAAATTTTAATTATGTTCTAAATGAGTTAAAAGTTGTAATAACATATTGGTTATTCCACGCTTTGATCATAATGCTTTTTAGTTTCTAAAATTACTTTTATGTTAACTATGCTTACAGAATGAGGCGACCCCTCATTTCGTGCTGGTCACGGACTCAAAATTTTAAACTGTGACAAGCTGTTTGTTTTAAAGATCAAACCTGTACCTTAGAAGTATAACACATTTATCATTATGTTTGATCAAATCCAATTGAGTTTTGAATTATTTTTTTGCCATATCCTTCTCTTTTCTTTTCTTTTTTACATTTTGGGCTAATGTTCGATTAGAAATATATTTATTTATTTAGTTTCTTAAAATATTTTCATATGTCATTAGTATTGTATTTGGCAAGTCAAATAAGTTAACTTATAATTTATTTGATCAGTTTATAAATTTATTTAACTAAATTAAAAATATTTAGTAAATAAATTTATTTGAGTAATTTAAACTAATTAAAAATTTATAAATTATACGCTATTTGAAGTAACTTATAAACTATACGTTAACTTATAAGTTTTTAATTAATTTATAAATTTTTAACTAATTTATAAAATTTAAATTAATTTATAAGTTATTTTTATCAAATATAACTTATATATATCTCAAACTCTATTGCAACGAAAAGGTCATTTTAACAAGTGTCTAATTTAAAAATCAAACTTATATCTTTTCCTTAAAAACATAATTAGTTTACTATTACTATTAATTCAATTGAGTTTTGAATTTTTTTTGTTTTGAATTTTTTTGGCACACCCTTTCCTTTATTTATTTATTTTTTGCGTTTTGGGCTAACTGTCACGGGCTTACTCTTTTCTCCCTAGTAAGAACCATGCGGCACTTAGCTAAGACGCTCCTCCTGATGCTTAACTAAGTCAGCCTTCCTCAAGACACCTCTCTAAGAGGCAAAGTGATCAAAGAGAGCAAGAGAGAAAGTAAGAGAACTTAGAGAACTTGGAGAATGCTAGAAAACTTCTATTGATGAAAGTTTCTTGGATGGTTTACAAATGAGGGGGTGAGGGGTTTATATAGCCCATCTCCCCTTGAATCAATGGCTAGGATCGATTTGATCCAACGGTCTACATTAGGCTTCTAGAGAATTCTAGGCCTACTAGTATTTACATGATGTCTCTACATGGTTCTAGAGTATTCCAGAACCTACAAGATGTTTCTACTACATTCTAGAGTATTCTACTATATTCTAGAGTATTCTAATATGTTCTAGAGACTTCCACTAGATTCTAGAGACTTCCAGAATGTACTAGAATTATCTAGAATGTTCTAGAAGATTCTAGAACCTTCTAGATGCTCACATGGCACAACTGCTTACTGGACGCCAAATCATGTCCACGTCGTGCCTACATGGCGCTGATGTGTCAGGGTGTGACACTCTCCCCCACCTATAACGCAGACGTCCCTGTCGCGCTCATCTCGTGAAAGCGCTTTATGTGGTCTTGGAACTGCCAAAGATCTTCTTCTGCTTCCCAGCTAGCCTCACTCTCTGGCAATCCCTTCCATTTGATAAGATATTGGGTACTTGGTGGTACCCTCTCCTTCTCTGGACTCGGCTGGCCAAGACTTCCTCCACTTCACGATCAAAAGACTTGATAACAATGGGAAGCGCTCGCCTGGAGTCACTCCTTCCGTGGTCTTCCCTGTCCTCATGGTAGGGTTTGAGCATACTGACATGGAAGACCGGATGTATCTTCATCGTGGGAGGAAGATTAAGCTTGTAGGAAACCTTCCCTACTCGCCCAACAACCTCAAATGGGCCTTCGTACTTACGAATTAGGCCTTTGTGCACCTTTCTGAAAGCCTTGAACTGTTGTGGGAGAAGCTTCACCATGACCATGTCTCCCACCTGGTATTCCACGTCCCGCCTCTTTTTATCTGCCCACTTCTTCATCCTCTTCGCCGCTTTATTCAGGTAAGAACGTGAAACATCGGCTTGCTCTTGCCAAGATTTCACCATGTGGTAAGCTCCTGGGCTTCTCCCCTGATAAGAGTTTGTAAGAGTGTGAGGCGTAAGTGGCTGTTGCCCAGTCACAACTTCAAAAGGACTCTTCCCCGTAGACTCGCTCTTCTGAAGGTTGTAAGAGAATTGTGCTACGTCCAAGAGTTTTGTCCAGTCCTTCTGGTTCGCACTCACAAAATGCCTTAGATAGCATTCCAACAAGGCATTCACTCTCTCAGTCTGTCTATCAGTCTGTGGATGAAAGCTTGTGGAAAAGTGTAGCTCCGAACCCAAGAGTTTGAATAACTCAGTCCATAGGTGGCCAGTGAAGCGGGGATCCCTATCACTTATGATTGTCTTAGGCAATCCCCAATACTTAACTACATTCTTGAAGAATAGGCGGGCAGCTTCCTCGGCTGTGCAGTCTGTAGGGGCAGGTATAAATGTAGCATACTTTGAGAATCTGTCCACCACCACCATGATGGAACCAAACTCCTCAGACTTAGGCAATGCAGAGATGAAGTCCATTGAGATACTTTCCCACGGTTGCTCCGGTGTTGGTAATGGCTCCAACAACCCACTCGGAGCTCTGTTTTCCACCTTGTCTTGTTGGCATACAAGACAAGTCTTCACATAGCTCTCCACTTCATCTCGCATCTGAGGCCAATAGTAGGCTGAATCCAATAGTGCTAAAGTCCTTCTTTGTCCTGGATGACCAACCCATTTTGTGTCGTGGCACTCCTTGATGAGGTCCCTCCTTAAGCTGTTCCATTTTGGAACATAGAGTTTCCTCCCTTTGGTGTAGAGAAGGCCATCCTCCACCCAGAATCTTCTGGTTTTGCCTTCTCTTACAAGTTCTATTAGTTGTTTTGCCAAGGGATCATGACTCATCCCCTCCTTGATAAGCTCTGTGATGTTCCCTTGGGCTTGAGAGATGGCAGCTAATTCAGCTTTTCGGCTTAGTGCATCAGCTACCACGTTTGCCTTCCCCGGCTTGTACTCCATCGTGTAGTCGAACTCAGCTAAGAAGTCTTGCCACCTTGCCTGCTTTGGTGTTAACTTCTTCTGAGTCTGGAAATAACTAGTAGCCACATTGTCTGTCTTGATGACAAAGTGTGACCCTAGCAGGTAATGGCGCCAGGTCCTCAAGCAATGCACCACCGCTGTCATCTCCTTTTCTTGCATTGTATAGCGTCGCTCCGCTTCATTCAACTTGCGGCTTTCATATGCTATAGGATGCCCCTCTTGCATAAGAACTCCTCCAATAGCAAAGTCAGAGGCATCAGTATGTACCTCAAACATCTTCGAGTGATCCGGGAGAGCTAACACTGGTTCCTTCGTCACAGCAGCCTTTAACTCCTCAAAGGCTTGTTGGCACCGCTCACTCCATTTCCATGCATGATCCTTCTTCAGAAGGTTGGTGAGGGGTGTGGCTATGGCAGAATAGCCCTGAATGAACCGCCTGTAGTAATTTGCCAACCCGAGAAATGATCTCAACTCTGAGACTTTGGTTGGTGGCTCCCATTCCTGTATAGCTTTCACTTTAGCCTGATCCATCATTAAGGTCCCGTCCTTGATAACGTGCCCCAAGAAGTGTACTTCATTCTTCGCAAAAGAGCACTTTTCCTTCTTCACATATAGAGAATTCTCCCGCAATACCTTGAATACGATCTGGAGGTGTTTAAGATGTTCCTCCAAAGTGTTACTGTAGATGACAATATCATCCAAGTATACCACCACGAACTGATCAAGATATGGATGGAAGATCTCGTTCATCAAAGTGCAAAATGTGGCTGGTGCATTGGTTAAGCCAAAAGGCATCACTAACCACTCGTAGGACCCATATCGTGTGACACAAGTGGTCTTAGGTTCATCACCATCGGCAATCCTCACTTGGTGATAACCCGACCTTAAGTCTAACTTTGTGAACCACTTGGCCCCTCCAAGTCTATCAAATAAGTCAGCTATCAAAGGAATGGGGTATTTATTCTTGATAGTTACCTTATTAAGAGCCTGGTAGTCGATACACATCCGCAATGATCCATCATGCTTTTTCTGGAATAAGACCGGTGCCCCATAAGGTGCTTTTGACGGTCGAATGTATCCGGCATCCAGGAGTTCCTTCAGTTGCCTTCTAAGTTCCTCCAATTCTGGAGGTGCCATCCTGTAAGGTGCCATAGCAGGTATCTTAGCTCCCGGCTCCAGCTCGATCTTATGATCCACCCTCCTCCTGGGCGGTAGTTTCTTCGGCAACTCAGGTGGCATGATGTCCTTGTTCTCTTCTAGAACTTTACTGATACATGGTGGAATTTCTCCGTCTTCCACCACCGTAGTCTGCTCCTTGAGTGTAGCCAAATAGGTGACTTCTCCTTTCTTAAAGCCTTTCTTCAATTGCATGGCCGAGATCTGCTGAGTTCCCTTTTGTTTAGAAACTGCGGGAACCATACATGGAGATCCCTTCTCCATGATACACACAGAGTCACAAAATGGCATGGGTACCACATTTACCTGTCTCAAGAAATCCATCCCGAGGATTATCTTGAAGTCGTCCATGCAGGCGACAGAGAAGTCCACCGCCCCTTTCCAAGAACCAAGCGTCATGTCCACCTCATGAGCTGCTCCAGCAATAGCGTGGCCACTGGCATTGACAGTCTTGAGCCACCTCATTTTTGGAGAAAGCTTTAGACCGAGTCTCTCAGCTTCCTTCGGTGTGATAAAGTTATGGGTAGCTCCAGTGTCCACCATCGCCTCAGCGGGCTTCCCGTTTAGATGCAGGGCCACGTACATCAGTCCCTTCTTCTCTTTTGAAGATGATGGTTCTGCCGCCTTGACAGCATTCAACAGTTGGAGAGATCCCATGTTAGTAACTTCTTGGGACTCTCTCTCCTCTGCAATTGAGGCCAACGTCCCTAGCTTAGGGCATTCCTTCATCGGGTGTGGCCCCTTGCATACGAAGTAGCCAGTCCTGGGTACGAAGCCTTCTTTTTCTCCTCATACTCTTTCTTTGAAGAGTACTTGTTATCCTTCTTGGCAATACTCTTCCCTTTGTCTCCCCCACCTTTGCCATAGTTAATTTTAGAAGGGGTTTTAGTCTTGGACTCACCTCGTTGGTACTCGATGAGCGACTCTGCCACAGCAATGGCTTCGTCTATGTCCTTGACTCCCCTCCGCTGCAACTCCTGCTTAGCCCATGGTTGAAGACCGTCTACGAAGAAGAAGAGAGCATCCTCGGTGGCTAGGTTAGGGATTTGGAGTGTAAGAGATGTGAACTCCCTAACATAGTCACTTATGGTGGTCCTGTGTTTGAGTTCCCTCAGCTTTTTCTTGGCTTCATAAACAACATTTTCTGAGAAGAATTGCCTCTTCAACTCCCTCTTGAACTCTTCCCATGTGCTGATGGTACACAGACCTTTCTCCATGTCTGCGTGCTTTCTTCTCCACCATAGAGTTGCATTATCAGTAAGGTAAAGGGAAGCAGTGCGTACCTTTGTATGTTCCTCCTCAATACTCATGCATTCGAAGTATCTCTCCATTTGCCAGAGGAAGTTTTCTACCTCTTTAGCGTCTCTCACGCCTTTGAACTCCTTTGGCTTCGGGAGATCAATCCTTGGAGTTTCCCGTACTCCACTCGAACCTGCAGAGCTGCTAGTTCGCGTCTTCACCTCGTCAAGAGATGCCTTAAGGCTATCTAGCTGCCTTATGACAATCTCTATCTTGCTCTCCAGGGTATCAAGGCGCTCAGCCCTTTCCTCCTCACCCTTTTGAGCATTGAACACGTCCTCCTTTATGAGATCAAGTTGTCCCAATACGTGAGACTCTAAGATCTCCTTGTCGTGTTCACCCCTCTGTAGGCGCATGTCCATGACCTCCAAGGTGTTCTCCAGCAGCGTCACCCTCTCCTCCAAGACAACAAAATCTTCAGTCCTTGGCCTGCTCGCACCACGGGACTTCTTACTACCACCGGCGGGAATAGAAACATCCCTTCCCCTCACGCATTCTGCTTGCTCCTCTGTCACGTTCGACATAATGCTGGCCGAGTCGTTCACGCCCTTCGCGAACCTGTCTCTGATACCACTTGTCACGGGCTTACTCTTTTCTCCCTAGTAAGAACCGTGCAGCACTTAGCTAAGACGCTCCTCCTGATGCTTAACTAAGTCAGCCTTCTTCAAGACACCTCTCTAAGAGGCAAAGTGATCAAAGAGAGCAAGAGAGAAAGTAAGAGAACTTAGAGAACTTGGAGAATGCTAGAGAACTTATATTGATGAAAGTTTCTTGGATGGTTTACAAATGAGGGGGTGAGGGGTTTATATAGCCCATCTCCCCTTGAATCAATGGCGATGATCGATTTGATCCAACGGTCTACATTAGGCTTCTAGAGAATTCTAGGCCTACTAGTATTTACATGATGTCTCTACATGGTTCTAGAGTATTCCAGAACCTACAGGATATTTCTACTACATTCTAGAGTATTCTACTATATTCTAGAGTATTCTAATATGTTCTAGAGACTTCCACTAGATTCTAGAGACTTCCAGAATATACTAGAATTATCTAGAATGTTCTAGAAGATTCTAGAACCTTCTAGATGTTCACATGACACAACTGCTTATTGGGCGCCAAATCATGTTCACGTCGTGCCTACATGGCGCTGATGTGTCAGGGTGTGACATAACGCTCAATTATAAATATATTTATAGAAATTCAGTGTTGTGCTACTCGTGCGAAGCCCGAAACATTTTAACCTACCTCGGTGCATCGTTGCAGAAAACACAAGAAGTTATAAACTCAATACTGCAACGATGCTTCCGACCAAAACAAAATGCACATCAGAGCAGCGTTGTAGAAAACATTAAGCAGAAGATCGAAGGTTTGTTCGCTTTGCTTCCTTTATATCTTCGTCCTCCATTTGTTGTTAGGGTTTGGAGGGTTGTAGTTTCTCTTCGGTTTTCACTCTCACTGTTCGCAATTCCTCCATTGTTCCGTTTTGGTAAATCGGGAAAAGTTACGTGCGATAGGGTACCATCCTTTGTAACTTGTAATCTTAATGGCTGGATGGTATGTTATCTTATTGAATATTTATTTTGGAATTTTGCAGTATGAGCTATGTCTTGGTTTTTTTTTTCTGTGAGTTGGTATGTGGAAATTTCTGGAAAATAAGAAAAATTTACCTGCATCGACCCCTTTTAAAGTCTGAATAAAAGTGAAGCATGTAATTTTTTTAAAATTTATTGTTATTATTACAATGACAGCAATAATCTGTTTTTCATTCTTATTTTCCATTTGGATGTCAGGGGTTGTTTGGGAGTTTTGAAAGGAGTAGGGGTGGAGTGGGAAGGCTTTATCCATTGTTTAGAAGTTACAATTTCATTAATCGGGTGGGGTGGGTTTGAATGATATTAATTCCAACATTACTTGAGTATATTTTCTTTAAAGAGAAAAAATGGTTTGGATATTGAACTCACCCCACCCTCAGCGCATCCTCCCAAACAAGTTTGTATTGGCATATGGAGTATGTCAGATAGTACTTCATGCTTTTTACACCTACATTTAAATGATGTTGGTGGCATAACTATGTATAAGTATACTGTGAACAAGCATGGATGGGTTTATATGATTTTCTTCACTTCCTTTAGTTTGATAAGTCAAAGTAATCTGGTGATTCTGGTTTCCTTTTCATTTTTTTTTTAATTTGCAGTGGCTATGGTTTGTGAGATTGGAGCACAGCTTGATCCTGGTAGCCAGTGTCTGTCTGCAATTCCTCTTGAATGGGCCTCACTCGACTACCACGAGCATCCAAAAGATTCACCCTTCCCTTCTTCCTCCAATTTCCAAATCTTGTCCCAGTGTCAAATCCTCACTCTGTTTTGATTAGATCTCTTTCTGGTTCACTAGTTGCTGTAGGAAGTTCAATTTTTTATCACTATTTGGTACCCCTCAACCAAAACACATGTGGGTATTTAAGAAACCATCATTCTTTGGGTTTCCACACATCAATTAATGATGGCAGAACACAAGCAGAAGAATTTACCGAAGCCCATGGGATGAATGCAGATGCTGTTAATGGTTCCAATTTCACAGCTGAAAGAATATGTAAAATTTTATTGAATAGTTCTAATTCTAGTATTGATGCATCTCTCAGTGATGTTTCGGTGGAGGCCTCGCCAGAACTAGTGGTTGAGGTCTTGAAGAAGCTAAGCAATGCGGGTATTCTCGCACTTTCGTTCTTTCGTTGGGCTGAGAAGCAAAAGGGGTTCAAATACAGTACAGAGAGCTACAATGCTTTGATTGAGGCGTTGGGTAAGATTAAACAGTTCAAGATGGTTTGGAATTTGGTTGATGACATGAAGCATAAAAAGTTGCTGACTAAAGAAACTTTTGCATTGGTTTCACGGAGATATGCGAGAGCTAGAAAGGTCAAAGAAGCAGTAGAGACGTTTGAGAAGATGGAGCAGTTCGGGATGAAGCTGGAAGTCTCTGATTATAACAGATTGATAGATGTTTTGAGCAAGTCAAAGTGTATTGAGAAAGCACAAGAGCTGTTTGACAAAATGAAGAAGAGAAGGTTTGCACCTGATGTCAAGTCCTACACAATATTGCTAGAAGGGTGGGGTCAGCAACAAAATTTGTTGAGGCTCAATGAGGTCTATTGGGAGATGAAGGATGAAGGTTTTGAGCCAGATGTTGTTACTTATGGTATTATCATCAATGCACATTGTAAGGCTAGGAAATATGATGAAGCTATTCGGTTCTATCATGAGATGGAAGCAATGAATTTGAGGCCAACACCCCATATATTTTGTACTTTGATTAATGGATTGGGATATGAGAAGAGATTGGATGAAGCTCTTGAATTCTTTGAAAAATCAAAGGCTAGCAGTTTTACCCCTGAAGCGCCAACTTACAATGCTGTTGTTGGGGCTTACTGCTTGTCAATGCAGATGAATAATGCATATAGGATGGTCGATGAAATGAAAAAATGTGGGGTTGGTCCAAATTCTCGAACATTTGACATAATACTTCATCACTTGATAAAGGCTCAAAAAACAAAAGAAGCGTACTCAGTTTTCCAGAGAATGAGTAGTGAGTTTGGGTGTGAGCCAACTGTGAGCACATATGAGATTATTGTGAGGATGTTTTGTAATGAAGAGCATGTTGATATGGCAATCAGGGTTTGGGATCAGATGAAGGTTAAGGGAATTCTTCCTGGAATGCATATGTTCTCCACATTAATCAGCGCATTGTGCCATGAAAATAAATTGGATGATGCTTGTAAATACTTTCAAGAGATGTTGGATGTGGGCATTCGACCACCTGGCCCAATGTTTAGCAACTTGAAACAAGCTCTTCTTGATGGGAAGAGGGAGAATACTGCAAAAATGTTGGCTCTGAAGATTGATAAACTGAGGAAAACTCCTTTAATTGGTTGAGACAGAGGAATATATCCCAAGGGTTATTCCTAAGGGATGCCTAATGTCATCACATCCATCTGCATTAGTCATCTAACTCCAAGTTGGCAGATCTGATCAAGTTTTGACATCTTTCAACTATCAGGTGATACAAAAGTGACTCCTGCTGTCTGATCAAAGGTGATTTCTTGTGACCAGTCGCTTAAGGTCATCACCACCAGGAAGCTTCTCCAAACTCTCCCACTTCCAGATGAACCAGAGCAAAAGAGGCTGAAGCTTGATGAATCTGCTGTTATCCCTGAAGACCAGCTTCTGGCTCAACATCCAGTATGCAGTTGACAACTTTTTGTTTTCTTTTTCCTTTTTAACTTCAAATTAGTATCTTATGTCAAATCAGTAATTTGGCATTTATCCTAACTTTTATTTTAATCGTTTTCAACCTCCAGGGTCCTGTTGGCATCTGTATAAGGACAAGTTCTTGAAATTACAGTGCAGTCTCTATCTGAAATTGTTGGCAGTCTTGAGGAGAACATTGCTGGGAGATTCAACTCCCTGCTTATTAAATGGAAATTGAGTGGAAAACCTGGCTTTCTCAAGGTTAAAATGTCACTTGCCTATAAAGATGTTGGAGAGACGCTTACTCTCACCTTAAGAGAGCATGGGGTTAGAAAGAGATGAACTTGTTATTTGCCTTGCCGTCAAAGTTGTTAGAACTTTTACCTTTTTGTGGGGCATATAATTTTTCACACCATTGATAGACTCCGTGATCTTCATGACTGCTACGTTTAAGACTTGTAATCTATTGTTAGTGTAGTTTCCTGAGCTTGTTGCCTACTTATGGTAATTGAGGAATTCAGATTCTGGCACTTTGGCGCTTGTCTCTTGAGGGCCACGGAAAGTTATGGAGTCACTTTTATCTCTAGATCTATCAAGTGAATATATATGTCTCCAATTATTTTTCAATTTTTTTTTGCATCAGTCTATATCTACACACAAATATACATACGTGGTGTGTGTACTGTATATATAATATCAATAATTAAATATATTTTTATTAAGTAGAGTTGACTTTATAAACCAAATGTGTGTGTAGTGGCGAATCTTGAACAAAATTATTAAAAAATCAAAAAAGTTATGTAACAATTAATATAAAAAAACATACATTGAAAAATTAAAAAGACATAATATGTTTCACAAATTTAGTTTATTGGATAATATATCAAATATTAAAATTAAAAAATATTATAATATAATTATATAAATAAAATATTAAATGAAATAATTAAAATTTATCTCCATTTAAAGTGTTGCTCTCCTATTTTTTTAATGATTTGAAATCATCAATAATAGAATCAAAAGTAAAATTTGCAATTATTTTTCTTTCAATATGAATCATTAAGTTATCTGTAAAAAAATTATCTTCCATCTTGTTACGCAATTTTGTCTTAATGATTTTTATTGTTGAGAATGAACGTTCTGTTGTAGTTGTAGTAACTGGAAGAGTCAATATAAGACGAACCAATCGATCAATTAAATAATACACTTTGAATTTCTTTGTTTCCACCAAAGCACAACACAATTCAAGTATTGTTGATAGATTCTTCAAACTTAGATGAATGGAAGCATCAATAATAAAATGTTGTAACTAAGATTTCAAAATCATCTTCTCTTACTCAATAAAATCATCATGATAGTATTTTTCTACAAGAGTGCAAATATTCTCTATGTTGAAAGCCTTATAAGCACATTTAAGAACTAAATGAAAGCTAAGAGTTAAAAGCTTCAATGCTTTGTCATTAAATCTATTATTCAACTCAAACAATTGTTTATCTATAGTAGCTAAAATCATTTCAACTCTATAATAGTGTTCTAATGTGATATGTTCCTTTTGTTTACGACAATGTCCTTTTTGTAAATGAGCATTAAAATCAGAAACATCAATTTCATGTTGCTCACAAAATAATATCACATTTTTCAACAAATCTTGCCAACCATCATCTCTCAATTTTTGAGTGAGAACTTTTGTAGTATGAACTAAATTTATTGCATTTACTATATCTTGAGATTGTTCCTGTAAAACTTGACAAATGATATTTGTTACTTCCATAATCTCTTTCATAAAATGTAGAATAAATATAAACTCAAATGAGATCAAAATATTGTAAGCACTATCAGCCTTTGCTTTTTGAGCATAAGTTGACCCATCAACAATAATCTTATGAAGAATAGAATAAGTTGCACCAAACATATTTATCATACTACAAATTGAGTTAAAATGAGAGCTCCAACGAGTATCTCCTAACCGTTTCAAAGTGTCAATTTAATTTTTCCTTTTACCACTTACAAGTCCACCAATCTCATGCAAATATTCAATTTCATCTAATTTAACAGCTTGCAACTCATCATGTTGTTTACTAGATGAACACATAATATTCACAAAAAGAATTAAATGATTGAAAAAGTGATGAATGGGAAAAACTTCTCTAGAGGAAACAACCAATATTAGTTGTAATCGATAGACATAACAATGAACATAGTAAGCATAAGGACATTCCTTTAAAAATAGTGTTTGCAATCAATTCCATTCCCCTCTCATATTACTAGCTCCATCATAACCTTGACTACGAATATTACAAACATCAAGACTTTGTTGAAAAAAGACATCACACAACTGTCTTTTAAAATTCAATGTTGTAGTTCGTTTCGGTAACTTCAAAATTGTAAATAAAAGAATTTTAAAGAAACGTTTCAAATAATTGTAAATAATTTTTTTTCTAATTTTAAAGGATCTTAGTATACTATTAACAATATAGATATATAAATTTAGATAACATAGTATTAAATAATAATATTGTTATTCAAATAACATTGATATAATTAATGTTCATAAAATTTGATAACATTTAACATATATAAAATATTTAATACAAATTATATATTATAGTCAAAGTCTCAAATTATACAATACAATATCAACAAAGATTATTAGATAGTTTAAATCAATTAAAAGTAGAGTGTCTAGGAAGTAGATAACCAGAACTTGGATATAATTTAAGAGGAAATTGATAATGTCTCTCTACATGGTCACAATAATCAATTCAAGTCATGTGAGAACGGTAAAAATTATCATATTCCCTCTTAAATTTTTCAAAATCTTCTATATTGTATGTTGGAGGACACCAATCAACCTGTGAAGATAATAAGTAAGATGAACTATATCTCAAAGTTGCATCATGATTATATGTAGAGGATGATGAATCATATTCATAATTTTGACCATATGTCGAAGATGATGAATGATAACCAAATCCATGACCATAAGATTCATATCCTCCAGTGTTAAGTGAAGAAAAATCAGAAGCCAATTGTTGAACATCTTGCATTTCAACATCATTATCACTTGCTCTGTTGTAATCAGAAGGTCTATAACCATGATCTTGATCTTCAGTGCAATACTGAAAATCTTGTTCTGATGTAAAAATCGCATGACTTCTTTCACCAATTCTATCAGTAGTAGTGACATTTCCACCACCAATTTCATCATCACTATCACCATCACCTGTATCTGTATCTATACCAGTATCAGTATTTTCTTCTGATTTCTCATCAATATCAACAGTGGCCGAAAATCGACGATGTACTAATTTTGTCATCAAATTTTCAAACTCCTCATCAGTAGTTAATCTATCTGGTTGAGTAGTTTGTGAATCTGACCATCGATTAGCAAATGTAGTCAAATAACTATTTGGTTTAATATTTCCAATATTTTTATCCAATTCATCTAATAATACATCACCAGGATCATCCAACCATTCTAAAAGGCCATCATTTTCTTCAAAAATTGTAGTTAAATCAATTGCTCTGAACTCAACATCTTTTAAATTATGATCCTTCATAACATGCTTCAATTTCAATCGCATATTATATTGTGCAAAAACAAGCTTTCCAAGTTTATCATAATTCAAACGATTATGCACTTTTGTGTGAATAAGTGCAAATGTGCTCCAATTTCTTTCGCATCCACTAGATGAAGCTGTCTGTAACAATACTCTTATTGCAATTTTTCTCAAATTTGGAGCATCAATACCATGCATAAACCACCATTCAGCTAGAAAATAAAAAAAGTAGTGCATGTTAGTTAATAATATATTGAAATTCTTCTATATACAGACAATATTTTTTTAGTGATATAATAAGTCAAACCTGAATCTGTTTTATCTCTTTCTTTGATAGCCAATTTATCAAAAAATCCATACATAGCATCTCGATATATTTTTACCTACATAAAAATATAGTGCGAGCAATTATTAGGATTTTGATCACAAACAACAAAGATAAAGAAACAATGATAAATACCTCATTTAGTGCATAGGAAGCTTTAGTTGAGTTAGGCTCTAATTTAGAAATTACATACTTAAACGCCTTCAACAAATCTTCTCGAGATCTAAGATTTTCAGAGTATTGATATGATGGATTCAAATAATATGTTTTTTTTACAACGCGAATAAAAAATAAAATGCTAATTAGTATAGTAAAAAATGAAATAAATAAGCATATATTGTCAAAATAAAAAATATAAATATATAGTCAAATATTTCATTTCATACCTGCCATATGAATATAACTTATTATTTGTTTATGCCAACGACGGTCAATGACATCAAGATACTTTTTGCATGACTTGAGAGCTATTGCTTAAATTGTTGATCTCTAGCCTTACACATTGCTGCATAAACATACGACATTGTGGCTCGCTTTTCTCCATCAACCATTCTTAGAACCATAGCAATTGGCATATGTATATCAACAATTTTCTTCACATTTTTTCAAAAATTTGGATCTAATAGAGTGGTATGGACTTGTGTTCCAACTGAATCTTTATTAGCAGAATTTTTAGACCATTCATTTAAAGTTACCATTCTTTGTAGCCCATTCTTATGCTCCAAGAGACTTGCAAGAGCAATATAATTGGTTGCAAATCGTGTTTGAGCTAATCTAATCAACTCTCCTGTGCAATAGGTTCTCATAATGTGAAGAATTTTAGAACGATTATAAATAAAATTGGTACACATTTTAGCATCTTCTAAAATCTTCTGAATTTTTTCAAATTTTTCAAAATCATGCAATATTAGATCGAGAGAATGAGCAGTACAAGAAGTTCAATACAAGTGTGGTCTCCTTTGCATCAATAACTCACCAGCCTTCTTATATGCAGATGCATTATCTGTAATGATTTGTACAACATTAGTTTCACCAACCTCTTCAACCACTTGATCCATCAAGCTAAAAATATATTTGGCATCTTTTACTATTCCACTCGTATTAATTGACTTGTGAAAAAGTATTCTCCCATCACAATAGATTAAAAAGTTTATGATTGCCAAACGAGTGGTAGATTTCCAACCATCACACATAATTGTGATGCCATAAGTTTCTCATTTCTTCTTAAATTCTTCTATATATTCTTTTATCTCTTCTATTTCATCATTAAGAATTGGGCCACCAATTTCATAAGGAGTTGGACCTTTTACCCCTACACCTGCACGGGCTATTTCATCAATCATGATATCATAAAATGGACCTTGAGTTTTGTTAGGTGGAATATTTTGATAAATAAAAAATTTACCAATTGTTTGTTTTGCTGACTTTGCCCACTTTTTAGGATTCCACAAATGGTGCAGTTTTTTTTATAGACATCTTGTTGACGATATATTGAAGGATCCATTTCTTCCTTACTTAGAATTTTTTCTTTTTTCTTGCCAAAAAATTTGCTTCTAGATTCTTTTACACTTTTACTACGAAAGAAAGATATTTTTCCTTTGTTTGATATTTGCTGAAAAATAACCACATTTATGTCTTCTTTCTGCCTTATGTATCTCTTCAATAGATATTTTTTTTTGCATATTTCAACTATTCCTTCTCTTTTATTGTCATATCATCATCTGAATCATCAGATGATATCTCTTGAATGCTAGCTCTTCTTCTAGCTTCACTCATAAGATTTTCTCTCATTTCAATTTTTGTAGTACTGAATTGTTCGTTATCTTTCTGTTTGTCTTTTAAAAATTCTCTCATTTTATTAGCAATTTCTCTAGGGCATTTTTCACATCTCTCAACATTTGTATAACCCCCAGCTAGGTGTTGCTTCAATCGAGTTACACCACTACTCTTCATTATTTTGTGACAAAAATTGCATTGTACATGTTGTATATTTCCACCCACCATTTCCCCATAGGTCCAACTAAGATCTATTCTTCTCTTCTATTTTTTCTCTTTTGGATCTTCCTCTATTGATATTGCTTTTCCCTTACATGAACTCGTACCTGTTTTTGTAAAATTATAATACAAAAATGTAAATAGAAAAATAAACTCTACATCCTAATATCTAATACTAAATATTATTCATATATGTATATGTAAAAAAAATATTATTATATAAATACCATAAATATTAACTATATATACTATATATAAATAATAGTAACTAATTTTAATATAAATAAACAAAAAAATTAAAATTATGAACACAAATAAATTTTTTCTCTATTTAAATATGTAAAATATAGAATAAAATATTTGAAGAAAAGTCATTTCTAAACACAAAGTAAATTTAGCATCCATTTACGTATTTAAATAAATGTGTAAAAATTAATGATAATATGAAAATAAAAAATTATGAAAGTGTAAAAAATTGTGAATAAATCACTAAAATTCTATTATAATTTATGTATAAAAATAATTATATAACTAGAAAATTGACATAGAGGTTAAAATAATATTTTATATTTTATTATTTTCAAATATGTTATTTTTAAAAATAAAATTATTTTAACAAAAAATATAAAATAATAACTGTATTAAAAAATATGTTAATGTTTTTGTTAAAAAGATATAAATATTTTTAATTAAAATAATTTTTTTTAAATAATTATTAATAGATGAATAAAAAATTAAATTGAAAAATATTATACATTTAAGTTTTACGTTATTCCTAAAATATTTTAAATATTAAAATATTATACTTATTTTAATAAATATATTAATTATTTTTGTTAAATTAAAATTTAATTTTCACCTATTTATATTTTTATAATTATAATTTTTTTTAAAATTTAAATAAAGGTTTTAAATAATTATAAAAAATAAAATATTTAAAAATATTATATAAATAGTATATTAAAAAATAATTAAAATTAATGATGCATTCTCCTCGTGAATCATCAATTTCATTAAAATAATAATTTTAATTTTCTCATTCTCAAAGCCATTAACCATGATTATCCATTCATCCGTGATGCGTGAAACATTTTTTAAATGAAAATATGGATTTGACTTTTCAAAACCCATTAAATGTGAATCTGAAAATACCGAAGCATAACACATTAAATCAGGAGATAAGACGGAACACTCTAGAGTCCAGACGCAGAAGCGACAGAACACTCCAGAAGATGCAAAGCCATCCAGAACCAGAAGGCGTCCATGTTCGAAAGACAAAAAAAAAAGACACACAAGCAGAGAAAAACGAGAAAACAAGTAAAACTTCCAGACAAAAAGCAAAGGAGGAAAAAGAAAAAACATGTTCGGCGGCCAAAAACTTCATCTTCTTCTTCGTAAGTATCTCCTTCTGTGTTTCTGCGCATATTTGATCTGCTACCACCAGCGTGTGCTGGATTCTTACAGATTGTAAAGTATAAATTTTTGGATCTACACAATTGATGCTTGAGAGTGTGAAGAAATTTAAACTAAAATGGTTAGCGTTTTTTCTCAGTTATGATGATTTGATCTGATAAAAGTATTTTGGCATGTTGTTTTTGCCTGTTTTGACTCTGGAGAATATCTATAAATTCAGATTTAGATTATGATATTGTCGGTTAGATTTTTTTACTACTTTTATTCTTATCGTTTTTTTGATTCGCTTTTTCCACTAAAATTGAACATTTTCGGTCGATACACACCGCAAAGAAGCAATTTCCACCGAAACTGTTGAATTTTTGAAATCATACACTGATTCATTTTGGCTCCCACCGAAACCGAAAAATTTCGATCGTTTCCACCGAAAAGACACGAAATTTTGTTCCTTGGCTGTAGTGTCTTTAACATGCACAAAATCAAAAAATCTTTCTTGTATAAGGCCACTTTTATCAACAAACCTTAAAACAAGAGTCATTTTCTCCCTTTATGATTCATCACATGATTCATTAACAATGATGTAAAATTTAGAATCTCTAATTTCTTTCCGAATGTGTTCACGAATTTTACTTGAGAGGATATGAAAATTTTTCTTTTTGAATTCTATGTAAAGTATATTTAGAATTATATGGTGCATTTTATAACACAACATTTGCAACTTCATCATTAAATAATGATAAGAGTTTTATCATCTCAAAAAAATTACCTCTGTTTGTGGACTCTAGAGTTTCATCATGACCTCTAAAAGCACAAGTTTGAAATGCTAATCAACGAGCTGTAGTAATAGATATTCTTCATAATTTAATTTGAACTTTGCACATTAATGATATTGCTAATGTGCTTAGACTAATTTAATAAGTCTTCACAAGATTTTACTGTTTTATTTTGCGATGAGCTAGGATCTTCTCCTATATGGTTGAAAAAAGCATAATTTTTCCATCATTGACTTTTTTTTCAAGTTTGAAATCCTTTGACAGTAAAAGTATCTAATCTAGGACGTCCATTTAACTTTGGAGTAAAGAGAAAATAAAATAAACAATAAGCAGAATTTGTAGTAAGAGAGTACTCTAAACAAGAAGGAAAGATGCTAAACCAATTATAGACAAATTTCCTTGACTTTTTATCTCCATTAAAAGGATAACTTGTAAGTTTATGTTGGTATGGACCCCATTTTAGATAAACCCTTCGAATTTCATCCATTTGATTCACAGGATATCGCTATATTTAAAGTTGTTGGCCTGGGTTACGCACTAAAAAATAAATATCAAATTCATTAGAAGTAACCTTCAAAATCTCATAAGGTTGTTTCTCACATTTAGATGTTGAAAAATTCTCAAAATTATTCTTTTCATACAATGCTATGCTACTTTCCTCTTTGTCGCTAACTTTTCTCTTGAAAAATGAATCAATTTTTTTATTCTTCACCATTATATAATTTTAAGATAGACTTATTACTTACAAAATAACTAGAAAATAATTTAAATAATTCAAATTATAAAAAAATTAATTCAATATTCAAGAATCAAGATAGTTAATGTGGTAATAGCAATGGAAGAAATTTTCAGTCTAAAATGCATATGCATAAATGTTTAAACTTCAATTATAGAGAAAAATACAGAATACACAAGCTCGCAATGAGGATGCTTTTTTTTATAGCAAAAATGAGAATGCTAAGTTTGATAGATTAAGCAAAAAAATTCAAATAATTAAAAACTACAGAAATTCAGAAATAGAAAAAAAGGAGAATGATAAGGTAACGTTAGAGCTAGATCTAAATTGGATTAAGAAACTATTTTAAAAAAAATAAAAGAAACTTTGAGCATTGGAGACAACAACCAATTCATCTTTAATCTCTGCCTCTGTTATCACAGTTGTCCTTCAAATAGACGATGAAGTAGAAACAATTATAGCAATTGGTGTGACAGAATATAGGAGTAATGGCATCGTGGTGGAGCAAGAAATGATCTTTCTTTGCCTTGGGTACCTTTCCTTTCGCAAGAAATAATCATTCTTTGCCTTGGGTACCATTTCTTTTTTCAAATTTAATTAGGGGCCCTTGCCTTTTTATTTTTTTTATTGTTATTTAAGGTTATAAAACTTTATTTATAAAAGAATTTTTTTGTCCAAAAAAAATAAAAAGAATTGTTTTTTTGGGGCGGTTGCACCCCTTGTCCTAGAGAAAGTCCGCCATTGTGTGTGTATGTCTATATATATATATATATATATATATATATATATATATATATATATATATATATATATATATATTATTAATTAATGATAATATTTTTAAATAAGAAAATATTTTGAAAT
This sequence comes from Gleditsia sinensis, assembly GCA_037074535.1. Lineage (NCBI taxonomy): Eukaryota > Viridiplantae > Streptophyta > Magnoliopsida > Fabales > Fabaceae > Gleditsia > Gleditsia sinensis. Next base: position 50,075,056 of record CM073467.1, on the reverse strand, counting down.
TTAATTAAAATAGAAATATTTTTTTAGACTTTTTAAATTCATAACAGCTACATGTCTGCATTTAAAAGCATTCCCATGGTGCTTCTCAAAAGTGACTGGCTTTTAAAAAGCACCGGAAGCACCATAAAAAAAATGTAATCAAATGTAAATTTATGGATTTTGCTGATAAAAAATCACAAAAATTAGAATCTCAGCATTCCTATATGCACTTTTAAGTTTGTTCTTGCAATATCAATGAGAAATGGAGGTTAGTTTTTTTTTTTCACTTATTTATTTCTTCTTCTAGTGTTATGGTGTTGTATTGTTAATTTGTTATCTATATACGCTCATCCTACAGAATAGTTGTATTATTGTTAGTTTGAAGGCCCCTTTATTGTCTTCTATCTTTTTCATTGCTTAAATCTTACCTTTTCAAATCTTATTGGGTGTGTTAGCATGGTAAATTAGAGCCACTTACTTTTTCAGCTTTATAAGTTTTTGGTTGGTTAGTTCAAAGTCGTAGTTCAAATTATGTATCGAAAGACACATAAATAGTATAAATTATGAATAAATTTAAAAATAATTTGAAAAATATAATATAAATTAATAATAAATAAATATTATAAATAAATCACACAAAATAATATAAAAAAATGTATTTATTATAAGTCTTAAATAAGTTAAAATTATGTTCATAAATAATAAATTCTTAAATAATGAAGTGAAGTCTAATAATCTTTTTCAATATACTTTTTTGCTTTCTGTTTATGAACCATGATAACAACCAATAAAACATTGTAGTAAGGTAGTAGCAAACTAAAAGACCCAAACAAGGTGAAGGTTGGGAGAAAAAGACCTGAAGCTTGAGATTTTAGAGTAGATGAGCTTTACTTGCTGAGAAAATTGAAAGGACGAAGAACACCGGAGAGCAAACAGTTGGGAGGAAAACTAAGAAAGTTGAAAGGATGAACAACTGAGCAAATAGTTGGGAGGGAGACAGTATTTTTAATCCATCCAATGGACTAGACTTGAGACTTTCATATATTAAAATTCGATTTAGTTTTTTAAAAAAATGTTGTTCAATTATATACTTAACATTTGATAAATATACCTTTTGAGTTCTTAATATTAACTCCGTCAAAAAAATTAATAAAAAATATATAATTATTTAATTATTCGACTAAATATTTGATTCAATTAATTTTATTTTAAAATAATAAAATTTGATAATTTCATATTAGTTAACTCAGTTAAAATCTATCAATAAAAATAGAATGTTCAGATATTATTATTTTAGATGACAAAAATATTTTTAATTGAATCAACTATTTGAAAAGAAAATTTAATAATTAAATATCACATATATACAAATAAACATTTTTATTAACTTTTTTTACTGAATTAATCTTAGAAACTAAGAATTTATAAAACATTAGAAATGTACTTGAATAAAAAAAATTACAAAACTAAATTAAATTTTACTTAATTAAAATAAGACTTTAATATATATATTCAAGGTCAAATTGATCTTTACCCTTTATCATATTAACTTTAACTAATTTGATAAACAGAACACCAATTTTTTTATTCTGTTATGATACTTAATTTGCTAATTTTTTCTACTTTCTAGATTTCGGAAAGTATAAGAGCTAATATATTATAATTTATTTAGTTAGTGTTAATTTATGTTAAATATTAATATAAATTATTTATTTAGAAAACAAAAATTTGGTCTATATATCCCTTTTCATATTTTATACAAGGAGAATAATGTTTGTAGAGACAGTCAATAAAAGGGTTCGTTGATTATTTATCATCCACCGTATGTGCCAAGTGCTAATCATGGAGATACATTAAAAATCTAAACTGAAAATGAAAGAAAGGTGATACAAATATATGAATTTTGCCTATAATAAAATCTAAAACGTCATGGTCTGGTTTTGATAACTAGAGTGTGTTATTTTCTTGATAATACATATTTTGGCAGAGCCCTAATTTACCCCTAGGAGACTGACCTAAGATGACTGACCTCTTGTAGTGCAAGTGATCGACCACTCCCTTATTTTGCTCCATCGCTATAGCATACCCTGGACCTAACTTTAAGATAGCGCAATGAAAACACCACTCCACGAACTAAGGTGATTTCTGCTTCATGTCATGGTACAACATAACGACCAATCGCCGTACGCTTATACAAAAACAATCAAAACTTGTCAATCCAAAAAGACTAACATACCCTCAAAATCAATTATAAGTAGAGCCCTCTTTAGCATTAGAGTCTTTGCATGTGTATCCAACCGAGCCCTCTACCTTTGCTTAGAGAGTTTTAAAACTCGGAGAGTCTTCATCACTTTTAAAAATAGCCAGATAAATTTAAAGAAAAAATTGACTCAATCTACATCAACTCAAATATTAATGTTATCAACATGTTTTTTAATCCTAAATTTACATTTCAAAATTCTTTAATAAAATTCTAAATTCGTGTACTGTTACTTATTCATCTTTTTTCACACTTAATTGACACATTTTCATTAAATCATGATATAAAATTGTCACGTAACCGTACCTTGAAATTTTAGAATTTTTTTAGTACTAGCAGTACCTTATTCGTCGTGTGCAGAATGTTCTCTTTTCATAGCATCGAACTTCCATCTTTAGAAAGAAGAAACAGATGCAAAATTATCAATCTAGGTGATATAGATCTATGAAATTTGCTTATAATAAAATCTAAAATGTCATGGTTTGGTTTTGATTACTCAATGTAATGCTACTTATAATAATTTTTCTTCACACTTGACATATTTTTTTAAAAAACTATGAGATAAAATAGCAAATTTTTGTTTAATTTATAAAAATAAATTAATAAAATAAAAATTTAAAATTTATTTCATCGATTTATTATATTTAATTAATAGATTTGATTACAAACTTAATTCTCTCTCTTATATAATAGATAAATTTATTTCAAAAAACTGATAAAAAAATAAAATATAATAACAAATAAAAATATTAAAATACCTTTCACTAAAATTTTCTCTTATTGTTTGTGTGCTTTATTTATATTTTATTCATAATTAATAAAGTATTATATAATTAAATAAATATATATTTTAACATTTTATTTATTACTTTTTAAATTTAACCAAAAAATATAATAAAATAATTTTTTTCACTATAAATATATTTAAATTAAATATTTTAATACTTTATTAATATTTTTAACAAAATTTAGTTTAAATTTTTATATTATTAATTTTTTATTTTATTTTTTATTTATAATCTTTTAAAATAATTTTATTCTTTAAAAAAAATGTAATCAAATTTTTATTTTATTACTGTATTATTTCCAGCATGCTAAAAATAAAAAATAAAAATTCTTTCTTTTTTATAACATATTTAACACAATTTTAATTATAATATTTTATTCTATTCCTTTCTATTCTTATTCCTATTTTCATTTCTCTCTAACAAAATCTCAATATAACCTTGTCTTAAAATTATGGAATCTTTAATATTCCCCCAATGCAGCACTAACTTTTCATAGATACTTCTTTTGGTCAATCAAATAATTTATTAATCAATTGCAAATCATGGTAGCTTTAATCTCATTTATATCAAACGAGATTTATATTGCCTGCCTTCCACAATAACTTCTCTAAACCACTTATAACTTCTTTACGCACATTCTTAATTAAAAACTTGGTGCATGCTCATCTCAAATTTGATCCATTTGACCCTTGTAGAGGATATGTATATAAATTTTTTTTTTTCCAAACCTACTTATAGAATCTAATTTAATTATTGGAATGCACACCTAAATCTGTCCTGCACAGTCATGATGCTTGGTGAAGCTGTTTTGTCCAGTCAAAAGGTTCCCACTCTTTGGAAAAGCTTGCAACTGCTTGTTTTTGTACCTCCACCGCTTCATACCTCCGGCGCCGATACATGTCCTCGTCTGCTAGTTGTAGCATGCCTCTTATAACATTAAGCCCGAGGCTACTCTTGAACTGCTTCTCATCATCAATGACATGGACAAAACCCTTGCTTAGTCCAAATTCGACGTGGAAATATGGGAAGTGCTTGGGAATAGAATTGCGCAATCCCTTTTGACTGGTATCAATAAGCTTCTTGGCATTGTGCTGACTCCACTCATCTTCAGCTTCATCAATTGCCTGTGATGACAGCCAACTTAAAAATTAGCAATGAGTTTAAATTTTGAATATAAAGATAGAAATAAGCATTAATGGAATAACAATACTATGCAAAGCCGACACCTAAGAAGCACAGATACCAATACAGATATAGAATACGACACAATACAAATGTAACAACACGACAAAAAATTATAGTATTTATATGCAATTTAAAATGTCCTATTGTATTGAATATGAGTATCACAAACATCTTAGAACACAATGTCTTTGTCTTTAAAGTATCAATGCTTCAAAGGTCAATACCAGCAACAAAATCAAAGTTGCAAACAAGATAGGGAAGGGCATAGACATTTTGCCTAAAGCAATGACCTCAAGTAAAATCCAACTCCGTTAGACTAACAACAAAGATATATAACAACAACAACTAAGCGTTTTCCTACTAGGTGGAGTCGGTTACATAGATTAAACGGCGCCACAGTGACCTATCATAAATGAGATCAATAGATAAATTATTAACTATTAAATCATTCTTAATAGTTTCACTTATTATTTTCTTTGACCTCTCTCTCTACCTTTAATAATTAGACTATTTTTCATCTAATCTACTATTCTCACTAATGCTTCTGCAGGTCTTCTCCACAGATGACCAAAACATCTTAAGCGAGATTCAACCATCTTCTCCACAATAGGTGTTACCCCAACCTTCTCTCTAATGCACTCATTTCTAATCATATCTTCTAGTGTGTCCACACATCTAGCGCAACATTCTCATCTTTGCAACGTTGAATTTATCCTCATATTGTCTTTTGACCGCCCAACATTCAGTACCATACAATATAGCAAGTCGTATAGCTGTACGGTAGAATTTTCCTTTAAATTTGAGCGACACTTTTTTATCACAAATGACACTCGAAACTTTCCTCCATTTCATCCATCCAGTTTGAATCCTATGATTTACGTCCTCCTTTACTTCGCCGTCAAGATATTTAAAACTTGTAAATTGTTTTAATATATAGTCTCCAAGTTTTACGTCTACATTCGTATTTGTTCGTCTCTTACTAAAAATACATTCCATATATTCTGTTTTATTTTTACTTATACGAAAACTATGTGTTTCTAAAACTTATTTTCATGACTCTAACTTCATATTTATTTCCTCTTTCGATTCACCAATTAAGACTATATCATCTGCAAAAATCATACATTGAGGTTCCAACTCTTGTATATATTCAGTAACTGCGTCCAAAATCAAATTAAAAAGATACGAACTCAGAAAAAACTCTTGATGTAGTCCAATAGTTGTGGAAAAATCATTTGTGTCCCCATTTTGTGTTCTCACACAAATCGTTATCTTGTCGTAGATGTCTTTAATTGCTCGAATATACGTAATACGTACTCCTTTTTTTTCTAAAGCCTTCCATAGAATCTCTCTTAACACTCTGTCATATGCTTTTTCCATATCAATAAAAATCATATGCAAATCTTTCTGTCTGCTTTGATACTTTTCCATCAATTTCCGTAGTAAATAAATTACTTCCATAGTTGACCTTCCTGACATAAAACCAAATTGGTTCTCTGTAACTTGAGTCTCTGGTCTTAATCTTTTCTCAATAATCTTCTCCTATAACTTCATAGTGTGGCTCATGAGTTTAATCCACCAATAGTTAAACAAAGATATATATCAGCACAAAGAAACAATCAGATTCTACCAGTAACATCAGGTTTTCAGCCATAGATTCTAGTATCACTCCCCCCTTTCCCCCAACATATACTATAAAGAAAAACAAAATAGTTCACGAGAGGCTTAGTTTCATTTTGCGCAAGGCACTATCCAATTCTACCACTAAAAGTGACACTCTTCAATAGCATAACACTTTTTTCTCTCTCAATGTAAATGGTTAAGAAAATTGAGCATAACTCAACAATATTGGTGAAGAGATGGTCCACCCAGGTGCCAATCAGCATTGTACAGTACTACACAACAAAGATGATATTTGAAATCTAACCTTTTTAAAGTACAAAGGAGCCTCTTTGGCAATATCTTGGGGTAAAGGAATGCACTCTATCATACAATGCCGGAGCTGTTGTGCCAATCCCATCACAGTTTCAAGAAAGACTACCTCCTTCTCTTGCTTTGCAAACATCATAATGAGGCATTTCTTGAAGTTCCGAATTTCAATCCACACATTATCATCCACAGTTCTTGTAGCTGATTCATGCTGTGAAATAAAAAGTAGTTGATAAGCACAAAATTGAAGATGTTAAAGTAAAATAATAACAACAAAACAGAAAATGTCTTATTCCACAGATCCTCTAGCTTAATAATTAGTTGACCATATTACAATTAAATCAGTTTTATACAATTTGATGTCGGTGGTTGTATTCAATAAACCAGCCCATGCTGCTTAGGTTAGTTTCAACTCCAAAATGGATGCTAACATTAAAATTAAGATTACCTGAATGGGTAAAATGCAGCAATGGCCAGGTACCACAGGCTGCCACTGTGGCAACATCAGATATGTGTAATTTGCGATTGACACAACAAGATGCATAGGACGATTTGGATTCTCTAAACAAAATAGGCAGCGCTCCTGCTGAGTCAAAATCCGCTTTGCATGAGTGTTCTTTTGGGCGATCTTATGACCATCACCACCTCGCTTTTTTTGAGTCTTTCTACTTTCACCATCTTCAAAGTCATACTCATCATCTGCCTGACTAGATATCTTAAATTGCTTGTTCTGCGTGATCTTGCGAGCAAGATGCATATCAGCATCATCCTCCCCTTTGTTTTGCTGAAAAGATATGCTCCGCTCAGCATACCTTATACAAAATAAAGGGAAAAAAGATATTAGACAAAAAAAAATTGCGTGTTTTGCAGTTATTTAACAAAATGCAACCTGGCCACAATGCACATCAGAAGTGATGAAATCAAACATATACAAAATGAAGGGAACCAGAAGACAGAGATACAGAGTTTCAAAACAGGGAAATACCTGCTTGAACTTCCCTCAGTTCTTGGCCTAGTTATGCGATCTTGATTGCCCTGCTTGGTGCTCATATTCTTTGCCTCTTGCTGCCCACAAAAAGGGGACAAAAAAAATGAGAAAACAGAATTAAATTAATCACTAAACCTGAAGGGTATTCTTCTGATGACAACAAATATTCCAAGCAAAAGGCAAAATAAAAGCAAATGGGAAAAAAATTGTAGTTTTACTGAGCCAAGAAACTATTCAACTCCTTAACTCCTACCATCCTGTCACACCAGTTCCCAGAAAGACAACAGAAATGTGGAAGTAAAATGTTCGTAAGAATAAACAACAACTAAGTATTTTCTCACTAGTTGAAATCAATTATCAAACGACGCTACAGTAATATTTATATGTTTCGTCCTTAAGAACGAAACATATAAATGTCATAATAAGTAATACAACACTGACAATGACATTGTATCAAAAGAAAAAGGGCCATCAAAGACAACTTCGCAACAAAGCAGCGAATATTGATGAAATGCAAACTTCTGTTCTGCCTAAACCTGATCATGGACTGGGCTGCACGCTTCACTTTTGCAAATTTTTAAAGGGCCTGAGCTCAAAGCCCAACAAAATTTCTACATAAATAAAACCCAAAACGCACCCAAAGATCAGATCTAGATTTGCCTAGATAAAAGAAAAACAAAGAGACCATCATTCTAGATAATTCAAGGCAAATGGATCATCCAGAAGCTATTCTCACTTAATAGTAGAAATGGATCATCCAGATGAACAATAGAAACATTAGCTAGAATAACTGTCCACAATGGCTATCTCTATGCAACTCGGTATACTTATAAGAAATGAACTAATTATATAAAGCCATATATATTGCTGAATATATTCTACAAACAAAACTGAAAGGGTGTTAACAGAAGAAAAGACAAAGAATGCATTATGTTTAAACCAAAATATAGACTATGTCTAGATTAGATGGAATGTTTTCTCATCTTACCAATAGTCTCTCAGCTTCTTCATGCTTTCCCTTTAGACGAAGCTGCAAAGCCTTAGCTGCCAATTGGTTTGCGCTCATCTCATCCTTTTTATTTTGCATAAAATAAGAAAATCCTATCAGAGAATAGAGAGAAAAGTAACAAAAAGACATAAAAGAAACAGTAACAAGACAAGCCTAGATATCAAAAGGTTAAAAAAAAATATAGCACACTGATTCCTTTAAATATCTCTGTTAAAAAACACCCTCAAAGACAACACGGCTGAAAAACGAAGAAAGGTTGTAAAAGTGATCCTGCCCCAAATTAAGATCTATGGGCTCAATAAAAATATATATATAAAAAAAAAATAGATTTGCCTCTCTACACCTTAGCGAGAATCTATTATATCTAAAAGTCACTCAGTTATCAAAATGTTGACTGGCAACAAAAATAAAGCATCACCACCAAATATAATTGTAAGAACAAAACTCTACTCTAAGCAACAGATATATAACAACAGAAATACATACCATTTACATGCATGAGAATTCAACAATAAATCACTAAAGGATAAAGGATAGGGCAGTTGCAATTGGGATGGACTATCGAATCCTAGAAAGAATGCCATTTGTTTTTGTATTACCCTGTGGCTTGGAGTATATGGATCTTGCTGTTTAATTTCTGCCTTCATCTCAACAGGTTTTTCAGCATTGGATGAACACTTTTCTGAGTCAACATTTTCTTGAACAGAACCATCAAAATCATTACTCTTTTTACAAAGAAATTGATCCATAAAGTTTCCATCATTGTCAAACTTATTTAGGCTAGATGCTGCAGCAGAAATAATCCCAGCATCCTCAGATGCAACAATTTGACTTCTTCGCTTTCCCCAAGATAAAGAATCTTGAACTCTAGGTGCCCTCATTTCACGGTGCCGGACAGATACATCCTTTAAGTAGTCCTGCCAGAATTTCATTAGCCAAATTTAGTAATGCCTACTAAAATTTATTTCTGACTTCCACAAAAAACAAGATTAACTCAATAGTGAATTGAAAATTGAACCCATTAAAAAAGAAAGAAAGCAAGCAGTAATAGTTCTCTCAATGATCTCCAACTTACCCTTTTAGAATCCTTTCTGCCTTGATTATCTAATTCTGGTAAATGTTCTTCAGATATCCCTCTCTTTCTACTTTTTATAGCACGTAAATGAGCACGGGATGGGGCTGCTGAATGCGATGCTAGAGACGCAGTCAGATCACCAAGGGAACCCCACCTTTCTTCCACAACCTATATTTATCCATCGGAATAAAAAGAATGAACAGCCAAGTATTTAAAAGACGGGCTAACAAAGCATATCTGAGAGGCAGAGCACACTACCTCATTCAGCCTCCGTCCTTCTCGAGCTGCTTGTTCTTGTGCCCGCTTCATCGCCTTAAGTCTCCAGCTTGCCCCCCCATCCCCAACAAGGGAAGAAGACAAAAGTTGGTCTGCACCAACTTTAACTCCATCACTATCTTCTGGGTAACCACTTCCATCATCCTTCAGATATGGGTTCAATTCATTGGGATTCACTTTCTTTGTCTGGTAATGAAAGCAAACGATATGTAGTCAGAAAACACCATCTATTCCCACCTATTAGATTAAAAGATCAAGAAAGACACCAAAAACAAAATGCAAATTTCAGACAGACAGGATGTGAACACGCATTTTACCTCCCTGAGCTTCAGCTAGTGAAAGTGAAAAACAACTCATACCTACATCACTTAGGTCAATAACATATAGCAATAAACAAAGCAAATGAGGCTGTAGATGAAAAGAATTATAGACATCCCAGAATCAGGGAGTGGTGAACTAGGAAGGAATAAGGGGGCTGTTAAGGGAATTTGGGCAGCAGGGCAGTATGTCAAGGCTGACAAGTGCTTGAGTAAATATCTAGGAGGAAAGAGGGACCCATGGAGACTGTTTAGGGATAGATCTCAAAGAACGGAATAATAAGGAGGTGATGGCAGGAGTGAAGGAGGCAGAATTTTAAATAATTTGTGGTAGAGAGTCTCCACTGGAGACCTCCAGCAGTCTTGAAGTATTAGAACCCTTTTCTTTTCTTCTTTGTTTTGCTTATTTTCTGGTTTGGGTGTTCTTCTTTCATGCATTAGAGTTTGTAATCTGTTTCACCACTACGTAAGATTTACATCTATCATTTACACCTCAATGACTCTGTTTTTTCTGCATTATTTCTATTCTGGAATTTGGTCTCCATCAAAGAATCATTAATAGATAACCAATCATCCAAAACTCTCCTTATATGAACAATATAAATAAATACATAAAAGATCATGCAAAACCAGGCCCCAGGACTAGTTCATCAGATATTCAAGAGTCTGTAGCTCGCCAAAGTCAATATCTAATACATTTTTTTTTTGCTACTTTCTTTTCTTCCTTGGCGTTGTTCCTTTTTTTCGTTTCTTTTCCTTAGTGAACTAACAATATATTACTAGAACCAATATAAATTGAAACAAAGAAAGTGGACAGTAGATTGGTATTCAACCTAATAGGAAAAATCAGAGTTTAACAGCTGAGACCAGAAGTAAAATTTTGACAAAAGGAGACACACCTCCTCAACTGAAGCTTCCTCTGGCAATTTCTCCATTGTTTCTGCAGGCCTCTTATTTTCGGATCTGAGCATCCACTCTAATCCCATTTCTTTTCTTGCAATCTCCTTCTCACTTATAGAATTAACAGCACTATTTGTACCTTCCCCTTTTATCTTGTTCTTTTTACTCCCATCTTTTCTCCTGGTTTTCTTAGGCCTTGCATTTCCATCCGAAAAACTATCACTACCATCCGAAGCAGATGAAGAACCTTCTTCAGATGTATGTTCTTTTTTAACATTCCTTGATCTTTGTCTCCTTTTTGACATTTCTCCAGAGTCACCTGACCAATAATCATCACTTTTTTTCTGTTCCCTCTTCTTACGCTTCTTTTTATCTTGCTCACTTCCACTTTCTGTTGTGTAAAATGAAGAATTTTCATCTGATGAATACCACTTTTTCTTGCTAGAACCCTTCTTTATCTTTTCAAGCTCTTCATCATCTGAGGAGCTGTACCTAGAGCTCTTCCCTTTTCTCTTACTCTTTTTCTTCCTAGTTTTGGACTTTTTTCTCTCTTTCAAAACCAAATCCAAGTCCTCATCTTGTACCTAGTACACATACAGTAATGTAGATTCTGAATTCAGACTTTCTTCTCACCAGATGACAAACAAAAATATGAAAAAAAAAAATACAATAAGTACAACATTATAACAATGGCAGAAATCTGCTTACTTTACTGATCTGGTCACGGGGAATGAATTTCAACCCAGAAAACATTCTCCAGATTGCTAGAGTATAGTAACACCTGTACAATAAACCATTCAAGTGTATTTTTGAGATACAACCTAGACGTGACAGCATAACATACAAAATATTATAATACTATTAAGCATGTGAAAGCAGGGCAAAAGAGGATGCACATATCAGTTGTGAGATTTTAAATCAGCACAGAAAAAGTAGACTAGAGAAACAAAGACAAGCTAAAATACAAACTAAGTATAAAAATTCAAACTTCATAGTAAACACAGATTCCAGACCAGTGTTGCCTAATTTTCTGTACAATACAATTCATAGTACAGGTATGGGTACGTAGTACAGAACTTTATACAACTCGCAATATAAGAGGGTAGACTTAGTCATTATGCTATTTAGGATTGTGGTACGCTAAAAAATATTCAGTTTGTTATGTTAATACAATGACAGAACTATAACAGAAGGATTTAATTGCATCTTCAAAAATATGGATGGGTCACATTGCTTCATTTTGAACCAGAGGGACCAAATTGGAACATTTATAATACTAGAGGGACTTATAAGCCTATATATTAACTTATCTTCTATTCCTTCTATATCATCTCTCAACCTACCTGCATCTTTTTCTACTATCATACTTATCCAAAATCTTCCTCTTTATCTCCTTTCAAATCCAACATGCCAACATGCCAACAATCCAACTTACCTCCCATGATGTTCACGACCTTCCCTGATCCCCATCTTCTCTAATCCCTATCTCCCATGATTCTGCTTGAAACCTTGGACAACATAATACAATCAGGATGAAGCCAAAAAAAAAAACAGAAAAACAGAGCACAATACATGGACCCAGATTAAGCAAATAGAGAAGGGGAGACCAGGAGCCACCCTCCCACAGGCCCAAGTGCCCCCAACCGAAGTAGCAGAGCCAAAGCACAAAGCTGCCGCATAAGTAGTACATCTCAAACCCACGGTTCTCCAATTTGTTCATTTTTCCATTTCAGTAAGTGACTGTTTTGCATTTTAGAAGGATAAATGGGATTGGAGATTGAAGCAGGGTGAGCGAACTAGGTAACACTATTCCAGCGTGTCCCATATATTGCTGTGGGAAAATTAAGAAAGAAGTTCCACTTAAACAGCAACCAATCCTAATAAAGAAATTCATGAAAGCAATAACAAACTTACCAGAAATAAAATAAAGCTCTTCTGCAATGGCTTTCACCAATTTGCAAACTTTCAAGATGCTAGGGCTAGAGTATGAAACAGATATAGATGGCAGAAAAGACAGGGAAAGAGAGAACAAGATGGAGAAGTCATGTAGTACAGAAGGGCAAATATGAAGATGAATTCATAAATGTTTTAAATATCTCAATATATATATAAAGGGTTAACTATTTTCCTAAAACTAATACTGTCAAAGGGGCTGGGCCATAAAAGACCAGGCTGTTTAATAAATAGGATGACACTTCTAAGTCTATACCTGCCCACGCAGGCTAAGTGGGCCGGTCAAATTTTTTTTGAATTTTTAATATTTAATTAATTAAAAAATTAAATTTCAACAAATTTCTACTCATTACTGATATACAAAACTAAACTCATTACTGATATACAAAACCAAACACGACTGCAGTTTTGTTTCCCAGGCTTTAAGCACAAATTGGATTTGCTACTTTGACTGGAAAACTGTATATTAGTCAATACATTTAAACTCTTGCAATAAATTTTATTATTACTTCATTTAGAGATTTGATTGTTTTAATAATTTTTCCTCCCAGAACGAAAAGAGACTTCAATCATTTAGACTTGCCAACAGTGGGGTACGAGTGTAGGAGAAATAAGCAGTAGCACAATCTGATAACGAGAATAACACTAATAAGTTATAATCATCTACATGGACTAACTAAATGTCTGCCTCAAGCATTTTAGCTATTCAACATATAAAAAGCACAATAGGGAATTAAACTGAGTAGATTAAAGATATTACTTTTTATATGTTACCTAGAAGCTACCTAATAATAATGTTGAACCAATATATTATGACCAGGAAAAAAAATATGCAAAGGCCATGCATCGAACAAAGGGGCAATAATAAGTTGCTTATATAACACCCCTTCCCCTTTCTCATCTTCCCTTTCAATTTTAATATTTTTCCACAAAAAAAATGCTAGTAAAATATCAACAGAGAGATATGAACAGCAAACAAGTAGTTTTTCATACACTTTGAGTAGGAGGCAAGTCTTTAGTCAGGCAAAAGAGAACACTCCTGAAAGGGACTAAAGCATCATGTACACCTGCACAAAGAAATTCAAATTTTAAACCAAATATTGGATACTCGGCTCAGTTCACCCTTAGCCCTCACAGTCAGCTAAAATGATATGACTGATATGAACAAACTGGTTATGGTTTCATGCATGTATTCTTTTACTAAAAATGCAAAAATTATAATTAAAAAGAACAAAAAAAACAGAAGAAATGTCTTATCCACAGGATAATTCCACTACTTAAACTTCAATTTCTCAGCAATAAATGGAACTTCAAATAGTCTAATTCAACTACTTTATGTTCTACCCCGAAACAAAAGATGGCAAATTCTATTAGTAGAAGTCTAACTACAAAGACTTGCAAAGCCATTTAAAATTCTACTGCAAGTGCCACTTCCCATCCAAAAAAAAATCCCGTATCTGATGTAGGCATTTTATCAAACAAATAGAAGGCACAATAGCAGAAAGGAACAAAACAAAAACTATCAAAAGCAAGGCAACCCCTTTCATGTAATGCAAGAAAGATAAGATTCATTAATCTCAGCAAATACCATTTTTCCCTTCCATCTGGTTGTTTTAAATTGAGAATTTCAAAAAATAGTTACTGTATTTCAAGCACAACCACCACCAAGAGCAATACATACTTTACCAATTCAACAAACACTCAACAAGAAAGACAGAAAAGAGAGAGAGAGAGAGAGCGGAAGACTAGGAGACTAACCGAGAGCAAATGCCCAAATCGCTGTGCCCAAGGGAGACAAGCTGCGATGGCTGCCCGGCGTTGCTGTAACGCCGGCCTGGTCTGTTCGTGCACTAGTCACTGAGCAAGGCCGAGGAAGCGAAAGCGAAAGTAAAGGGGAGACATGGAGGCTGGACCGCCGGAGGGAAGGGGAAGAGGTAGAGATTGGATCGGAGACTTCAATTTGTGAGGCCGTGCGTGAGAGAAAGGGAAGAGAGGGCCGGCTGCGGTGAAGCAGTGCGTGTGAGAGCGCATGGAGATGAAGACACTTTCCTTTTTTTTTAAGAAAATAAAATATAAATTACTTTAATAATGTAGTTGTTACTGATTCTTTTAAAATATATATATATATATATATATATATATATATATATATATATATATTTAAATTTTAAAAAAAATTAAAATTATAAAATAAAAAAAATTCTACCTTAATCAGCTTGTTTATTACACTGCCTTTTTGTTTTATTATAAAAATATATTACAACTTAATATACATGTCTCAAGTATTTTTTATAAAAAAAACAAATATAATAAAATAAATTAGCACTTCTACAAAAAAAATTTAGTTCCAAGAAAATATTTAGGTATACAAGCTGTGTGGAGAAAGTCAAAGAAACAAGCCCTAAATTGGATCATGGACATCGTGAAACAGAAGCTGCTAAATTGGAAGATGAAATTTTTGTCTCAAGGGGGAAAAAGAGATAATCATTAAAGCTGTAATTCAAGCAATTCTCACATATACTATGTCTACTATCTTATTCCCTAAATCCTTTTGTGCTAAGCTTTGTTCAGAGATAGCAAAATTCTAGTGGAGAAATAATGATAAAGATAATGGTATCCATTGGGTTAATTGGGAAAATTTGTCCAAAAAAAAAAAGCGAGGGTGGAATGGGATGTAGAGATTTTAGAAGATGAATAATGCACTGCTGCTAAAACAAGCATGGAGAATGCTAGAAGATCCCAACACCCTTTGGGCAAGAATTGTCAAACAGATACTTTTCAAAATTAAGTTCCCAAAAAGCCAAAAGGGGAACATGTAGTTCTCGGGGGTGGCCTAGTCTATTGGAAAGAAAAGAATTCCTGATGTAACATGGGAGATGGAGAGTTGTCAATGGAGAAAATATAAATATTTGGGAAGACAAATGGCTTAGGAGTGGTGAAGCCATAGAAAATAACTCCAATAATAGTTTAGAAAAAGTTGCTTCCCTAATTGACCAAACCGCTAAGACCTAGAATATTGAAATCCTAAGAGAAATGCTACCAACTCACCAAACTGAAGATGTTCTTGCAACCCCAATTCCCTACACCAGTCAACCAGACAAATTCATTTGGCCTCTGACAAGTGAGGGCTAGTACAAGATAAAGAGTGGATATGACATTGTCAAGAAGGGGGATCCAAACACAACCAGAAATCATGCCTCAACCTTTGCCTCAAATAACCCAAAGATATGGGGAAGAGTGTGGGAGTCTACTATTCCTCCTAAAATGAAGATACATATATGGACCCCCTGCCCAGTATGGAGAATCTATACAGAAGGAAAATGGTCCAAAACTCCATGTGGCCTATCTGCAATAAGGCCCCATAAACCCTAGAACATATTTTCCTGGAATGCAATTGTATAAGGCCGGCTTGGTTTGGAGCAGACTTTCAGAGTCAACTCCACCAGAATGGAAGATGTAAAATAGATGACTAGTTATGGGCTAAAATCATAATGTACAGTGAGGTTCACGTGGTGGATGAAAAGGAAGCTATGGCAAAGTGCTTTATCATGATGTGGTTCATCTGGAAGGAGAGAAATTCCTATATATTTGAGCCCATGAAAGTTGACCCAAGCAGAGTAATACAGAAGACAAAATACTTATTAACAAGCCTGACCAACTTACAGAACAAAACCGAACACCCAGAAAACAACAAAAGGGAAAGGGGGCCAAACAAATCGGCAAAGTGGAAATATCCCCCGATTGGGTGGTTAAAGATAAACACAGATGCTGCCTATACTAAACAAAATACAGAGTGTTACCTCTCAGCAGTAGTTAGGGATGAAAGTGGAAGAATCCTCACTGGTAACGTAAACCGGAGCTCAAATGGATCCAAAGGGAGATGAACGAAGTTGCTCACACAATCGCTAAGCTCTTTGCGCAAAGGAGGATTCGAAGAAATTGGGTCTCCCATCCACCAATTAGCCTCAAGATGATGCTGAGGAAGGAGGCTGTGCTAGATGCAAAAAATCTCTCACCATAATCCGGTCTCCCGAAAGGAATTTTGCCAGATCTCTTGGCTTTTTGCATAGTGTATTGCTCTGGTTTTCACCCTAACTTGAGTACTTTCCTGTGAGCCATACTCGGGGTTTTGTTTTGTTTTTTTTTTTGGACTATTGTCAACTTTTTTTGGGATGGGATTCGTGGTTTTGTTGTCTCACTATTGGGCTTTTGTCCCATCAAATCATGTTTGGGCTTCGGCCTTTTGTCCAAAAAAAGAATTGTGACATGATTGAGGATGGAGTGCTCTCTTCTAGGAGAGACTTCTTCCCTCTCAATCCGGGGAGGCTATTTTCTCTTCTAGCAAGAGTTTTTTACTTGGGATTGGCTCAAGTTTTCCACAGGTTTCTATTTCCACTATAGGAGCTGAATGCAAGAATTTGAAAGTAGCAAAATGGAGCTGAATGGAAGTAGCAGAATGCAAAATTTGGAGCCTGAGGATGACACAATACTACTGTTTGCTGACGAGAAACAATCTCTGAATATTGCTAACTGCAACCTGGTGGGCAAACTAATAACTGACAAACCTCTAAACAAGAGGACCGTGAAGACGATGATATGCAAGGGATGGGGAGACCCAAAGGGAATGAGGATCTTGGATGTAGGGGCAAACACTTTCCTTTTCAATTTTGAACAGGAAGGGGCGGCAAACAAGGTCCTGGAAGACTCTCCCTGGAACATAATGGGGCATCTCCTCAATGTGCAAACTTGGAGACCCGACCAAACAATTCAGGAAATGGATTTCAATCATGCCCCATATTGGGTTCAGGCACATGACTTAACCCTGGAAAATCTGAATGTGAAGAATGGAATCATCATTGGCAAAAGGCTGGGAGATGTTATGTACGTGGAGGATCTAGTAATAGACAAACAAATTATGAGGCACTTCTTGAGAATCAGAATACTCAAGAACCTGAAGGAATCTTTCACCGAAGGTTTTTGGGTCCCAAGGAAAAACATGCCTCGAATGTGGATCAAGCTAAAGTATGAAAAACAACAGGAGTATTGCTATAGATGCGGAACTTTGGGGCACGAACAAAAAGAATGCAAGGAAGATCCAGAATCTCACAAGAGCGAGGATGGAAAGTCGAAATATGGACCTGGATTAGGCACTCAACCAGCCAAACCTCTAAGCGCCATTATTAAAGAAAGCCAATGGAGGAGGGAGCACGGCGGAGGAAGGTGGCGCTCAGATGAGGAGGAAGAACTAGGTGGAATCAGAGAAGTCAACGACACAAAGAACGATGGAGACAACAGCAGGGGCAAGCTGAAAAGCTGGCATGACGGCAACCAAAGCTGAGCAGAAGGCAAAAGTACCTCAGATCAAGAGAAAGGGGGAAAACAAACCAAATAAACGTAGAAAAAGAACCTGGAAAAATCAACAAACAAAAAGCAGAGAGACCGACACACAGGAATGGAAAACATTGGGAAATGAAAGCAAGGCTGCATGCAGAAAGTGAACAAGAGCAAGGAAGAGTTGAACCCCTGGAGATGAGCTAGCAGAGCTTTATGGAACAGGCAAAAAATCTGAATATGAGCCCGAATGATTTTAAATCTGGGCTTGAGAAACCCAACAACCAAACGGGCCGCCCGGGCCCAGAATCTCTTACGCCAGTAGAAGCATTGGGCCTTCAACAAATAGGGCTAGCAAAACTGAACACACACAAGAGGCTAGGAGATACAAAAGCCCGGGTGGACCTAGAGGAGGAAAGAACAAAGGGAGTAAAAACCACAATAAATCCAAAGGCTGCTGGGGGCCCGGAAGACCACAAAAAAAGCCCGAAACACCAAATGGCAAGTTCTACAGCTGTGAGGAAATGGAAGAGGAGAGAAAGAAAAAAGGAGTACTTCCAGGAGTATTTTGTCGAATTTCCCAGTGAAGAAGAAATAGAAGAAGAAATGGAAAAAAAGGAAGATAACAGAGAAAATTGGGCCTTAGTAACAAAGGAGCTGGCCATAGCAGTACAAACTCAATTAAATCTGAAGAGGGAAAGGGAAGAACCAACAAACCAGAACCAGGGTCTCTCAACCCAGGGGGGATGGAGGGGGACAGGATGGGTGATTGTGGCAGAGCAAGGAAGATAGGACACAGTGAACAAGAAGATGGACTTGCGGGTAAGATGAGCAACCAGTGGACTGACAGGGCTGAGGAGGCGGGCCATACCATCACCCCCCTCAAAATGATGATAATCAGCTGGAACTGTCGAGAGGTGGGGGCCGCCTTGACAGTTCGCGAACTCCAGGACTTATGTCTCAAGAATAAGCCCTCGCTTCTGTTTCTCATAGAAACAAAAGCAAAGGAGAAAAAGTTAGAAAATTTGAAGAGAAGACTTGACTTTGAAGAAATGACTGTTGTAAATCCGATTGGAATAGGTGGAGGCCTTTGTTTGATGTGGAAAGAAAGCTATAAGTTGGAGGTTCTGGACAAATGTCATAATTACATCCACACCAAAATCAGACTAGCAGAGGAGAAGGAGGAATGGTTTAGTACTTTCTTGTATGGCAACCCTGATCCTAGGAAGAGGAGGCAACAATGGGATGATATAGCTGATTTAAACCCAGGTAAGTTGTATGCTTGGCAATGCCTAGGTGACTTTAATGAAATTTTGTATCAACATGAAAAAAAAGGAGTGAGACCCCACAACAGTAGACAAATAGAGAGGTTCAGAAATTGCTTAGTTGAAAATGAGTTATTTGACTCTCCTATTAAGGGCTGTAAATACATATGGAGTAATATGAGGGAGGTGGGAGAGGTGAGAGAAAAAATTGACAGACATTTAACAAATGAGAGGTGGCTGAGAAGGTTTAACAAGGCAAATATTGTAGCCCAGCCAGCAGTGGGCTCTGACCATTGTCCTGTGCTGCTGTCTTTAAACCCTCCACAAACAAATAAGGAAAAAAGTTTCAAATTCGAAGTCTACTGGGCAGATCACGAAAGCTTCAAAGAAGAGGTAGAGAAATGCTGGAATAGAAGTGAAAATGTGGAGAATCTTTTTGGTTTCGATGTAAAAATCAGAAGGATGGCTACACACTTGAAAGGATGGAAAAAGGATAATTTCAAAAGGGCTGATATGCAAATAAGTAAGCTCAAAAAAAGACTGCAGCACATACAAAATGGGAGCCTAAGCAGGGAGGCTATGATGGAAAGAAAGAGTATCAAGGAGAGGCTCCACCACCTTTGGAAGCAAGAGGAGAAATTCTGGGCTCAAAGGGCTAGAGTCAAGTGGCTGGAATGTGGTGATAAAAACACAGTTTTTTCACCAAACCACCATGCAGAGAAGAAAACGAAATGTGATAACTAGAATTATGGATGGCAATGGAAGATGGGTAGAAGGTGAAGAGAATATTCAAGATGCCTTCCAAAAGCTCTATAGTAAGTTATTTACATCAACTAACCCAAATGACATCCCAAATCTGGAGGAGATAGTCCCAAAAGTCATAACAAGTGAAATGAATGAAAGACTTATTCAAGCCATTACTGAGGAGGAAGTGGAAAGGGCAACTTTCAGCTTAGGAGCAATGAAAGCCCCAGGACCTGATGGCATGAGTGGAGTCTTCTACCAAAAGGCCTGGGATGTAGTAAAAGAGGATGTGTTCATGGCGGTAAAGAAGTTTTTTGATGACGGGCAGCTCCCTAGAGAAACAAATGAGACCCACGTTACTTTAATCCCCAAGATCCCACACCCAAAAACTGTTGGGCAATTCAGACCCATAAGTTGCACAAATTACAGCTATAAAATAATATCAAAGGTCTCGGTAAACCGGACGAAACCCCTCATGAATGGGCTGATTTCAGAAAATCAGAGTGCTTTTGTTAGTGGAAGACAAATCCAGGATAATATCCTATTGGCTCAGGAAGCTTTTCATGCGCTTAAGACTAACAAGAACAAAAAGAAACATTACATGGCCCTTAAGCTTGACATGAGTAAAGCGATAGATTGAAATGGGTGTTCCTACAAAGAATCCTTGAAGCATTGAGTTTTGAAGAGAAGTGGATAAAACTTGTCATGAGCTGCACTACATCGGTTAGCTATAGACTCAAGGTAAATGGAAATCTAGGCCCTGTTTTCTACCCCCAAAGAGGCTTAAGACAAGGAGACCCTTTATCCCCCTATCTCTTCATCATGGCGGCTAAAGCCCTTTCTAGGGGAATTACCAAAGCTATGGAAGAGAAGAGCATTAATGGGATTAAATTAGCAAGAAACTCCCCTGATTTATCTCACCTCTTCTTTGCTGACGACTCATTAGTGTTTTTGGCAGTACATGAACAACAAGCAAGAAACCTAAAAGGTATTCTGGAGGAATATTCAAAGTAATCGGGCTAGGTAATCAACACAGAGAAATCCGGAATAATTTTCAGTAAAGGTACACCCAGAGAACTAAAGGAAAAGATACAAAGGGAACTATGCATGCCTAACTGGGAAAACCAGGAAAGTACCTTGGGATGCCTACCATCTGGGGGAGATCAAAGAAGCAAGCCCTAAATTGGATCATGGATAAAGTAAAGTAAAAGCTAACAAGTTGGAAGATAAGATTCCTATCTCAAGAAGGGAAGGAGGTCCTAATTAAGGCTGTGATTCAAGCAATCCCCAGCTATGCCATGTCTTCTATCCTATTCCCCAAAAATTTATGAGCAAATCTCTGCTCAGAAATAGAAAAGTTTTGGTGGAGGAGCAGCGGGAGAGACAATAGAATTCACTGGGTGAGTTGGGAAAATTTGACCAAAAAGAAGAAAGATGGACGGCTGGGGTTCAGGGATTTCAGAAGCATGAATATTGCTCTGCTAGCAAAGCAAGCATGGAGAATGTTAGAAGAACCAACCTCTGTGGGCCAGAATTATCAAACAAAAGTATTTCCCAAATACAAAGAGGTAGGTGCAGTTCCTGGGGATGGTTAAGTCTCTGGAAAGGGAAAGAACTTATATCCAAGCATGGAAGATGGTGTATGGGGAATGAAGAGACTATCAACATTTGGGAGGATAAATGGACTAGGAGTGGAGACGTTCTAACAAACAGCTCAAATAATACCTTGGCAAGGGTAGCTTCTCTTATTGAGAAGGAAAACAGGAGTTGGAAAATTGAAATTCTCATAGAAATGCTTTCTGGCAGCCAAGTTAAGGAGGTCCTAGCAACGCCTATCCCATATACCCACCAACAGGACAAATTCTTTTGGCCTCTAACAAGCAATGGTCAGTACAAGGTAAAAAGTGGATATGAAGCAGCTAGATACATGGAGTGGAACGAAGCCTGCAACAGGGCTTCCACCTCTGGGTCCATCAACACTAAAATTTGGGGAAATCTCTGGAGTTTCCCTATCCCTCCCAAAATAAAAATCTTCATATGGAGGCTCCTACACAATGCCCTACCTAAGTATGGAGAACCTATGTAGAAAAAGAATTGTGAATGACCCTATGTGCCCTATATGCAATGAAGCACCGGAAACACCTGAACATTTGTTCCTGGAATGTAGGTGGACAAGGCCTGCATGGTTTGGAGCTGATATCCAAACTCAAACAAGCCCCAATAAAGGACAGAAAATAGGGGATTGGCTGAGGGCAAAGTTGGACATGTACTCTACGGCACAGGGAATCGATGTGGGAGAAGCTATGGCCAAATGCTTCACGATGTTCTGGTTTATCTGGAAGGAGAGGAACAATTTTGTTTTTGAACAGATGAGAATTGATCCTAGTAGACCCATACAGAAGACCTTTTCTCTGCTATCTAGCCTAGCCAACTTACAAAACCGAGGGGCACGTTTGGGGACACCCAACAGGGGGACAGAAATAGATGAAAGAAAGGAATGGAAACCCCCAACGGAGGGATGGGTAAAGGTGAACACAGATGCGGGCTTTCCAAAACAAGGGTCAGAATGTTACCTGGCAGTGGTAGCGAGAGACCACCGGGGTATGCTCCTTACAGGTCACGCCAAGCAGAGTTTTGCCCACTCGGCTTTGGAAGCTGAATGTAGAGCTATGGAGGAAGCTTTTCTCTTGATCCAAAATCTGCAGGTCACAAGAGCAATTGTTGAGTCAGATTGCAAACAATTGGTGGAAGTGTGCAATGAAAACAGGCAGATTTGGTGTGTAAATCATATTCGAAGCACAATCAAAGAACTCACCTCAAAAGGCATACAGATCCGGATCGTATGAACGAATCGGGACGGGAACCATGAAGCCCACACAGTCGCTCAACTCCTCGCTCACAATAGGCTCCATAGGAATTGGATCTTCAACCCACCGAGTAGCCTCAGGGCCCTACTCAGGAAGGACGCTGCAACTACAAATGACAATCCCTCGACATAGATCAGATCATCGAGGGTTACTGTGCGGAAGTTTCTGGTTTTTTCTCAGTGTGTTGCTCTGTTTTGCTTTACCATTGTGTTTCTTTCAAATGTTTTTTCTGAAGAGCTGGACCCGTAGCTTGTTTGGCGAACCGGATCCCTGAGTCTCTCAGTTTGTACTTGGGCTTCTGCCCATAATGTATGCTTTTTAGGCTCCGGCCTAATATCCAAAAAAAAAAGAGAGTATCAAAACATAAATTTCGTTGGCTTAAAATTTTTGTTAAAAATTAAGAAAAAAATTGAAAGAATAATATTTTATTTATTTATTTTTGCTTCTTTTTTCATAAAATACATTTATTTAATATATTTAAGTTATATTATAGTATAATTTTTTAGTTTTAAAATATATTTATATATATATTTATAATAAAAAAATTATATAATAAAAATATTAATCAAATAAGACGAGCTTACTTTACTTATTTTAAAAAAAATTATGTATATTATTTTTTAATAGAGGAGCATTAATCGAACAAAGAGAAAGTATTTACTTCTACTTTTAAGAAAAATTTATATTTTTTTTAATAAAATAAATGATTGTATAATAAAAATATTAATTAAAAAAAGATAGAGTAATTTTACTATAAAAAAATTATTGAAGATCAAATATCATACTCTGCTCTCATTTTTTTCAGAAAATTATTCAATGTATTTTGATAAATGTGAGCTTATAGAAAGTTCAACATTTCTGAAGTTAAATTATCTATCTTTGAATCATATTGATATTTATACATATTTATAAATTTATACAATTTTTAATAAAAATAATCTGATCAAATAGCAAGAGAGTAAGAACTTTTCCCAAACTCATCCTTTTGACGATGTTATCTACTAAGATTTTTGTACAATCACTTCTGAAATATCACGACAATTAATATCATGGATTAGTATTCAAATGGAGATTACTATCCTTCTAAGCTGTATTCAAATTTAAATTCAATATAATATGTGATACCCTTGCATTTCGACTCTCAGACCCGCCTCAAGTAAAAGTCGGGTCTAAAAAATGAAACTCAACCTCAACCTGATGTTATTAGGGTCTTATGACCCAAATCTCCTTTATGCCACCGGGTCAATCAGACCGAGTTGGTCTAATTAGAAAAAAAGAAAAAGAAAAAATTTCAGATTTGAAATAGAATAAAAATAGTTTAAGGGGCTTTTTGATAAAAGATAAAAAATTTTGTTTTTAAGAATCACGTTTTCTAAAAAATATAATTAATAAAAATTATAATTCTTAAAAATATATAAAATGTGTTTGGTTAATATTTAAGATTACTGAAAATCTTCTATTCTTTTATTTGATTATACTTAATTTTTTATAAATTTTCATACATTTTTCAAAAACTACTTATCAGGGGTGTACAAAATCGATTCGAACCGATCAAACCGAACAAAATCGATTTTGTTTATTTTTTTTGTTAAACTGATCGATTCGATTCATTTTCGGTTGGGACAGTCTCAATATAACCATACTGAACCGATTGATTATTTTAAATATATTAAATTTATATTATTAAATTTATTTTTATTATATTTTAAAAATATTTTATAAAATTTTTTTTAGACTTTTGAAATGGGCCCAAAAAAATTCAAATTGGCCAAAAACCCAAAAGAATTTGGCAAAAAAATTTTTATTTCAAAAAACCGAACCAACCGAACTGATGAGGTCCAAAATTTTTCACGCTCTTCATGGTCGGTTCGGTTTAGTTGAGCCTCCAAAGCCAAACCAAACTACCTCTACTACTTATTCTTATGAAAGAGAAAATAAGAGTGAAGAGAGAGAATGAGAAAGAAGATGAGAGAGAAAGTGAGAGTGGAGAGAGAAAATATTTTTTTGTTATTATTATAATTATATCATTAATAAAAAGTATAATTGTCTTTTAATATTATAAGAATTCTCATTCCCATAGAAAACTAAGATTTCTACTTCTTCTCAAAAAAATGTTTTTGTGGGAAATTTATTAAAAAATGATTTCTGAAAATCCTAATTTCTCATAAATGAATTTTTAAAAACTTGTACAAAATATGAGAATTTTAATTTTTTAGATTAAAATTTTCAAAAAATAAAAAAGAATCAGTGTACTAAACACCCCTTAAAAATTTCCTACTTTTGTGAGGAACGCAAACATGAGGGAAAAGAGTGAGAAAAAAATGAAATAGAAATACAAATTGAAGAGAGTGGAGGTATTTCGACTTGTTTATTTTTTTATTTTTAATTATTATTAGAATTAAAAATTTTGTTTAAAAACTATTTTATATTATTATTTTGAAACTAAATTATTCTTAAAATTAAAAAAATAAAGAAAATTTATTTTCATTTTTCATTTTTATTTACAAAACATTTAAAAACAAAAAATAATATATTTTTAAAACAGTTTATCAAATAATTTTTTTATTTTTGTTTTATAAAATAATTTTTAAATATACTTTTTAAAAATAATTTTTTAAAATAAAAATATAAAAATATAATTTAAAAAGCACTTAATTTTTCAAACAAGCCTTCTTCTCCCATATTTTTTTTTTCATTTTATTCAATTTCACTTTCCTCCTCCCTCCATCTCCAATTTTGATTCCCAAATTCCCCCTTTACACTTTGAAAAATACAAATTGCAACAAGAGAAAGTAAAATCAGCATTTCTTTTTTCTTTTTAACAAATTTGAGGCCTACCTCAATTTTTAAATTTTAAACTTAATCTGATTCGATTTATATTTTGAGACAAGTAATAATTCAGTCTAACTTTACCGAATTGACCGAGTTCTCGGGGTTTAATGGGATTGTGTACACCCTTAGGCTCACAAAGAACCCCATGCCATGAACAAAAAGAACCAGAGAAGTTGCAGGCTCAGAGAGGATGTCAAACTAATCTATTTGGTTGCTGGGATGCCAAATGCTTGAAGATCAACTCTTTCTTCTCTTTCGTTTCCATTCACTCGCTCTCTTTTTTTCTATGCAGGAAGGAACATTCTCTTTACGTAAGATCGCAATGAAAAATTTTATAGAAAAGAAATTAGATATATGTTTTTCATTTTATTGCTCTCTTTATAGAATTCCTATTGCAATTTTTCAAGGACAAACCAAATCACCGAAACCCTTTCGTTCAACAATAAAAATGGGATCTATCTGAGGGTGGTGGCCTTAGAACTTAGTGATGTCATGAGGACATGATAACTATATGTATTTGGAGAGTTCTCTTGAGCACATAATTTTTACTTCTATTGCATCTTGTCCAACATCTAGTGAATGGTGCTGTGTATTCTGCAGTTTGCTAAGGGAAATAGCACCACCTTGCCTCCAGCAGACAA
Organism: Gleditsia sinensis; assembly: GCA_037074535.1. Lineage (NCBI taxonomy): Eukaryota > Viridiplantae > Streptophyta > Magnoliopsida > Fabales > Fabaceae > Gleditsia > Gleditsia sinensis. The sequence continues at coordinate 50,048,717 of CM073467.1, read as the reverse complement.
CAGGTTTATTTGATTCTTTTTTTTAAAGTTATTTTTAAAATTTATATTTAAAAATTATTCTATAAAAAAAAATAAAAAAATTATTTGATAAATTATTTTAAAAAGATGTTATTTCTTACTTTTAGGTGTTATGAGAATAAAAACAAAAAATAAAAATAACTCTTTCTTATTTTTCATATTTTAAAAATAACTTATTTACAGAATTTATTTTTAAAATAATAACAGAAAATAATTTTTAAACAAATTTTTTTATTTTAAAATTAAAAAATTATTTTTAAAAATTGAAAACAAACAAACTCTTAACACTCAAATTTTATTGAAATTTTAGATTATCTAAAAATTTTAAGTTATGTTCAATTAAATTTAAGAAAATTAAATTAACTTAAAATTATTTTAAAAATTCATTTACGTGAATATATTAATTTGATTGGATTCATCAAAAATAATTTTTTTTATTACATTTAATTAAGTTAACTAAGTTATGCTCGTTCGTTGGGCCATTGTTGACTTATTAGATATCCAACTAGGCATACTGTTGTTATGCATAGGCTCTTTTATTTTCTATTTGGAAGAAAATAGATAGATTGACTATATAGTGTTAAGGGATCAAACAAGTTTTCTATCAAGTGCTTCTAAAACCGACTTCTCTCGACTGAATAACTATCATGAATATATAATATTATTTATATTTTTGATTTGGTGATCAGATTCATCCTTTTATTGTTTTCAATTTCTCCTCTTTCTTTCAATGTGGGACTTTATATCTCACATAATATTACAAACTTATACAACATTTTTGATATTTTTCTTTCCTCTTTATTTTTCTCCTTCATTTTCTCGGTGGACAACAACAATGTTTACCTCTTTATATTATAGTTGCTAGAAATTTTATGGAAAAAAAAAAGAGATAATTTTGCAATCACATTGACTGTCGAGCTACGGTGGAATTTTCTATTGTGAATTTTCTTTTCATACCTATGATTCCATTTTCTATCTATAACTCAAATAAATAAATAAAAATTGAATATTTGTTGAAGTGGATTATTACTCCAAATATGTTGAGATGTTGTCAATCACTGTTTATGTTTGGAATAGAAAAAAGAAACTTTTGTAATTAGTCTTAATATTTATGTTAGAATTTTTATATGATTAATTGAAGTTGAGACTTCATTAAAGTGTTGATATTTTTATGCATATAAATTCATGTGAGGACTATTCAAGCCAAACCAAGAAAGAATGACTACAAGTTAATAGTGATTTGGCAGTTTTTCTAAGGTATTTTATATATGGATGGCAATAATCCTTGTATTTCATGGGTATGTGAAAATTTTATTTATTTAAATCTAAGTATGGTAATTATAAAATGCATTTGGATCCAGGTAAAAATTTACCCACATTTTATATATATAACTATTTTTATTATACTAAATAACTATTTAAGAAAAATGTTGTTTGTAATAGTGCTCAATTATATGTGAATTTTATCTTTTGAATTTTTTTAGGCACTTTATTTTTATTTTATACAAAGGATTTTATGTAAATTAAATAAGTTAATAAAGATTTAGGGTGCGTTTAGTTTGCGAATACGTTTTCTGTTTTCATTTTCTATTTTTATTTTTTGAAAATAGTTTTTATTTTTTATTTTTTATATTTCTAAAAATACTTTTGGTTTATGTTTTCATTTTCACTATTTTTTAGTGATATTGTTGTATTTTTATTTTTACTATTTTATAATTATATAAATAGTAAAATATTGTGTATATAATTTAAAATAATTGTGAAAATCTCATCGTTACAATGCACTATAAAACTAACAATTCTGAAAACGTCTTTTTGGTGTTTTTAGAATTTTTAAAAATTCAAAAAACGTTTCCTAAAAATAAAAATAGAAAACAGTAAACAAATGCGTTTTTATGTCTGTTTTCAGTTTCCAATAAAAATGAAAACTGAAAACAGGCAAACCAAACAGACCTTTACTATTTTAAAATTTTTATGAGTAAATGGATTCTGATATGAGTCTTGAGATAAACCTAATAATTTTTTAAGATTCTGATTTGAGTATTATAATTGTTAGAAAATTTCCTTTCATAAAAAAAATAACAAAAAAGACACATTTATGTTGGATCAATAAGAAATAAGAAATAAAAAATAAATATTTGAAAGCATACATAAATTTATAATGATCAATTACTGTTTAAAATAGTGTGATTAGTCTTTTAAATCAACAAGTTTTCATTAGAGAACCCTTTAATTTTTCTTTGTATACTATATGTGACAATAGGTCATAAAAACATTATTATAACCACTATATATAGATAATTTTTTGTTATCTTTGTATTCATTTGAGATAAACCTAATAATTTTTTAAGATTTTGATTTGAGTATTATAATTGTTAGAAAATTTCCTTTCATAAAAACAATCACAAAAAAGACATATTTATGTTGGATCACTAAGAAATAAAAGATAAATATTTGGAAGCATACATAAATTTATAATGACTAACTACTGTTTAAAGTAGTGTGATTGGCCTTTCAAATCAACAAATTTTCATTAGAGAATCTTTAAATTTTTCTTTGTATACTATATCTCACAATAGGTCATAAAAAAATTATTATAACCATTATATATAGATAATTTTTTGTTATCTTTGTATTCATATTTTGTCCATCATAAAATAAAAACTATCATTTAAATCTATACAAATTAAATGCTCATATCCTATCGGATACATTAAAATTTAAATTACCAAAATTTAGTTAATCACTTTTATTTGGGTTTAACCTTATTTGACAATTTGTAACACATAATTATTCGCATATAGACTTTAAGTTGTATTAATGATCCAACAATAATATCCTATCCACACCCTATTTGTTATCATTCCTAATTTTAGATAAATTGTTTATCTATTCATTATTCGATTTATTTCATTTTCCTTACAATGCTGATGTGAACTGTGTAATGGTGAGGGTAATTATCGAGTGACTACCAGCGAAGTCCCACATCGGCTAGAATACTACTAGGCGAGGAGGTTTATAAGACTTTAAGTACCCTTAATTTAACAGCTTAATTTTTGGGGACGATTACTCCCTAAAGCATTTCTCTCGTATTTGATATCAAAACTTTGGTTCGGCTGGTCAGTGTGAGTTGCCCAAATCACCAACTGAGACAGATCGTATAAAAAAAGTCAAATTGCCGATTGATGTAGGTTGTCAAGATAAATGTGTCATGTAGTAGCTCATAGTGTAACCCATACACCTTACATAAGGATGTGTAAGTCAAAAAGAATAGACGAATTATATGAACTGTACAATAGTGAGAGTAATTATCGAATAATTATCAAAAAAATTTCACTTCGGCTAAAATACTACTATGTGGGAAGATTTATAAAACCTTAAAGAACTCTCACTCTAACAACTTGATTTTTAAAAATGATTACTCCCTAGAGTATTTCTCTCGTATCAAATGCTCTCTCCTTTTTCTTCCTTTGCATAATTGAAATTGATAAATGAGTTCTAATTTTTATTTATAAAAAAATACAAGGCAGAGTCTTAATTCTGGATAGGCCATAGGAACATGAGGAAACTTGCAACTGCGTTAGTGTTTTTGTAATTAAGATTCTATTTTTAATGGGTTCCTTGATTCAATCCTATACTAGGAATGTAGGATTACAAAAGTACGCTAATTTTTATTTATAAAAATGCTCTTTCTTTTCTATTTGGGCTTTTGTCTTTAATATCTAATATTTTATAACAAATTTAAATTTATAATTAATATTATTTGTAAAATTATGCCCGGATAAAAAAATTGGATATTGTGAAGATAATATTTGGTAGTTGTAGATTTTTTTTATAAAGTTATTTTTAATATATTTAATCTTTATTTTTTTAACAAGTACAAAAGCTATCAATTATAATACTATATTAAAATTTTTAAAATAACAAAATCCTTGTATTTCATGGGGGAAAAGCTAAGTCATTCTCAAACAAATTCCTGCGCATGGCACCGTTCAAAATCTAGTAATTAAAATACTAAATTGAGAAAAATTGAGAATAAGGGATTGAATTGAGAAAACTTGCATAATTCAAATATTAAAAAATTAATATACTTTTCTTATATTACAATAAGGATAAAATTTAAGTGTCGTTTTTAGAGTAATTGGTATCAATTTTAATAATAAAAATATGAATGTGAACTTTTTTTTATATTTCAATATTATATATATATATATATATATATATATATATATATATATATATATATATATATATATATATATATATATATATATATATATATATATATATATATATATATATATATAACTTCTTTACTACTCTAGGTTATCTATGATGTTTCAGCACAAAGCTTTTTTCTAATAATTTATAGAGTTGGAGAACGCAATAAAAACACACATGAATATTTGACTATACACTATATAAAAAAAAAAAAAAGCTTTTAATGACGATTTTTGTGTCATTAAAACATTTAAAGTCATTTCAAAAAAAATTTACCGACGAATTTTTGAATCGTTAAAGAGGAAAAAACAAAGGAGACTTATCACAATTTGCTTGCATATTAAGACTTGATCTCATCCTACAAGATACCCCTTTTTTGTTTATGGCTATTTCTTGTTGTGGTTTGGAATATTTTTTCTTTTACAAACGTTACAGAGTTTATATATATATATATATATATATATATATATATAGATATATATATATATATTAAATATATACAAGAATGTTCAGTGTGATTCAAGTTCTTTATGTAGAAAATAACACTTTTGTCACATCTCCAATTTAAGAGTACGTGAAACATATACTTTAGGAATAGATATTTATCATAACATATATAATACAATCCTTCATTATGGAAACAGATATAGATAGATTCTCTCATGTATATACAATAAATAGACCAAATCTATAAATATCAAAGTAATAACAGAAGCAGAGATACTGTCAGTGGCGTACAGAACATACTTTAGAGTACTAGTACAATATAAATTAAAATCTGCGAGCCTTGGAAATAAAGTAGACTCTCCCAGAGAATATGTCATATAACTGATCATCTATCTGAAAAATTAAACTATGTTTCTTTATTTGAAAAATGTAAAAATATCGTATAGTGAATTTGACAACTCAGTGAACAGATAACACCTCATATGACCTCCTAAGTCAGCATATTGATAAACTCATATTTTAAAGTTTGTCACAGAAAATATAGTCGGAAGTACATTCATATGAGACTCGCATTTCAAAAGATATTCAGTTGTATAAACTACAGAAATATATCAAACTTTTGAGATAAAATCATAACTTTTGTTGATGCATAATTAACATACGATATATGCACTGAAAATATACTCTTTTTACATAATGTTCATGTAACAACTCCATTTAAGTATCTATTTTCTTTTAAAATACCATGAAGTTATTACCTCGTTACAATTTAACTCAATATAACATTTATTTAATTTATACAATACAGAGTTCACATATATGTCATTAATCAAAACATACGTACAACATATCAAACACATAAAAATCTACATCTTATTTATTCTGGTTGACCAATTCTGGAGATACAGGTGCAGGTGGTTGCACTTTCACCGGGATTTAAGCCAACACGATCTACCCAACATAAAGTACTCGATCCAACGTGCACTAAAAGCCAGAGCTATAGAAAAATCTGCATAACTAATTTTCTGAACATGATATGGAAATATAGTGAGAATTAAATCTCAATAAGTTCAACAATAAATCATCATCAATATAGCTCATCGCGTCATACTCAGCTGTATAAACTACAAAAAATATCTTTGGTCACATGAATGCATTATATCTATGCACATAAGAATCATACAGTAATGATATGTATGACAGGATTAACTATTTTCAAAATATCATATGATGGCCATAAACTTATTCTCATTTCAAACTACCCCGGTCAGGGTGAGTATCCTCTACTCTCCGGTACGGGCTTTTCTCGCTCCGTCTAACATGGCTCACTTTCTCTTTCTTTTCTCATTAACATGATCATAACCGTTGGTAGGGCGTCCCCTACTGGTGCACCACACGGATTTCCATGTGATCGTGCTCATTTCTTTTCTTTTCACATTGATAGCCAAAAATATGCTTTCAATAACAAATATGTTCATCAAAATATAACTATTACCATAAATCATTGGTAATCATGCCATGAACATAACAATTTCAAATATCACTTTACAAAATATTTTCATGTCAGAATTTTACACTTAATATGGTAAGAAGTTTATACAATGGCAATGACTATGGCATATACTAGTCATTTATAAGATTCATCTTCTTTTTTAAATATTAATTTTATTTCTTTTTTTTCTTGATGCAGGTTTTCATCATATCTAACCTTCTCTTACTAATAAGAGTATAACTCCCTCAATCGAACTCCGATGTAGGTGATCTTGGTGTCAATTTCAAGATAAAACAATTATCTAAAACTATTATGTTTAACATTGTAGCGAAATATTAAAAAATCAAGGTGATATTACTCCCTAAATGTACAGGTTATTTATTCTCGAATAGGTTCTGACCTCTACCTACTAATCGGACCATATCTACCTCATATGGACTCCCACTTGAGTGATTCCAGTGGTTAAAAATCCGTGACACACATATCTATAATTCTTATGTTAACCATTTATTTTAATTCTATATAGATAATTCCCAGAAATTAAAATACAAAAGCTATCCTAATATATTCTTCCCTCATGAACCATTTTCTGACCTTTGACTACTAATCAGCTCATATCTTCCTCATATTGACTCCAAATTGAATGATTCCAGTGGGTAAAAAACCATAACACACATAGATATAATTATTATGTTAATTATTTATTTTAATTCCATACAGATAATTTCCAGAAATTAAAATACAAAAGCTATCCTAACATATTCGTCCTTAATGAACCATTTTTTGACCTTTCACTACTAATCCGACCATATCTACCTCATATAGACTCCAAATTGAATGATTCCAGTGGTTAAAAATCCGTGACATATATATCTTTAATTATTATGTTAACCATTTATTTTAATTCCCTACAGATAATTTCCAAAAATTAAAACACAGAAGCTATCCTAACATATTCTTCCCTGATGAACCATTTTCTGACCTTTACTTACTAATCGGACCATATCTACCTTATATGGACTCCAAATTGAATGATTCCAGTGGCGAAAAGTCCGTGACATATATATCTTTAATTCTTATGTTAACCATTTATTTTAATTCCTTACAAATAATTCTCAGAAATTAAAACACAGAAGCTATCCTAACATATTCTTCCCTGATGATCCATTTTCTGACCTTTGCTTACTAATCGGACCATGTCTACCTCATATGGACTCCAAATTGAATGATTCTAGTGGATAAAAATCCATGACACATATATATTTAATTCTTATGTTAACCATTGATTTTAATTTCTTACAGATAATTCCCAGAAATTAAAACACAGAAGCTATCCTAACATATTCTTCCCTGATGAACCATTTTCTGACCTTTAATTACTAATCGGACCAGATCTACCTCATATGGACTCCAAATTGAATAATTCCAGTGGATAAAAATCCGTGACACATATATCTTAAATTCTTATGTTAACCATTTATTTTAATTCCCTATAGATAATTCCCAAAAATTAAAACACAGAAGCTAAAAATTTTGCCACCCATAGGCATACCTATGCAGAACTTTCTATACCAGTCTAAGTATTCAAACATACATCACATGCAAGATCAATATGTAACATGATATAGCAACATCATGACCAATTATCAAAGTTTTAAGATCAAAATCTCATATAAATATTATAAGTTTCAAAAGTTTTCTTCAAAAAGAAATATTGTTAAACTTACCTGGAACTCTTAGTCCCCTAGACTTTTCCTTCCTCTTTCTTCCTTTCTTCCTCTCCTTTTCTCACTCTACCTTGCTTCTATTTTTCCTCTCCCTCACTTAGACCAAATTATAATGTTGTAAAGGTGGGTTTTCTTATATAGACCACCAAATAATTCACCTTTCATGATCATGGGCCTATCTTATCACAATTATATTACACTTGATTGAATTTTTGAAAAACAAACAACTTATGTTCTTCTCTTCCTCTTCCTTAGTCAAGATATGGATAGGAAAAGGAGATTTATATTTTGAAAATTATGATGATATGTTCTTAAGATAAGGGACAAGGTTCTTTTGATTTAGGGATTCATTTCCATTTTCTTTTATTTTAAACAAGTATGATAGTTTTGCCTTTTTAGGTGACAAATTTCTAGCCCTTGAATCTCCATTATTTGGTTGATATTATTTGTGTGGGATATGAATGTTTTGTCCTAATGCCATGTATTATCATACCACTTGCTAAAATTATGAGTGTAGGATATAGATGTTTTTGTCCTAAAGCCTTGTATTATCATGCCACTTGGCAAAATTATGAATATAGAATCACACCACTTGCTAAATTTTTGTCCTAATGCCATGTAACCTAATCTTTATTATTATTACATTATTATATCATCACCTAATTTATTTATTTTTATTTTTTTTCTTGGATTTGAGCTTATTCCTACCCATTATGGGCTTATTTCTACCCATTTTCTTTACTTTGGATAAAATTCTACCTTTCTTAGAGGGCTTGGTCACATTTTCATAATTTTTGGGCTATCGGTCCAATTACTATATCCTAGTCCAAATCTATGTTTTATTTCTTACTTAGGTTATCCAATGGGCTTGCTAGAAACTTATGTAAAGTGAAAAAACTCTATATGAAGTGTCCATAAGTAAAAGCCCAATGTATGGGTAAAGATTTAAAACTTAGTAATTCTAGTTCTTGAATTAGGAAAAATTACCCTAATCCAATATTCTTGAAATTTTAAGACCTTTACTTGTTTCTAAAAAATTTATCTTCCTTATCTAAGAATTTTGCATCTCTTTAGTATGTTATTTCTAATTTTTTATATATTAGGTTTTCCCTCTTTATTTGTTCTTTTAATGTTAGAAACATTTTCTATGCATATACATAAGGTGAAGAATTTCTAAGGATTATATTTCCTTAGATATCTAAAATATTGTCTGATAAATTTTATTTTTTTAATTAAATATTTATGTACTTTTATCAATAAAAGAAATGAAATTAGGGATGTTACATTTCTCTCCCCCTAAAAGAAATTTTGTCCTCAAAATTTCAGAAATTACCTAATAAGAACAATTGCGGATATTTCTTCCTCATGACTTCTTCCAGCTCCCAAGTTACTTCTTCCGGAGTCAAACCTTCCCATAACACCTTAACAAGGGGAATTGTTTTATTTCTCAGTTGCTTCACGTCAGTGTCCAATATGGATGCAGGTACTAGCTGGTATGTCATGTTCTCCTTTATTTGGATTGGTTCATCCTGTATTACATGTGATGAATCTAGAAGATACTTCCGCAGCTGTGATACGTGGAAAACATTATGCAGGTTGGACAAATTAGGTGGGAGAGCAACTTGATATGCTGATGTCCCTACTTTCTTCAGAATTTGGTAGGGTCCCAAAAATCGCAGACTTAGCTTTCTTGTTTTGAGAGACCTACCAACTCCAGTAGTTGGGAAAAGTTTCAGAAATACATGGTCTCCTTCCTCAATCTCTAGAGGTCTATGTCTCTTATCGTAGTAACTCTTTTGCCGACTCTGAGCTGTAAGTATTTTGTTTCGTATCATCCTGATTTGTTCAGTGGTTTGTTGAACTAGATCAGGACCCAACAAATTCTTTTCTCCTACCTCGAACCAATATAGTGGAGATCGGCACTTTCTACTGTATAAAGCTTCATAGGAGGCCATCTTAATACTAGAGTGATAGCTATTATTATAAGCAAACTCTACTAAAGGTATGTACCTATCACATCCTTTACCTTGCTCTATCACACAGGCCCTCAAAATATCTTCTAGGGTTTGAATAGTTTGTTCTGTCTGCCCATCAGTCTGAGGATGGTAGGCAGTACTGAACCGCAACTGAGTACCAAAAGCTTCCTGCAACGCCTTCCAAAACCTCGACGTGAACCTCGGATCTCGATCAAAAATAATATTTAAGGGAATCCCATGCACTCTAACTATTTCCTAGACGTACAGTTGGGCTAATTTATCCAGTGAAAAGTTAATTTTTATGGGCAGAAAGTGAGCAGATTTGGTTAATCTATCAACTATTACCCAGATAGAGTCATGTCCCATTGAAGTCTTAGGTAAACCCACAATAAAGTCCATCGAGATACTGTCCCATTTCCATTTAGGGATTTCAAGAGGATTTAGAAATCTCGCTGGCTTTTGATGCTCCAACTTCACCTTTTGGCAAATGAGACATTTCGCCACGAACTCCGCAATATTCTTTTTCATCCCTGGCCACCAATACATCCTCTTTAAGTCCTGGTACATTTTAGTGCATCCAGGATGGACTGTGTATTTACTCTGATGCGCTTCCTGTAGGATCTTAGTCCTCAACTCTCGTTCTTGAGGGACACAAATCCTTCCCTGATACATGATTGCTCCATCTTCCATGACAAAAAAATTACCTTGGTCTTTATGATCCTGTAAGTATTGGTCGTGAGCTAGAGCCTCTTTGATCTGGGCTCTAAGGTCACACTCTATACTTAAACCATTAATGATTAGTTTCTTTGAGGAAAAAGTAGTGTCCATCTTCAAATTTTGAAACTCCTCTAGCATTTGCATCTCATACACCATCATCTGACCCATGTGCAGAGATTTTTGACTCAAGGCATCTGCTACAACATTCGCCTTCCCGGAATGATACTTTATCTCAAACTTGTAGTCATTGAGGAATTCTACCCATCTTTGTTGCCTCATATTTAACTCCTTCTGATCAAAGAGATATTTAAGACTCTTGTGATCGCAATATACTTCAAAGGTTGCTCCGTATAAGTAATGTCGCCAAATCTTTAAAGCAAACACCACCGCCGGCAATTCAAGATCATGGGTTGGATAGTTTCCTTCGTGAGGTCTTAGTTGCCTAGAGGCGTAAGCAATTACTCTCTTATCTTGCATCAGCACACATCCTAGCCCTTTCTTTGAAGCGTCACTATACACTTCAAAATGCCTTGTGGGGTCTGGAATAATTAAAACAGGAGGAGTGGTCAGTCTTGTCTTCAGCTCTTGAAAATTAGCTTTACATTGATCAGTCCATTTGAAAGGACTTCCCTTCCTGGTCAATTTAGTCAATGGCAAGGCTATACGAGAGAAGTTTTGTATAAACCTCCTATAGTATCCTGCCAAACCTAGGAAACTTTTGACTTCCGTAATTGTCTTTGGTCTCTCCCACTTAATCACTGCTTCCGTCTTACTAGGATCTACGGCTACCCCTCTATTCGAGATGATATGTCCGAGAAACTTCACCTCTGATAGCCAAAATTCACACTTCTCCAATTTAACATATAAATTTTTCTCTTTCAGCACTTGTAGCACGATTCAGAGATGTTGTTCATGTTCTTTTTCACTCTTAGAATATATCAAGATGTCATTAATGAACACTACAACAAATTGATCTAGGTAGGGTCGAAAAATGCGATTCATGTAATCCATGAAAATTGCAGGTGCATTCGTCAACCCAAAGGGCATTACGAGAAACTCATAGTGCTCATACCTAGTCTTGAAGGCAGTTTTTGGTACGTCTTCCTCCTTGATCCTAATCTGATGATATCCTGATCTCAAGTCAATTTTAGAAAAAATGAAGGCTCCCTTCAATTGATCCAATAAGTCATCTATCCTAGGGAGAGGGTACTTATTTTTTATAGTCACCTTATTCAGCCGTCTGTAATCTATGCATAGTCTCAAGCTCCCGTCTTTCTTCTTAACAAACAATATAGGAGCTCCCCAAGGTGATACACTCGGTCTAATGAATTGCTTATCTAAAAGTTCCTCCAACTGCTTCTTGAGTTCCTGTAGTTTCTTTGAGGCCATTCGATATGGTGCAATAGAGATAGGCCCTGTCCCAGGTAGGAGATCAATAGAGAACTCTATCTCTCTCTTGGGAGGTAAGCCTAGAATATCTGATGGAAATACTTCAGGAAACTCGTTGGCTATTGGGATTTCATCAAGCTTCGATTCGACTTCTAGGTTTGATAAATACAAGAGAATGTATCCAAGTACTCCATTCTTCAACTCCCTATTAACTTGATTAGCATGTAGCATCAATAACTGGACCTCCTCTTTCGGAGGAGGAGGTAGAAATTCAACGGTCTTGTTACAATAATTCAGCAAGACTCGATTTCTAGACATGCAGTCTAACCCTAGAATGACCTCAATACCTCTTAAAGGTAAACAGACGAGGTCTACAGAAAATTTTTTCTCCTGGATGGTGACTTGACAGTCTTTACATACAGAGGAAGTTAATACCCGTTCCCCTGTAGGGGTTACTACGGATAGCTCATAGGGAGTTTTAGAAATAGGAAACTGAAACTTCCTAATACATTCTTCCGATATAAATGAATGACTAGCACCAGAGTCAAATAACACCATAAGAGAAAATCCATAGATATAGTATGTACCTTGAATCATTTCAAAAGATTGAGCTGCCTCTTGGCTGCTCAGGGTGAAAACCCTTCCTTTCACCTGAGGCCTCTATTCTGGCTGCTTCCCCACATTCTGTGGGCAGTTTCTCACAAAACGTCCCTTCTGTCCACAATTGAAGCAGACATCTTGTCCCATGTAGCATGGCCGGTTACTATGCATGCGTCCGCACTTAGTACACTTGACTGAGGAGAGGTCTTGTTGAAAAGGTCGAGGACCCGCAGTCAATGGCATCTTACCAGCTCCATATCCACTTCTTCTCACGTTCTTTCCAGGGTTGGGAAAATTTTTCTTCCTCTTCCATAGGTTTTGCCTTTGCTTCTTGTCCTCCACTGCCCTTAAACTCTTTTCCAGGAGTCTGCATTTATTTATCAGAGGTACAAACTCCCTGATCTCAATAGCTATAATAGCATTCTTTATCTCCGGGTTTAATCCTACTTCAAACTTAACTGCCTTCCATGCTTCATCTGGGTTATATCGCAGATAAGAGGAGAACTTAGACAGCTCCTCGAACCTTGCGATATACTGGTCCACGGTCATGCTGCCTTGCCTGAGTTGGAAAAATTTGATCTCTTTCTCTGCCCGTACAATACTTGAAAAGTACTTTTCAAAAAAAATGTCCTTGAACACTTGCCAGGTGATATGTCTTCCCTGATGAGCTAAAAGTTCTCTAGCTCCACGCCACCAGTATTTTGCTTCATCCTTTAATATATATGCAGCAAAAATAACTTGCTGCTCTTCAGTACAACCCATCACTTCAAAGATTTTCTCTAATTCCCTTATCCACCTTTCGGCTACCGTTGGGTCATAGCCACCTTGGAAACAAGGTGGTCTAATCCTCAGGAACTCGGATATGCCATTATCTTTTTTAACCATCCGGTTGTTAGCACCATTCTCACCATTTAGGTTATTAGCATTCTGGAGATATTGTAAAATTTGGTTGGTGGTCATGACTTGGTCTCGAATTGCCGTGGCAAGGTTGTGCAGGGTTTCCTCTGCATTGGTTGCTGGATTCCTCTTTGGTGGTGCCATTTCCTACTATGGCAAAAACAAAGTTATGTTGCTATTGAGGTGATCTAGCCCAATAGTTAGTTCAAAAAATATTTAATAGCATTCATAACACCACCTCGGCATATAGATAGGAAACACTAGTAATTTCTTACCTATATGAATCACTGATTCCCTACACAGCAAAACCACAACATACTCAAGACACTATAAGATTGATTCAGATAACCATCCACCCACTGGCCATCTAGGATCGACCTACTCTGATACCAATTATGTAACAACTCCATTTAAGTATCAATTTTTTTTTAAAATACCATGAAGTTATTATCTCGTTACAACTTAATTCAATATAACATTTATTTAATTTATACAATACAGAGTTCACATACATGTCATTAATCAAAACATACATACAACATATCAAACACATAAAAATCTACATCTTATTTATTCTGGTTGACCAATTCCGAAGATACAGGTGCGGGTGATTGCACCTTCACTGGAATCTAAGCCAACTCGACCTGCCCAGCATAAAGTACTCGATCCAACGTGCACTAAAAGCCAGAGCTATAGAAAAATCTGCATAACTAATTTTCTGAACATGATATGGAAATATAGTGAGAATTAAATTCCAGTAAGTTCAACAATAAATCATCATCAATATACCTCATCACGTCATGTTCAGCTGTATAAACTACAGAAAATATCTTTGGTCACATGAATGCATTATATCTATGCACATAAGAATCATACAGTAATGATATGTATGACAGGATTAACTATTTTCAGAATATCATATGATGGCCATCAACTTATTCTCATTTCAAGTCATCCCGGTCAGAGTGAGTATCCTCTACTCTCCGGTACGGGCTTTTCTCTCTCCGTTCGACATGGCCCACTTTCTCTTTCTTTTCTCATTAACATGATCATAACCGTTGGTAGGGCATCCCCTACTGGTGCACCACACAGATTGCCATGTGACCGTGCTCATTTCTTTTCTTTTCACAAGGATAGCCAAAAATATGCTTTCAATAACAAGTATGTTCATCAAAATATAACTATTACCATAAATCATTGGTAATCATGCCATGAACATAACCATTTCAAATATCACTTTATAAAATATTTCCATGTCAAAATTTTACACTTAAGATGGTAAGAAGTTCATACAATGGCAATGACTATGTCATATACTAGTCATTATAAGATTCGTCTTCTTTTTTAAATATTAATTTTATTTCTTTATTTTCTTGATACAGGTTTTCATCATATCTAACCTTCTCTTACTAATCAGAGTATAACTCCCTCAATTGAACTCCGATGTAGGTGATCTTGGTGTCAATTTCAAGATAAAACAATTATCTAAAACTATTATGTTGAACATTGTAGCGAAATATTAAGAAATCAAGGTAATATTACTCCCTAAATTTATAGGTTATTTCTTCTCAGATAGGTTCTGACCTCTACCTAATAATCGGACCATATCTACCTCATATGGACTTCAACTTGAGTGATTTCAGTGGCTAAAAATCCATGACACACATATCTATAATTCTTATGTTAACCATTTAGTTTAATTCCATACAAATAATTCCAAGAAATTAAAATACAGAAGTTATCCTAACATATTCTTCGCTGATGAACCATTTTCTGACCTTTGACTACTAATCAGCTCATATCTTCCTCATATGGACTCCAAATTGAATGATTCCAGTGGACAAAAATGCGTAACACACATAGATATAATTCTTATGTTAACTATTTATTTTAATTCCATACAGATAATTCCCAAAAATTAAAATACAGAAGCTATCCTAACATATTTTTGCCTAATGAACCATTTTCTGACCTTTCACTACTAATCCGACCATATCTACCTCATATGGACTCCAAATTGAATGATTCCAGTGGACAAAAATCCATGACACATATATGTTTAATTCTTATGCTAACCATTTATTTTATTTCCCTACAGATAATTCCCAGAAATTAAAACACAGAAGCTATCCTAACATATTCTTCCCTGATGAACCATTTTTTGACCTTTGCTTACTAATCGGACCATATCTACCTCATATGGACTCCAAATTGAATGATTCCAGTGGCTAAAAGTCCGTGACATATATATCTTTAATTCTTATGTTAACCATTTATTTTAATTCCCTACATATAATTCCCAAAAATTAAAACACAGAAGCTATCCTAACATATTCTTCCCTGATGAACCATTTTCTGACCTTTGCTTACTAATCAGACCATGTCTACCTCATATGGACTACAAATTGAATGATTCCAGTGGATAAAAATCTGTGACACATATATCTTTAATTCTTATGTTAACCATTCATTTTAATTCCCTACAGATAATTCTCGAAAATTAAAACACAGAAGCTATCCTAACATATTCTTCCCTGATGAACCATTTTCTTACCTTTGATTGCTAATCGGAGCATATCTACCTCATATGAACTCCAAATTGAATAATTCCAGTGGCTAAAAATCCACGACACATATATCTTTAATTCTTATGTTAACCATTTATTTTAATTCCCTATAGATAATTCCCAGAAATTGAAACACAGAAACTAAAAATTTTGCCACCCATAGGCATACCTATGCAGAACTTTCTATACCAGTCTAAGTATTGAAACATACATCACATGCAAGATCAATATGTAACATGATATGGCAACATCATGACCAATCATTAAAGTTCTAAGATCAAAATCTCATATAAATATTATAAGTTTCAAAAGTTTTCTTCAAATAGAAATATTGTTAAACTTACTTGGAGCACTTAGTCCCCTAGACTTCTCCTTCCTCTTTCTTCCTTTCTTCCTCTCCTTTCCTCACTCTACCTTGCTTCTATTTTTCCTTTCCCTCACTTGGACAAAATTATAATGTTGTAAGGGTGGGTTTTCTTATATAGACCACCAAATAATTCACCTTTCATGATCATGGGTCTACCTTATCACAATTAGATTACACTTGGTTGAATTTTTGGAAAACAAACAACTTATGTTATTGTCTTCCTCTTCCTTAGTCAAGATATGCATTGGAAAAGGAGATTTGTATTTTGAAAATTATGGTGATATGTTCTTAAGATAAGGGACAAGGTCCCTTTGATTTAGGGATTCATTTCCATTTTCTTTTGTCTTAAACAAGTATGATTGGTTTGCCTTTTTAGGTGGCAAATTTCTAGCCCTTGAATCTCCATTGTTTGGTTGATATTATTTGTGTGGGATAGGAATGTTTTGTCCTAATGCCATGTATTATCATACCACTTGCTAAAATTATGAGTGAAGGATATAGATGTTTTTGTCCTAAAGCCTTGTATTATCATGCCACTTGCCAAAATTATGAATGTAGAATCACACCACTTGCTAAATTTTTGTCTTAATGCCATATAACCTAATCTTTATTATTATTACATTATTATATCATCACCTAATTTATTTTATTTTATTTTTTCTCTTGGATTTGGGCTTATTCCTACCCATTTTCTTTGCTTTGGATAAAATTATACATTTCTTGGAGGGCTTGGTCACATTTTCATAATTTTTGGGCTATCGGTCCAATTACTATATCCTAGTCCAAATCTATGTTTTATTTTTTGCTTAGGTTATTCAATGGGCTTGATAGAAATTTATGTGAAGTGGAAAAACTCTATATGAAGTGTCCATAGGTAAAAGCCCAATGTATGGGTAAAGATTTTAAACTTAGTAACTCTAGTTCTTGAATTAGGAAAAATTACCCTAATCCAATGTTCTTGAAATTTTAAGACTTTTACTTGTTTCTAAAAAATTTATCTTCCTTATCCAAGAATTTTGCATTTCTTTAGTATGTTATTTCTAATTTTTTTTCGTATTAGGTTTTCCCTCTTTATTTGTTCTCTTAATGTTAGAAATATTTTCTATGCATATACATAAGGTAAAAAATTTCTAAGGATTATATTTCCTTAGATATCTAAAATATTGTCTAATAAATTTTATTTCGTTAATTAAATATTTATGTACTTTTATCAATAAAAGAAATGAAATTAGGGATGTTACAGTTCAAGCATGTCAAAGCTCTCAATATACTCAATTCACTCATTTGCTATACGTATAGTGATCGATCGACTACAGTCACAATAGTTAATTAAGGAATGTGAGCTTATCACCTTTCTGTTTCCTCACATTACCACTGACTACAGTCATAATAGGTAATCAAGAAATGTGAATTCATCACCCTTCTACCTCCTCATATTACCACTATCACCCGGTTGGAATGGCCCTTTCCTTAACTCACTCAAGCTAATAGGGCGTCTCCTACTCAGTACCGTTTCAAACCATACAACCTGTCGATATTCATCAATATATATATAATATAATTGCATATCCATCAAATGCAATACATAATTATCAAGTGACTCGCCATGTATTTTACGCTTGCCATTCAATCATATTCAGCAACTTTATAGTTTTACATATCAATGCCTTGTACACATAATATTCACTTTACCAAATGATAATAAATACATTTAAAACCACATATTCAATGAGTTTCAAAATCTATTTATAAAACCATACCCTTCTTGAACTATATGCCAATTAGTAAACAAAGCAGATATTTTAACATATTTCAGAAACTTATGATAGAATAAATAATTTATAAACATAACCATTTATATATTTAAAGTTCAAGAAGAGCATAGAGTAAGTCATAGAAAGAATTATCTACTCACAGAGTAAGAGCTCTAGGTTGAGCAGCTAAAAATGCACTTTTTTAATTCCAATTTGATTAAATAGATCTCAAAAATGAGTCTAAAAGGTCCAAAAACTTAAGAAATGATCTCAGGAGTTTGGTTAACGCTGGTCAACCGATGGTCACTGTTCATGGCCAAAAATATTGTTCACAGACCGAATCACTATTTATGTAGGGTCGGATTTACTGTTCACATCAATCGAAATCACTATTTACATTGGTAGGAGTTATTGTTCATGACACCAAAAGTTGTCAAATGACTGAGAAACTTCATATCCTATAGTTTATCTATCTCCTGAATTCATCTACGGTGTCATATTTCAATTTGACGTCTCTAAATAAAAGTTTCAAAATTTACTTTTTTTAAAGATTTTCTACTTCTGATCTATAGCGATTCTGCGGTCCATTTAAAAAATTGTTCAACCAAAATTATAGTACTCTTCGCCCTAAATCCAGTGGTATCCTAATTTTTGAGATCAGAGGCTCAAAGATACACCAGATCTAGAGAGAAAAAGAACTATTTATATACGAAGGTTACGACAATTTTTTCCTTCTTTTAAAAAAATAATAATAATTGAGGGTTCAAATAGCAATTTTCTAATTGTTGGAGGAAATCTTTGCAAATTTCATTATTGACACTTTGACCCCTAAACTTTTAGAAAATTACATTTTAACCCTAAAAATATTAATAAGATTTCATTTTCATCCTTAAAACATTTCAATTACATACCTACTCCTTTATTTCTTTTAATAATCCATACATAAATGAAAATTACTAAATCTTAGGGGTGTTACAACATTACTCTATTAAAACTAAACTAACAAAGTCTCCAAATTTACATAATTACTTAACATTAGTTACTAAAAGTTTTACTATATACGAATTAGTCTCTAAATTTATAAAACTCACAATCAATTAGTTCTTCGGTACATGGTTAAGAAAATAACAAAAAGACTAACTTGTACATTGTGAATAATTTGGGAACTAATGTTAAAGGACTATATAAATTTATAGGCTAATTTATAAGTTTAATCTTTTGTTAAAGATACAGAGTAAGCAAAACCACCAATAATTAGTTATTACTTGGGTCATTGGATATAATGACATTCATGACTCATTTGGTGGTCAGGATAGGATAACAGATAGGATAACAACAAGATAGGATATGGGCCTGATAAACTTCTATCCTATCATGTGTTTGATGTACAAGAAGATAGGCATTATGCTATCCTATCATGTGTTTAGAGTAAATCAGATAATGGTAGGATATGATATAAATGGTATAAAATGACAAAATTACCCTTATAATAAAATTACATATATACTTATTTAAAATCAATTTTAATACAATATTTTTTATTACTTTATACATTGGTATAAATTCTAAAATAAAATAAAATATATATAATTAACAAAATAATATGGATAAATTAATATATCATATAATGATTGACTACTTCACAACAATATAATCAAAATAACCATTTAATTGTATGTTATTTGACTTAGTTGCAATATAACCATTTAGAAAGTTAAACAATATAAAATCATTGTCATCCATAAATTTCACCAAGTCATTCTCATTCATATATTTATATAAAATCATTGTCATCCATAAGTTTCATCAAGTCATTGTTCATCTATAAAATTCAACAATATAAAGTCATTTAAAAAGTTATACATTATACATTCAAATCATAAATATAAGTTTTTAAATCAAAATAGGCCATCATTCATATATACATCAAACTAAGATAAAAAATAAAGTTACCAAAAAAAGTAAATTTTATGAGAAAAACTATAACAATGATTTTACAAATGTAAGACGTCTAACGTCATCAGCACCCCAAAAGATATGCAACCGATGTGGCACTGATAGTATTTTTTTCTACTACAGCAAAACACTCTTGATTTGTCAAATTCATTTTCTCCAAATCATTCAAAAGATTCTTAGAATCATTAAATACATCCTTGGCAACTCCAATACGATCTGCAACTTTACTAAGCCATTCTGAACTCTGTTTTAGCCACGTCCAAAAATTCTTCCTTGACTCATTTATACTGCTAACAATTATGTTTGTTCCTCTATTTTTTTTCATTGAATGACTTTCCACGCAATCACTCTTTCTCTTAGATTGAGTTTGATTTACAGATGTTGACTGTGTCAAATCTTTCTCAAACTCTTCATCATCATTTTCTTCAAGCTTTTTATCTAATTTCTTAACAGCATCAGTAGGAGCAACGACTCCTTTACCAATGCTACGATCTTTTCCAAAAGCAAGTGCAAGCTTATCAAGCAGCAAGATCGGTGTATATCTGTAATTCTTTGCATTTGGATGACTCTACACAAAATAAAAATACTTGAATTAATCATAAGTAGAAAGTGAAACAAAATAATTCATAAGAGAGGAAAAATAATAAATACTAACCTTTATATACTCAGTCCACACATCATCACTATCTACTTTAATCATTTTTTTTCGTCATCCCAGCCAAATCTACTTTGATTTAGCATATCATAAACTATTGCATAGATAGCCCTTAACCTCTTTATTGCAGACTTAATAAGTGGTTTCACTTTGATTCCACATCCAGGAAACCTTTACTCTATCTTTGTCTCAATCATTTTCAAAGTATGCACTTTGAATTGTCCATTGTCACATCTATCGCCTTGGTTCACGGCTTCAATCAATATATCAAGAAGGGCTCTGTCCTCTTGATTAGACCATTGCCTACGATCTCTCTCTTTTTCCTGATAGCTTGTTGTATACTGCTCTCGGATTCCATTCTTATCTCATTACCAAAATATAAATCAAAAATATTTTATGCAATATATGAAGAAAAAGACCAAGTACAAATAACACATGTATCAAATCCAATAAACAAACAATATAAAATTACAAGCAAAGTATTTATTCAAATTATAAATTACAGATATTGTAGATGTTTCAAATTCTTTCAAGAAATACATAAACGAAACAACCAGACAAAATAAAATTACAAATAAGGAACTAGCAACTAAATAATCAACCTATGTGTCTATTAGCAAGCCATTCATTCCACATTTATGTTGCTATATTTTTTCTCCAAGTAGACCACTCATTACTTGTCTCAATTGTGCTAATAGGATCAGCATGTGCCATATCCTCATTTTGTAGTTGTACATCCAATTCTGCATCCAATTGTTCTTCCATTGGGTCAGTAGGCATTTCTCTTCTAATAAAATTGTGTAAGAGACAACAAGTAATTATAATGTAGTTTTGAGTTTTGATTGAGTAAAAATACCGATTTCTAAGTATAGCCCAATGCATTTTTAATAATCCAAAAGTTCTCTTTATCATATTTCTTGCCATTGAATGTCTCATATTAAAAAGCTCTTCCTTATTTGATGGTATGTATTCGTGTCTCCATTCACTGTGATGGTAGCGACATCCTCTATATGGAGCAAGAAATCCTTCATAGTTTGTAAACCCACCATCCATAAGGTAATAATACCCTATGATAAAATAAAATTGTTAATTGAACATATTAATAATTACTCATTCATTACTATTAATTCATCTCTACCATGTAAATCTTTTTTACCTGTTAGGACTCTTAAACCATTCCTCTTAGAAATGGCATCCTACAGTACTCTTGAATCTGATGCTGATCATTCCCATCCAGGTAATACATATATAAATTTCATATCCTTTGAACACACACCTAAGACATTGGTTGATATATCTCATTTTCTATTACGATATTTCGATTTATCAATTGTTGGCACATTAACTTTGATATGTGTTCCATTTAATGCCCCAAGACAACTCTATATACAAATACAAATAAAATGTTAACATTTAACAAACTAGAGTGTAATTGTTAATGTATTCTATAACACAAACACCGTACCTTAAATCATTTTCATCTCTCATTTAAGCAATCTTGTGAAATAGGATCTGGTCCTCTAAGGAGTGTTTCGCAATCGTAAGACACTTTTCAACACTTTATTAAAGTACCTATTAATTTTTTTTCCAAACCTTTTAAACAAAAATTTAATGACTCGATTTTTAGAATGATGTGCCAATATGTGTAAGAACATAGCCACTTGTTTTTCAATACTTACTAGTCCATCCTCTCTTAATCTGCCTTCAATACAAAGGAGAAAGCATAATGAACGAAATGACCTAACATCCATGCGAAGATGATCAACAGATGTAACATCATCTTAGTTTATCAATCCCTCTAAAATTTCTCTCCTTAAACCCTCTCTAACCCTTAGTTGTTCCCTAGAACTATGATTTTCATAAAACTACAATGCATAAAGACTCACAGTAATAAAAATTACAAAACACATCCCAATCATCTCTAAAAATATTTCTTCCAAAAGTAGATATGACATAATTTCAAGCTGATCTTCTAAATTCATATTTAACTATACAAATAACAAGAAAAAAATAAACAACTTAAATAGAGACCATGAAATCAAGAAGAGTACAATCAAATAGCTAAAAACAAAAAAAATCTCTGAATTCAGTAGCTCGAGGAAGAAAATGAGGAAATAAAAAGCCAAACAACGCTCAAGGAAAGATGGATGAAAGGAATTTGCTTAGATGCACAAAATATGTAAAAAATTTATGCATCGGTGATCATATTATATAAACATGCATATAATTACCAGTTCACCACTAAAGCACGAATTGAGTAAGTAAATATGCAGACATCAAAGTATATAACTGTTAAAATTCAGTCTTCCTAATTTCATTCATCAAAATAGAGTTCATTTAAACCTTTCTTCTGATTTATAAAACAGACATCAAAGTTTCTACTAATCATCGAATATACTACACATTTTAGTATGATTTTGATTGCAATTAAATTTAAAAAAAAAAAAATAACCAGCATTTCCATTTTAAGAGGTTTATCACATGCTGACAGTCATATAGAAGTAAAGGGAAGCAAAATTGGTACAACTGATAAACAGATATATTAAATCTATATATAGTAGCTAATAATTGTTACTTTAAGCTCAACTACGTTGTAAAGCAATATGCACATAAATTGAATTCATACGTCTAAGAAATAGATCTAAAAGGAAGTTCAATTTCTTAAATATCATAGAATTGATTAAAGAAATTTCAACATACAACCATAAACCAAAAACATGTTAGTGGCCAGTGAACCAATAGTATCCACTTTGATAATCAAATGTAAACTCATCATGGCCTTTAGTAGCCAAAATATCATAAAGTGTCAAGCTTTTCAATAGATATGGGTTTCAAAACTAAGGAGGTAAAGGGGGTAATTTACTAATCTTAATCAACCACTCATTTTGTGCTAGTTTGGATTTAGTAAGATTAGCAATCAACAGAAGAGAGAAAGCATTTACAAATTACAGTTTACCATTTAAAGTAAATGAACCATTACATGGTTACGCATAGAAATTCAAAACAAATATACCAACTAGAATTTTTCTCAAGAAGAGAGCATAGCTGCCATTTGTAAAACAAGTTTCTAATTTTCTCAAGAAGGGAGAGTAGGGAATTGATCCCCATATTTGACACTTAGAGAAGTGCCAATTAAGCCAAGCTCATGGACATGATTAATTTGCCTCTTTAGTTTTCTTCCATTGTAATTTGATCAAGAATTCAAGAACAATTAAAAAAAAGATGTGAAGTCTAGGGACTACATATTAATTGAAATTAAACTCAACTACATGATCTAGAAAAACAGCCGGGGAGAGAGATCCAAAAAAGTACAAAGATATGCACCAGGTGGCAAAGGAATCCTTTCCATCACTGCCTAGGTGCAAAACTAAGGTTAAGGCAACCACCCCAATCCTCTTCCAGTTTATGCCAAAAAGTTATATCAAGAAACTAACTCGATGCTTCAAAATACCATAATTAGTTCAAATTTCAGCTGGTGTCAAATCTAGCATCAACATTTTCAAATATTCTCTATACTATCAAACTCTCCATTTGTCTTACCAAAATCTTATTCCTTATCAAACTTCCAATTGTATTCATCACCATCTTAACATCCTCCCATCTATCCCCATATGCCAATTTCTTGTACAAATAGCTCTCAAATGTCATGCGTTGCACATAATCATCACTACATAGCTCCACCAAAGCCTCCCTGCCCCTGTTACTACCATAAAATACCCTTTGCAACAAATCCAAAAACCGAAGTGCTAATATACTTCGAATCCTACTCTTTCAGATACTCTGTTTTGATGAAATGTTTAAATGAAAAGAGTAAGAATTTTTATTGCAACCATAAAACCAGTTAGCTCATACACGGGTATTCCACCAGCCAGCTTAAACCAAAATAAATGATAGAGAGGAAAACAATGCAAATCATCTTTGGTAGAAATCAAGCAGAAAGTGACTGACTTCATAAATAGAAATCACAGGTAGGAAACAGAGCAAATTAAAATGCAAAAACTAGAGAAAATCACACACACACACACACACACACACATATATGAATCTTCCAAAGAGAGAAACCAGTGCAAAATCATAGAGTGTAAAACTAAGCAAGGAAACCAAGCAGAGAGGGAATCGAAGCCTAAACCAAGCAAGGAAACCAAAATATACAGAGGGAGAAATCGATACTTACCTCAGCTGATGAAGATCGACGGTGGGAGGAGGATCTTTCTCGGGTTGTTGATGGAGCATCGTTCTCGATGAGGGAGGAGGTCGAGGGTGAAGGAAGAGCTCAACAGATCCGGTACTCAAGCTCAAAGCTCGAGGGTGATGGTGAAAGAGCTCGAGAGAGAAAGGCTGGAGCTCGAGGCTATTTTGAGGGTGGGTTGATAGTGAGATATCCGATCTTTATCCCAACTATAGAAACCGGATACAAATATTAACTAGATTGCAGGATAGGATAATGGAGAAGATAATATTATCCTATCATATTTGTACACCCAACGAAAAATAGCAACAGGATAGGATACATTATCCTATCCTGTTGCTCTTATCCCATGTTCCAAATGGGCCCTAAGGGTAAGCAAAAATAGTAAAATACCAATAATTTGTTTCAATTTTGCTTCCATGGCCAATTATTTTGTATTTAGATTTTGACACTCAAACTGTGTTCTATTAACCCTTTTGATGAACATTTCAAAGTATAAATAATTTGATTTATGAATATTTTAGTATATTTTGAAGTGCTTAATTACACAGAATAAACTAGTAATATAGTTTTTAGAGGAATTAATATGTAATGAGTTTAATATTTTAGAAACTAACAAAATAAATAATGTGCAATGAGTTGATAATTTTAAAAATTAATTTATACTCTTAATAAAATTTAGAGACTAAATTTAAATAAGTATATAAATTCAAAGAATAAATTGTTAGTTTAATTATTATACATATTTGTTCTGCTATAATCAAAGGTGTCCTTCAACTTTGCTCAAAATTAAATCTCATTTTATAAAAACATACTCTTTTATATCAGTCTGTCACCTTTAAAATTTTACTCTTACAATATTTTTTATAAGACTCAATATCATTAATAAGAAGAGAAGCTATCTCCTTCTACTAACTAAGCTAAACCATTTAAGTACACAAACTTTATTAAGTTTGATATTGCTCAAATTAACCAGAATAAACTATTTTAAGATCTTTGAAATGAGCTAATATACTTGTATGAATATAGATTATATAAACATGGTTGAATATAGATGCATTATTGAAACCAGTATAGGTTTGATGACATTGCCAACCAAACAAGTCGACATGTTTGGATAAATAGTTTAAATAAGTGCTTATTTAGGACAAACTTAATTATAAAATAAACTCTATTGCTATAAGGTTCCGTTTGGTTGGTAACAACGGAGGGAATGAGAATAAGAATTGAGAATTGAATAGAAAGGAATGGATTCAAATGGAATGGAATGGAATGTTGTAATTAAAATTGTATTTGGCAGGTCAATGGAATGGAATGGAATAAAAATTGTTAAAAAGACAAAAATACCCTTGAAAAATAAAATTATTATAGTAATATTATTTTAACTTAAAAAATTATTTTAAATATTTTAAATAAAAAATAAAATAAATTATTATTAATATAAAATTTTGAATTAAATTTTGTTAAACAATATTGAAAATTTTAATTTAAATATATATATTTTTAATTATAGAAAATTTTATAAATAAATAAAATAATAAAAGATATTTCAGTCTTTTTGCTTTCCATTCCATCGCACTGTTCACTTTCCACCTATTTTCGGAGGTAATGCTAATTACTTTGGAGGAGGTAATCAGCATTTCGTAAGACCCACAATTTTCACCATTTCCAACTATCAAACCAAGGAATGGAATGCCCATTCCATTCCATTTCCATGTCCTTATTTTCATCTACCAAACGGGACCTTAAATGTATAGTTTAAAATAAATCTATTTCATAGACACTCTAAGAAGTGCTTATTGAAGCCTCCTTCTTTGGCTGATGATCCTAACTTAATAAAAAGCTAGAAACACCAATGGATCGAGGTTATCCTTGCAAGAACACTCCGACATTCAAGTAATTATCAAAGTGGAGTAAGAATGTTGGAAGGCCAAAAGATATATACCTCCTAGTGAAAAATGTTATATATAGTTGAGCCTAAAGGATCGTTTGGTCATTTTCTTTGGTCAATGTCTCTTAGGTAATTATGAACGTGGAGCTCTCTAATTGGTTTCAATATTCGTGGGTATGGTTCATACAGTTGGGAGATGCCATTCCATTAGCATAATCCTTAGGAAAGGAATATTCAAGTGTCCTTAGAGGGTGAGGTGATCCTCTATAGTTAGGTGCATATATAATGCACAGTATCTTCCTGTAGACTTCGGTCTAGACTGTAGATCAGCCCAACAAGTGATGGCCAGATTATCTGCCATCACTTATGTAGAAAAAAAAAATCATTGTGAGATTAATTTTATTCAAAATTATACTAAAGCAACTTGCTTTGAATTTCGAAAATACTTATTTTGATTAGTTTTGATTCCAAACTTATGAAAATAAGTCAACAGCAACATTTATTTTGATAATTAACCATTCAAGCTTATGAAAATGACTACATATTTTGAATCGATCAAGTCCAAACTGAACTATTACACAAATTTTCTTAAACCTAGTGCACTATATTATTAGAGATTATATCTCGATCGAGCCACCTAAGTATAAAAATTTGTGGTGAATGCAAGAGCATGCAAGGTTAGCCCAACACTTATGGAGACTTAAAGCGAACTCTAAAATGAAATCTTTTTTAAAAAATTATTAAAATAGATGGTAAATATTTTGTGGGTGAGATAAAAATAATGTGTTATTATGTGAATGAAATAGAAATATGCCAGGTAAGTGGTGATTGAGAAAGTAAAGAATTTTTTGTGCCGTTGTTTATTCAGTCTTTTGAGTCTTTTGTACAGTTGATTCTTAACATTTTTTTTTAAATTATTAAAATAGATAGTAAATTTTTTTTTAAAAGACTTAAAACTTTAACTTTATCAATTTCTCCTTTAAATCAGCCCTAAGAGCATGGATAGTTCAAGAAAGTGGTTGCTTATCGACTCTAATTATCTCCAACTGACAAGTGAAAGAACAAGTGCCCTCGAGGACTCACCAACATACTTACCTATAAAAGGATTTCGCTGAGCTCATCTAGTAAATAACTTTTGTCCTTTCTTATGTATACTTTCTCTTTAATTTACAAAATCCTCTTGATTATGGAGTGTATTTCTAACTTTTTTCTTAGAGTCCATGAGGGAGTCTCTGCTCTAAAATAGTATTAACTAAATTCTACTTGCAAATGTTGATTAAACAGCTAACGCAGCATTCTACCATGCTATTGAAAGGTTGTTCCACATAAAATAAGTTAAAATCAACAAGAAGAAGTATTCAATAACTGTTTATTAAAATTGATAAACTCCAATGAGATGCTAATAAGCTTATTTAAACAAAACATAGTTGTATATAGAACCCGAGCTTGGACTCTCTTAGCACCACCATAGACAGTTGTTCAAGTCAAATATAGGGGTCAATCTTTCTTTAGTACACAGTTAAAAGACTAATTTTTAATGACTTGGTATGTTGACATTTTAATTTTTTAAATACTTGAAAACATATTTAAAACAAATTTGAGTATATATATGAAAATAATTAATATTCCTATATTATTAAAGATAAATAAAATACATAAATTTTTATTTTTTTATTTTTTAAGTCTTAATATCTTATAAATAAATTTTTAAATATTTTATCAAACATCATGTAAAGGTCTAAAGTATAATTTTAGAATTCGGACCAATTTGGTTAATTCAATCAAAGAATTAGTCATTAAATTTGTTCAATTTTAATAATTAAACTATTTTTATAATTGAATCATATTAATTTGAATTGACTCGACAGTTGAATAGGTAATCTAGTAATTCGAAACAATTGAACTTGAATGAATCTCTTTTTTTTTTTTTGCAAAATTAGGTTTATATCATTATTGTCTATAAATTTGATAATAATTTTTTTATAAATTTATATTTACATATTATTTACCAAAATGAAGTATATTATATTTAATTCAAATTGAAATATTTCTTGTGGCCTGAATTCATAATCTAATCACGTAGGAGTGACTATAATTTATCTAATTTAAATAAGTCTATCAAAACCCGATAAAAAAGTCATTTCAAACAAAATAGATTGAGTTTACATATTCACATGGGTAAATTTTTAACATAATTTTAAATTAATTTAGATGAATTAAGTTTAATATTTTTAAAAATATTTTTAAATTTGACTCGACATAATTCAAAATTTTTAAATAATTTAAAATTTCAGTTAAATTTAGTTATTAATTTTTTAACTAAAAAATTATTCAATTTAATTGAACAATCAAATTAATTCAACCGATATTCATCCTTACTTTCTGATTTAATGTTCAATCATATTTCAATAACTATAAAGTTATCATAATAAAGACAAGACAAGATCACGCGAAAGAAAGAATAGAAAACTAATGAAAACCCTCCATAAAATACCAATGCTTGTTCCCCTAGGCAATATGAGCATATACGTCATAGGATAGTGACACGCAGTTGAATAGTGGAGGGGAGATAATGAAGTCCAAATTAAGTTAAAACCATGAATTCAGGCCACAAGAAAGTGAGAAGATGTAGATAAGATGGATATGTAGATATAAATTTGAATAATACATGAACCTATCTAATTAATTGTTTGACAAGAATGTGTATGGTAGGCTAAACACACACACACCGCTCAATATGTATGGCTTGCTTCCTTTATACGGAAAGAGCAATTCTCTAACGTTTGGTATATATATATTTTAATTTTTTATGCATTTAAAAATTGTCTATACATAAAAATTTTGAGTAAGAAATAAATAAATAAAATAAATTTTTTAATATTCTTTAGATCATATATAACAAATGAATTTTTATATTTTTATATTTTTATACTCAAATATATTTAAAAATAATTTTTTTATTTGAAAAATTAAAATTCCCTTTTACCAAACACTAACATTGACGATTTTGACATCTTTTTGTGTTTTGGTGTATTGTACTATTCATCCTTAGCAAACTAACAAATTAATTACCCAAAAGGTCAAATTTTTATTTGATGCTCAACCTTAAATTTTATATAAATTTTAGGGTTTTTACTAATTACATTACTAGGTAAAGCCTGAGCTTGGCATTTTTTTACATAAATAAAATATTTCTCAAATATGAGAAAAAGACTTCAAATTTAACAAATTTTACGAATGAATTAATAAAATTTTCATCTAAAAAATGACAAAAAAATAATTTATAGTAAATTTAGTAATATTTCATTACTAAGGACAATTTTCCATAAATAGTCATATTTTTAACATGTTTGATTTATTAGAAAAATAAAATTTATAAAGTAAAAAATAAAAAATAAAAAATGAGACATGATAATATATATATATATATATATATATATATATATATATATATATATATATATATATATATATATATATATATATATATATATATATATATAATGAAAATAAATTATGAATATAACACAAATTTAAAAAAAATCAATAAAATATTTTATTGAATTGGTTCGATCCACTATAGTTAAACTCGACTTGACGTCCTTAAAGTATATAAATATAACATGATGTGTTTTTCTGTCTTACACTATTTATTTATAGAATTAATTTTATTTGAGTTATTAATTGTGTTCGATGTGTAAAAATGTTTTTTTTTATTTTTATTTATTAAAAATAATATTTATTTTTAAATTTTTTACTTTTAAAAAAATATATTAATTTTTATTTTTATTTTTATAATTTTATAATTATATAAATAATAAAATATTGTTCATATATGTTATAATAAATTTAAAATAATTTAAAAAATGACGTTATAATATTAAAAAAATTTAAATTCAATATCTTAGGTTAAATAAACAGCTCATAGACTCTTAATCTACGAACAACTAATTGAGATATATACAAGCCAATTAATTCAAACATGCAGAACACAGCGACATTATTACCACTAACAATACGTGTGAAATCAAAGCGTAAAGCAGCAAGCTCATGTTTTCACCCATCGTAGCTCCATTAGCACTAGCTTGTCAAATCAACCTGGCTTGTAATTGTGCAAGCCAGTCCAGTAGAGGCAGAACATTCTTCGTAGCCGCGCTTAATCCATTCATCTGTATTTGTAGTCGTTTGTTTGTCAAAATATTTTTTTTTTATTTTAAAAATGCATTTAGTTTATATTTTTATTTTTATTATGTTTTAAGTATATTATTTTATTTAATTTTTATTTTAATATTTTTTTAATTATATAAACAATAAAATATTATCTATTTTATAATTTTAAAATAATTATAAAAATATCATCTTTTTGTATATTATATTATTAAAATTTTGAATTTTTTTAAATGTTTTCATAATTTTTAAAAATTTTAAAAATATTTTTTTAATTAAAAATAAAAAAAATTAATCAAACAAATTTTCATAACTACTTTATACTTTTAGTAAAAATAAAACAAAAAATAGCCATACCAAAACATTTAAAGTCTATTCGAAAGGAATTTAAAAACAAAAAATAAACACATTTTAATTTTAGTTTTTATTAAAAATAAAAAATAATCATAAAAATATTTTTAGTTAATATTTTATATTTTTATTTTTAAAAATTATTTTTTAAAAATTTTAATATTATAGCACACTATAACAATAATATTTTTATAATTATTTTAAACTCATTAGAGTAAGTATAAATAATATTTTATTATTTATATAATTTAAAAATTATAAAAAGATAAGGTAAAAATACAATTGAAAATGATAAAAATAAAGTAAAAATATAAAATAAATATATTTTTAAAATTTTAAAATATATAAAATATAAATTATTTTTTTTTAAAAAAAAGTTTTGATAAAGACCATTAGAAATTCTTTTGCAACGTGGCATCTTCAGCAATTCTTCACCTCTCAAAAACTTAGTATTAGCAAAATTTGTAGCTTTGGTGAAGGAGTGCAAGCCAATTTAAGAGTATTGGCAGAGGACAATTAATCACCTAAAGAGTCTTTTGAAGACTTGGGAGTTCAAGAGTTGGATAAAAAAAATTGTAATTATATGTTACGCTACTGTTCTCCTGAATAACGCGTAATTTTTAATCCACAAAAAAAAAAAAAAGCGTAAAGCGGCGAACAAGTCATTCTAACAAACATGTGAGTAAAATTCTATTTTAGTCTTTCACATATTATAATATTATAATATTAAAACATGTGAATAAATATTTGTTATCATTGATAAATCAAATTGCTACTAAAATATTATTTCTATCAATACATCAATATACCACTTGATAATATAACAATTTAGTGATATGATTCGTTATTTTTTATATATTAACACTAATTAATTAGTTAAAATGATTCATGTCACTAAATCACTTAAATTATCTAATGAAAAACTAACAGAGGGACCATTTTAATAAAAAAATTGATCTATTAAGAATTAAATTGTTAATAAACATATGTTAGGGACCAAATTAAAAATATCATGATTTGTGAGGGGCCGAAGTATGCTTTTACTCAACATAGACTAAACATCACCATTTGCGTCCCACGAACGTGTGTCTTGTCAAGCAATAAACAATTTTGATTTCAAGAATTAAAGAGATTTTACAATGTCAATAATTTAAATTTATGTAATAATAAAAAATAATATTAATATTTTAAATAAAATTAATTATATATAAAAATATTCGTGTGTGTGTGTTAGGGACAAACAGACACCACAAGAATTTGATTATAATTATTAGATTTTACATGATTGTCATAGTTTCCCCTCGTTTTAGGTAGCAAGATTGACACTTCACTATCATTTATCACATTTATGGATGGTTGCAACAGTGATATTAATGATTAAGAAATCTTTTTTTTCTTTTCGTAAGGATAAGGGGAGGGAGATGCTAGTTTTAATTTTTATTTATTGAATTTTTAAACTCTTTTAATTAATTGAGGACGTTAAGACTCTGTTTGGTAAAAATAGCTTATAAGTTAACTTAAAACTTATAAGTTAGTTGAAAGCTTATAAACTATACGCTACTTGAAGTAGCGTATAGTTTATAAACTTTTAACTAGTTTAAATTATTCAAATAAACTCGTTTGTCAAACACTTCTAATTTAGTCAAATAAACTTATAAACTAATCAAATACGCTATAAACCAATTTATTGAACTTGCCAAACACACTCTAAGAGTAATCGCTAAAAAATGTTTTATTAATTTTTTTTTTCTAATATGCGAGAATGTCGTCATCGAGACTTGAATTTAAGACAGCTATTCAAAGTTTTGCCTCTTCTCATCACTTTACCTAAGCTTTTATTTAAAATAAGTTACTAGAAATGTTTTTTAAAAATAAATTTATTTTGTGCAATCTCTTGACAATTGGTTTAAATAATTCTTTAGTAAAATAATAATAGTAAAGATATATTATTGTTTCAGTTAGTAAGAATCGAATAAATTTATTGATGGTACTTAAATTCAATTTTCACTATCAATAATATATTTAGTAGAAGATTTGTAAATATTATTATAATTTTTTATTAAAATTTATAGCATATTTTGATTTTAGAATAGAATAAATTTTTCTTACACTGAATTTTTCTATCACAAAAAAAAAATAGTCAAGGAATTAATATGTTTGAAATCTCATAATTACAAATAGAGATCCAACTCAAAAGATTTAATTATCTCGAATTATTATTTTCTTAAGAAAAACTAATTACTCAATTTACGGAGGGAGGCATTTGTAACACCCATAAGATTTAATAATTTACATTTTATGGATAGATTATTAAAAGAAATAAAGGAGTAGGAATG